>JAOXOE010000776.1:5992793-6023414 GCA_028565055.1 Phoeniculus purpureus | reverse complement strand
GCCCGAGTCAACTGACTCTGGCCTTGAACAAGAGCCAGTCGCACCCCGTTCCGCATCCGTCTCTGGATGGAGCGTCACCTTCTTATGCCTCACAGGGTGCTGAGCTGCCTTCCGTGGGTCTTGTGTTTATCCACTAGGAAGGACCCTAGAACCAGAGACTCACTTGGGTTGGAAGGTCCTTTAAAGATCCAAGGATGGGGAAGGGCAACCTGTACCCAAGCAGAGTCCTGATTCTCACGGTGATGTTTGCAAGGTGAAGCCCTCACTGCTCTCTTTACTTTGGTCTGTGCAGGGACAGCAGCCTGAGAACAACCAGTCCCAGCCACTGTTCACCCCGTCCTCACCTGCGTGATGGAGCCTTCCTTCAGAGGTCTGGTCAGAGAGATGTCTGGTGTCCGCCTCAGCTCCTCCCGGGGAATCTCATGGATTGATCTTCCTGCTTCTTTCACTGTGGCCACCAGGCCCTCATGGGCTGATTTCATCTTCAGAGGAGTAAGGCCCTCGTGAGACCTGACCTTGTAGGCATCAGATAAGTCCCTTGGTGGAGTGTTTTCCCTCTTGAGCTGTTTGGCTTCTCTTCTGATGTAGTCCTCATGGGCCTCCACGTAGGATCGAGGTATTCCTGCAAGCCACAAGCAGACGATGGATGCAAAGGGGGATTTCTCCAGCCAGACACTGAACCTTCTCGTCCCTGTGTGCACGCTCAGCGTAACTCAGGGGACTGGTACCCAGCTGAGCACCGAGCAGCTGTATCGCTAATGCAGCTGGGCCACCTCACATCTACCACCACTTTCTGGACTCATTTCACACCATCATGAACCTACCATCATGTCAAGCACTGAACTGTAGCCCTGACTCTGGTGAGAGATCAGGTTGGTAGGAGCTGAGCAAGCTTGAGAATCTAAGAGATGTCCTGCTGGACCTTGCTGCATCCTTCCTTGAGTGCTCCTGCCCCAGCTTGACACAGGAACGAGGGGCCATGCATATGAGACACTTCCCCACATCACCTCTGGCTGTGGCCACCTTCTGCCTGCAACTTTACCTTGTGTAATCGAGCCCCGCATGTGATGCTGCTCCTTTAGGTTATGGGGACTGTGTCGGTCTGGAGGGATCGCTCGACCCATGAGACCTAGAACAGATCCAAGGGGGAAAGTTGGGTTGGGACACCAGGGATCATTAGCAAAGATGACATGACAGCGTTACCCGGGACTCCTGGGGCAACAAGCAGAACCATCAACTTCTCCTAAATCACTTGATTTATCTTTTTAAATAAATGTTCTTCCTTCGATTATCGTAGTCCTGAGAGTGGTTCTTCCAGGACACAAACCAAAGGCAAACGATGGACCAGTCTGTGTCTCTTGTTTTCCCATGCTGGTCACAGAACCACAGAACATTAGGGACTGGAAGGGACCTCGACAGATCATCTAGTCCAATCCCCCTGCTAGAGCAGGACCACCTAGACCAAGTCGCACAGGAACAGTGCTGCTGGGATGGGCTGCAGGGTACCAGTTACCCGCTGCCAAAACACGGCACAGGAAGGCAGATCACAGACTGGCTTAGGCTGGATGGGACCTTAAGGATCACCCAATCCCAACCCCCAGCCATGGGCAGCGACACCTCTCATCAGACCAGGCTGCACAGGGTCCCACCCAGCCTGGCCTTGAACACTTCCAGGGGTGGAGCATCACGTAGACAAGACGTGGCTTCTGTGGGTCACTATTAACACAGCGGGGGTGAAAGGTTTCACCCAACCCCACCTTCAATGCTGGCAGACAAGGTGTCACGGGCTGATAAGCCCCGGCTGATCCTCCCCTCCATCATATCGTAGGTCCGTTTGGTTCCTGTGGTCTCATGAGAAGATCCCGAGTTCCTACTGTCATCTTTGGGACACTGAGAAGCGGCAACTCCACCTGTGGAAGGGAACGCCCAGGAGCCCCGTCAGGGGTGCCGACAGTCAGCAGCGGCCAAGGGAGGGTGCTCACCGCTGTCTGGTCAGATCCCACCCCAGCATCTGCTGCCACTCAGCAACACCAGCAGCATCGCAGGGGTTGGCTTCCAAGAAACTCAGCTGATGTTTTCTCCCCTCCCTGCCTGCCTCACGCTCCAGATCCATGCCTCCTGCTCGGGCAGGAGCATCCACCCTGCCGCATCCCGCTGCCTCCCTCCACACCAGGGGCCACCATGGAGGCAGCGGCACAGCCCGGAGGCAGCTGGGTGCTGATGCTCAACTGGGCGCTGTGAGTCTGGGGATGTTTCCCCCCCTCCCTTCCTTGTTTGTTTTGATTTGTGCTAGACACCTACTGTTTGGGATCCTGGCCAGCCTTAACATTTGCCCAGACACTCCCTGAGTGAGAGAATCCGGCAAAAGCAGGGAGAGACAAAGCTGGGAACGAGGAGAACGAGCCCTTTGACCAGCGGCGAGTGCAAACGACCGGGAGAGACGGCTCGAAGCCCCGGAGGAGCCGACAGTCACTGACTCCCTCCTCACCCAGATCTGGAGCAGGCTCTTCTGCAAACGAACAGCGGATGGCTGTGCCGAGCTACAGCCCCGAGCACAGCCCTGCCCTGCCAGGCAGCTCCGCGGCCGAGGGAAGAGCATCCGCCGTGCGCAGCGAGCCGGGGACTCAGCAGACAGCGCCGGCTCCGGCCCGGTGCCTCGCGGTTACGTAACGAGCTCCCGGCAGGGCTGCCGGCGTGGCGAGAGACCGGCCTCTGCCCCCCGTGCCCGGCTGGCGACCGCCGGTGCCCGCCGCTCGTCCTCTCGGTGGGCAGAGGAGGTGGTTACGCAATTGGAGAGAGCGGAGCAGAAGGCAGAAACGCTCGCTCCGTCGCCGGCAACAAAAGTTCTCCTCGGCAAACCCAGCGATCAATAAACCGGGATTGTTACAACCTCACACCCACCGCCGCTTTCTGCGAGCGGCACCCACGCGGATCCAGAAGGTGTTTGGGGCTGCCTGCGGGGAAACAAGAGGGGGCTCTGCGCCCGAGCCTTCTCCCCACTGGACGGGACTGATCCGGGGGTGCAGCAAGCACCAGCCGAGCCCCTCGTGGCGGGCGCAGGATGAGGCGTCGGGGCGGTCTGCTGCCACCAGCCCTCCTGCAGAAGGGGACCGCGGTCCCGGGGACCCTCTGTGCCGGCGGGAAGCGGAGGGGGGAGGGCGCGAGGGAGAAGAGAGACTAAACAGAAAGCAAATCAGTGCAAGCCCACGTCCCTCGCCTCGCAGAAGCCACCAGCAATCATTTGCGGAATGAGAATAACCAATCTAGCACAATTCAGCTCGCACATGCTACAGGATCTCGTCTCATTACAGCTCTTTTATTTTAAGCACCCTCATGACACTAAAGAATTTGCAATTCCCCCCCCCTCCCCGCTTGCCAAAACTCATCATCACCAACAATTTCAGTTCTCTTATTTAATTTTTTGGTTTAACTCTTTCTGCTCCGGGCTGCGGAGCCTCACGGGGCTCTCTACGGGAGAGGCAGCAGAGTGGCACAAGTGGCTGAGATCACTCAGGATGATAAAAACTAGGATGGAATTAATGCCTCATCCACATCCTGTGGGCAGGATGAGAGGTGCTGAGCTCAGGCTGCAGCCACGTGCAACGGGGCAGCGTCTGGTCTGCCGGTCTTTGCATCTCGGAGTGGGGTCCCAGCTCTGGGCACGGGCAGCCCTTGCTGCTGGGAGCCTTCCCTGTCTCTCCCCTGGTGGCACCAGCGTTGAGCTCTACCTTATTCGACTCCAAGCCCGGGAAAAGGAGATTAAAATAGCTTCTTGCACAAACAACTCCTGAAATGCTTCCTGCGTCCTGCCTGGCCCGAGCGCTGCCAACTGTCCCAAAGGGCACTCAGACACAAGTCTCTCACGGTGACACTTCTTATCTGGGCTAGAGTTGACAGCAAACATGGGCAGACATGGGACAAGCTGGTTTCCACATGACTGGTGAGAGTCACCGCGCACAGCCCTGTCCTGAACAGTCCCTGTGGCCCCAGGGCACACTCTGAGGTGGCACCAGTGAAGCTTGCGAGGTGTCCCCCATGGCCTGACCCGAACCCTCCACTTCTGGTTCTGGGTGAAACAACCGTCCTGTGATGAAAGCAGCAGGAGCTGCACTTGTGGGTAAGAGGGAAGAGACTTCCGCGGGACGTCCTCTGCCTACAGGACTAACCCCAGGGTTTGGGCCATTGAAAGGGATGCTCTGCCCCAGGGAGGGATACAGAAGGTTGAGGCAGTGCAGCAGCCACCCACAGATACCTGCCAAGGGTAGTAGCCGCTCCTTAGTTATCTCCAAACTTAGCACAGAGGTGATGCTCAGGGACTGCTGTCCAGGTGCACACCAGAGCACATGGCAGTGCTCTGTGCCAAGGGGCTGCAGCGTCTGCACCTCAGCGATTCCCAACCCCGGCAGTGGGGGAGCCCACCGCAGCTCCCCAGCCCAGCAGACAGCAAAAGGTAAGCATGGAGGAGTCCAGCTTCACCAGAGAGGAACTGCCAGGGGACACACAGAGCAGCCTTGGTGGCCAGTGCTTCAATGGGACGAGCAGGCGCAGGGTCGTTTCCAGAGGACACGCATGACCGTGCAGTGGGCTGGGAGCTCCAACATGGCTCTTGGGTCCCTCCAGAGCCCCCTCAAGGAGCAGCCAAGCTCCTCACCCACCCTGCTTGTTGAGCAATGACACTGGGTTGAAGGCAGCTTTTCACTCCAGCTGGGGCTCCAAGCTGCTCCCTCAGCACCCTCAGGAGCTCCAGGTGATAGCAGCAAGCAACAGGCCAACGTACCCCTCCCAGCCAGGCTCCTTGTGGGACATGGGAACGGCTCTACCGTCTCCAACAGCTCCAAGGCTCACGAGAACCTGCGGAACAGTGCTGCTGGGCAGCCCTACACTGGGAAAGCTGGTACCCAACACACTGCTGGTGGGAATCTGATAGCTAAATACACCTTTACGCCAAACTACACAACTTGCCTCCATCCTAGAATCACAGAATTGTTTAGGGTGGAAAAGACCTTAAAGATCATCGAGTCCAACCATTATCTGGCAGGTTCTTGGCTCAAGAAGTTGGGGATGCTCTCGGAACGTTTTTGGACTGTCCCCTCCTTGTAGAGATGAAGGGAAGACCTTCCCATCTGGTTCTCTCCTCCACAATATCGAGCAAAACAGGAGACCCTGTCTGCTGCCATGGCCCTGTCATGACCCTGATCACCAGCACAGCCACCTCCAAGGCAAGAGAACCGCATGGGACAGAGGCAAACCCAGCCAGACTGTATGTGGGGTGGGGATGGAGAGAAACAACGCTGGAAGCAAAGAGACAGAGGCGGCCCCGTTGCACTCCCTCAGCCTGCTCCTCCAGCAGCCCCCAACCCCAGTCATGGCAGCACAAACCCCGGGCGCCTGCCCTAGAAAGGCAGAGGATGCTGACTTACCCTCGTAGGACAGCACGTGGCCCTTCTTCCCTTCATAGATGACATGTCCTTTGGGCATGGCATCCTCCCTCGCCTTCTCTGCTCTGCTGGGGCTGTCTTCTCCGATTATCCTGGTGATGGTTCCTTTGTACAGCACTTCTGCCGGGGTGCCCTTGGAAAGCCACCAAGATCCATATTTAACAGAGGCACCAGCAGCGAGACGAGCGCCCGCGCCCGGGGACAGGCTGTTCCCGCGGGAGGCTGAGCGCACCCGGCCCCGGCTTCCCGGCACAGCCCACATCCAGGGACCTGCGGCTTAATTATTGATGAGGGCGATAACGAGGAGCGGTAAGAGGGTTTGTGATCTACACGAGGCTGCTGGGAAGAGGGAGTGGGTGAGGATGGTGCAGACCCCTAGCGGCAATCTCTCCCCAACCACAAGGGTTTTGGAGCTACCTGGCTCGCTGACACCCTACAGGTTTGGGGGGACAGGGTGGGGCATCCCTGGGGACGCCATGGTGACAGTGGAGGCTACTCGAACTTTAAGCTCTTTCCCCGCAGCCTATTGCCCCAGCCTGCTCCAGGAGTCGTGAAGGTGTCCTGTCCACCCTGGGAACATCTGCTGGCAGCCAGTGTGACCTTCATCGCGCTGCTGCGAGGAGCTGGGGGCTGGCAGCACGCCCATGTGAGACAACAGCCATCGGCGACAGCGCTCTTGGATCAGGTCAGGCTGCTGGTTGCCTCACCAACAGAAACACCATCAGGCTCCCTACACAAACTGGAGTGAAGCCAAACCTCTCTCTGCCCGAGGGACACTTAGCCACAGCTCACAGCCACCTGCCCTCCTCTGAATCCCCTTCAGAACACTCAGGGCTGGGTGTCTTTGGAGATGTTGCTGGTGTAAAACCCCTCTGCTATCACAGCCTGCTGGTGCCAGCTGGAACCCCCCTGCGCCAGGGCAGACTAGTGCTTGAGATGTCCCTGCTCTGTACCAAGCCCTCTGAGCACCAGCCATGCCCAAAACCCTTCTGTGGCTGTGGGGATGTGCCAGCACGTGGGTTCAGAGCTCTGCCTGCTTGCCCTCGCCCTGCACCCTGCAGCGGCTCTCCCAGCCCCAGGTAAGTCACCTGCCTTCCGCGGACGTGCTGGGAGGGGATTTGAAAGCAAGTGATGACAGATGGCTTCAGAGCAGAGAGCATATATTCAAGATCTGCCTTCTGTGAACTGGATGACTAATCTGAGATCAAATGTCAGCTCTGGTACCCACAGCCGCTGCTGGAACGGGGGGCTCCTTCTCCCCAGTTGGGAGCAGAGGGCTGCCGGCTGCAGGGCCAGCAGCAGAGACAGGTGATGCCCCAGGTCTCACCTTGGTACCTTATTCCAAAACCAGACAAAGTGATCCAGAGGGATGCAAAACAGCGTAGAACAGCAAACTGATCTGATCTCTTGGCACACGCTGCTCAGGATCCCTCATGCCCACCCAGCGCTGCCCATGGGGATGGAGCCTGCACTCACTCTGTGGGTTACTTAGAGCCCCTGGCAGCGGCTGGGCACAGGGCACCCGCTGAGTTAAGCCTTTGCTCTGGGCCAGGATTCAGGTTCAGGTCCCCACAGCCAAAGGTAACACGGTCACCACCACCCTTGCAGGAGGGAGGCAAAAAGCTGAGCGTGAGCAGCTTTAACTGCTGAATGATGGCCAGATAAAATCCCCACGGGAAACAGATCTCGGGTTTTTTTACTGCTCTCCGCTCTGTTACCAGATGAGCAATAACTCACTCTGCACAGAACTATCGCCCGCTTGCCAGCTGCTCTTCCTAAGATGGATGGCAGAGATTAAGGCCACAGTATCTCCCTGCTCTAGTGAGCCTCTGGGCAGGACCGCAGCACCAGACCCCGCTCCCTCACATGCACCCAGCAGCCTCCCCCTCTCCTCTGCCTGGCCTGGGCTCTCCACCATCTCCTGCTTCTCCCCGCTCCACTTTCTTGCACTGCAAAGATAATTTCCCCAGAGCCATTTAAAGCTGCTTTCGTCTCTGTTCCTGACAGCGATGAAAGGCAAAGGGGGGGGTTTAGCTGTGCTCTGCATCGCTGCTCCTCAAGCTCTGCTCTCCTGCAGCCTCAGCTCGTGGGATGGGGCTCGTGTCATCCTGAGCGAAGGCTGTTCGCACAGGCTCTGGCCACGGAGCGCTCTGAGGAGCAACATGGGATGGGAACTGCTCAGCCTCATGCCGCGTGCCCAGTGCCCCACAAACCTCCAGTCCCCACATCCAGCACCCAGGAAGCAAAACCCAGCAGAGACAAGGGACCTACATGTGTGATGGACCCTCGGTAGGTGATGGGCGACTCCGGAGGGGGTCTGGATGTGGGTGTTCCCTTGGTGATGCTCCCTCCCGAGGCAGAGCTGAGGGAAGCACCTGTAGGACACACAGCCAGTGAGCCCCACAAAGCCTGTGGGGCTGAGACTGCCAAATGAGCACAGGATCCGACCCAGACCCTACCCAGCTGAGGTGCTGGAGGGGAAGCCCTCCAAGAGCCATCAGCGTTCAACCTCATATCTTGCAGAGAGAGCCCTTCCCACCCTGTCCCCTGAGGGGCCCAGCCCTTCGACCCTGCAGCTGGGAGGTGGAAAAAAATGGGTATTTGGAGGCTATCAGCTCTCTGCTGCCTTCATGGTCAGAGATATGATCAGAGCAGATCCCCAGTGAGATGCAGCTCAGGGTGGTTTGAGTTCATCTGCCTGCTATCTGGGCTGGGTTGGAGCCAGCCCAGTGCTCTTGTGGGACTTGGGGGGGGACTCTCCAACAAGGATTTGTGCTGACAAGCAACATCTCTGCTTTTATCTCCTGCTCAGCCAATGGGGAGAGAAACATGAGGGGGGTAGTTTTAAACAAGAGTGGTACCTACAGAAGCAACAGGGAAAAGTTTAGGTTGGAAAAGATCTTCAAGATCATTGAGTCCAACCGCTAACCCAACTGCCCCAAACCCACCCTAAACCCTGCCCCTGAGCTCCAGCTCTAAAAACCAATTAAAGGTGCTTCAACAGATCCCCCTCTGTCTTAACCATTACGTTTTGAGGTCTGCCTTGAACACAAAACCTCCGCTAGGATCAACACACGAGGCCCTGATTTGTGGGAATGGTTGGAAATGATGAGACATGGCACAGTCCTACCTGCCACCCCACTGGCAATGCTGGAGACAAAGGGTGAAGAGACCCCTTTGGCCCGGCACAACCCCAGAAACCCAACCCCACATCACCAGGCAGCCAGTATGGTGTTGGCCAGGCTTGGTAGCACCCGCATCCCTCCCTTCCCACTCCTCACCCCGCAGGATGGAGCCCTCCTGGGATGGCTGCAGAACCAGACTTTCTGGCTGGCTGGCCTGGCTTCTAGGAGAAAGTTGCTCCTGTTTGACTCCGGGGAAAGGCACTGGAAAACATGAACCTCGGATCAGTGGAGGTGACCACAGCCCTCAGCTCCTGGAGGTTTTCATCTCCGCCAGCCCCTGGTTGGCACCTCCTTGGCGCCAGCCCCACGGCTTTGGAATGGTGTTTGCAGAGGCTGGGGCAATGGGCAGAGCTCCCAACCCCTGGTGAGCAGAGCCAGGTCCTTGCTCTCACCTTGGAGAGGGCCCTGCTGGGTGCTGCCTGCACCGGGACTGGGGCTGATGCTGGAAACCCAGTGATGGTTTACAGCAGGACCTGCACACCCTGGGAAATAGGACCCGACTCCTGCTCTTCCCAGACTCCAGCCCCTCCTGCTGTTAAGAACCGCTTCCAAACCTGCAGCCTAATCACTTTCTTTGTTCACTTCAGGCCATTTACTCTTTATCCTACCGGCCTGGGGAGCGGCAATCTATTTCCTTCCTTCGATCCCACCATTAGCTGGAGGGTATTTATGGGCTGGGCTGTATCTCCGACCGAGCGGCCGCTCTCCTGGACTGCACAGCACAAATCTAGCTCCCTGTGTCTCAGCTCTCCTGACAGACTAATCCTTTCATCCTCTTAGCAGAGCTCTCCTTGCTGTCCCCCACTCTCTTCCTTTCCCTCACACCACTGGCATGTTCACTCCCAGCTGCTGTCAGAGCAACCAGTCACCTCCCAGTTTCTCACCCAGTTTCTTGGGATCCATGGTGAGCGGGAGGCCCATGGTGATGGAGCCGACAGGGACCTTGGCGTGCTCGGAGCTGTAGGGTGTGTGGAGCTGGATGGGCATGCCCTGCGTGCGAGAGGAGAGGTCAGGGAGTGCTGCCGACCCCCGCGAAGCATCCCCAGTGCTTCCACCCGATACTCACCTGGGAAATGGATCCGACGGGTCTCTCCAGCACAGAGGGGTGCTTGGTGGAAGAGATGAGGGGAGGAGGGTTGGAGATGCTCGCTAGTCGCTGCAGCCCTGAGCGAGAGCTCTCATGCAGGTTCAAGGGGATGGGGTGTCCTGTGAGGAGAACACAAGCGTTAGCAGGACCGAGGGAGTGTGGAGCAGCTGCAGCTGCGGTAGAGGGAGTGGGGCTGGACGGAGCTGATGGGCTGAGAGCCTGCACTACAGTCACACGATCCCTCTTGCAAAGGACTGGACTAGTTTGAACGGCTGCACCTCCCCTCTGCAGCCTGAGGATGTTCTGCACTCAACTCATCTGCCCTCCAGCCAGAGTGGGACAGCACAGAGGGACAGAAGCCGCCTGACTCCACAGCGAGGGCAGCGCAGGGAGCACCCACGCCGCTCTGTGACCAACCACATCCTACACCTGCCTTGACCAGAGCTGAGAGCTGCCTGGCCATCCTCACGCTGCTGCGTTAGGGGTGAGGCCGGCACTCAGGGCAGGGTGTCAGCAGGGCTCTGTTCAACTCTCTCTCTCCAACCCCCTTCGCAGAAAGCTCCTCTGATGTAACAGCACAACCTGCGATGCCAGCTGCAGCCCCGGAGCTCAGCCCTGGCTCAGGACAGAGGGCACAAGCCATGCAGCTGGTGGCTTTTACTTGCCTGGAGGGTTATACTGGAACAAGTGGGACTCAGCCTGGGGAGAGGTTTTTATCACATCCCGGGAGTAGGACAGGACAGGGGGCCAGCACGAGGCGGCCGTCGGCTCTGCAGCCAGCTTCTGCGCCTCTGCGAGGGACGAGAAGTGCACGGGCTTTTCTGCAGAGGAAAAGAAAGAAAGCAGCTTGCTCAGCATCCCCGTGGTGAGAAGTCCCTGCAGGGCAGGGAAACCAGAGGCAGCTCATGGTGTGTGGGAAGTGGCTTCAGTTCAGTCTGACCTGGCCATGAGATGAAAGCTGGATTCCCCAACCAAACTGAAACAGACCCCACCTCAGTGTCACCACCTGGATTTGACAGCATTTGCTTGGCTCAGGTGCTCAAAGTACAGTGGGGAGGAGAGAGTCTTAAGATTCCAAGACGTCTGTGCTGCTGACTGCTGGTGCTCAGTGCCAGCTGGGACCTCCATGGACATCCCACCTCACCCAGGAGAGTTGGCAGTCAGCGTGCAGCCAGTCACTGGGATGAGTCCAGCTCCTCACTGCTCCTGCCTGTGCCCACAGCTCAACACCAGCCACCACAGCAGGGCTGGGGGGATTAACCATGAACCTTTGCTGAGGTTAAAGCCAAGAGGCACCCCCCAGCACGAAGGGGCCATCCAGCAGGCACTGGCTCACACGGGACCACACAGTCTGCAGTTGGGCATGGGGTACCCGAGGAACCCCAGACCACTGCTGGGAACCACCAGGAGCAAGCCCATCCCCACATCATGTCACAAGTCAAAAGCTCAGCCCTAAAGGACAGCTGCTGGCTGTAAACATTTGTAGGCTGCAGGAAGCAGCCAGAAATAACGCCATCGGCTCCTTGGACAGCCAGGGAATAACGTGCAGATGTTCCCGGAGCACCTGGGCCAACCACGCGGTATGAGACTGCCAAAGGCAAATGAAGATCACGTCGGGTTCTGGGGGACGACCAGATGCCTCTGCGGGGAGCGAGGCAGCTCGCTGGTCCTCTGCAAAGCAGCTCAGTGCAGGAGAGCTGCCTGAAATCATCTGGCTCGGGGTTTGCTGGATGTCAGGCTGGGCTCACCTTGGCTATAAAAAGGCTGATTGGAGGCCAAGAAGTGCTCAGTGATGGAGGAACTGTGCTGGGGATGCCCAAACCCTGCCGTGATCTTCAGGGTACCAGGGAAAAGAGAAGCTCCATCTGCAGCAGCTCCATGCTAAGTGCATCCTCTCACTTTGCTGAGCAGAGGGATGGGGCAGCCTCTTCGGGATGGGTTAGAGGCAGGTTTGGCTGGCAGTCAGTAAACACTTGATTTTGTACTGCCCTTCCTCTCCAGACCCAGCCACCTAATGCCTGCACTGACCAGAAACGGGGCAGTAAACTCCAGCCATCACTAATGAACCCAGCCCTTACCCATCAGGTTGGGATAAAAATAGATGCCTGGATCCTGCTAAGCCTAATAGGGCGAGGAGATTATCAGAGGCCCCATTTAATGAGGCTTTACTGCATTATCGTTATTAATGCTCAGTGTACTCAGAAGCTGGGAGATCACTCTTGTCCCCTTTAGTGAGAGAAGAAATCCATCACGGGCACATGGAGGTGTGTCCAGGCACTCACACCTCTGCAGCTTGGTGGAGCCAGCTGCAGCCTCTTCTCCCCCCATGCTGGATCCCGGAGAGGATCTCTTTGTCCTGCCAGTGCAGGGGGGAATCCAGGCACATCCTCCAGTCTGATGGAACATCACTGGCTCGTCCACGCTCCCTCGTTTTCTCCCCCTGACTCACAGCAGCGGGATGTCCCAGCTGAAGATGCTCTGGGAGCCAAAGCACTGCGAGCCAAGCACCCTGCAAGGCTCGTAGAGAGCCCCATCCTCCTCCCCTCCCTCCCCACAGGAGCCGTCCCCTCGCCGAGTGCCTCCCCAGCCTGTGAAATGCAGCCAGTTCCTAATTGCCCCGGCATTAGAGGGTGGCTATAACTCAGCCAGCTCTTGATAAAGCAGCACTCAGGCAGGGAAGAGAGCGAGTTCCTATTACCGTTTATCAAGCCCCTGGAATGGGAGCGAAGGAGTCGGGGTTTATATGATCCGTCATCCAAACGAATGCTCTTGGCTCCCCAGCGCCCACAAAGGCCAAGTGAAACACGACTAAATCAACACCAAACGCTCCAGCGATAGCCAAAGACATGCCCCACGGCCACGGGAGAAGGGAATCAGCTGCCTGCCGCGAGCAGCGGGGCAGAGAGGGCAGTGCCCGGCAAGGTACGGCGGGGGCTGGCCGCCCTCCAAGCCGATACGGCCCCCGCCAGCGGCTGCGGGGCAGCCGGTGCCTCGGCCAGGATGTGAGCAAGACTCGGCTTTGAAGCGGATCCAGCGCGGTGCGAAGGATGTTGATCTCCGGAGCGGTTACAGGAGTTCAGGCTCTTATCGGGCAGGAGAGGAACGGGAGTACCTGCTCTGGCAGAGCTGGCCCCTCGCTCTCTCATGAAAGGGGAGGGAAGGGACCAGCACAGATTGGCCAGGACTGTCTGACTACCTCCTCTTTGATCCCTGAGCCACAGCCAGGATGTGCTTCAGGAGGCACAGCCAGCCCTCACCCATATGGAGATCAGGGCTTTGAGGGTCTTGACACCTCCTCTCGAGGGGACTCGGCATGAACTTGCTGGTTCTTAAGGGGGAGATGCCTTCCCATTAGGACAGAGGCTCCAGCACGCGATTCCCCAGGGTCCACAGGTGGTGCAACCCAGACCCACCTGCGGACACAGCTATGCGGGGCTTGGAGATCACACCAAGGTGCTGAGATGCTTGCCGGGGGTACAGGGAGGTGTAATGAGTTTCATTAACACGGTAGACGCAGAGCACTGCAGAGGTGTGAGAGGAGACAGCCAAGTGCTTCGCACTGTCAGTGCTCTGCAGAGAACGAAGCCGTAACACAACCACCCCCACATTTAACAATGAGGTCAACAGGTCAGAGAGCAGCATAGCGAACCTCCAACCCCTAAAACCCACCACCCTGCACCTAACACACACAGATCTGCCTCGTCTCCTCCTGCTGCCAGAAGCAGCTGGAGCTGCGGCGCTGGGACACCAGTGATGCGGAGCTCTGGGTTCAAGCACTGGCCCTGCCATCCAGCTCACCAGCGAGCTGAGCTGGGCAAGATCAGGTCTGTGCCGGTGTTTAAGGCCAGGCTGGATGAGGCTCTGGCCAGCCTGATCTAGGGTGAGGTGTCCCTGCCCACGGCAGGGGGATCGGCCTAGATGATCTTTCGAGGTCCCTTCCAATCCCTACTGATTCTTAATGAAACTTGTCACCTGCCACTGGGAGGGGAGAGCTGTGGGAACTGCTCTGCCTGGGCAGCAAACACCAGCACTGCCGCATGAGATCGGCTGGAGATGGGGCTCCAGATCAACCAGGAGCTGGAAAGGCACCACCACCACAACGCAGAGGAACTCCCTTCCTTTCAAGGTGAGCAGCCACCACCTTCCTTGCTTACACACAACCCACCCCGGAGAAGTGATCGCCGGAGAGCACAACACCCGCCCAGCCCAACCTTCCCACTCCCCTGACGGTGCCACTGTGACTACCTCTGCTCTTCACGTGGCACCGAGTCGCAGGCAGGTTATGAGGGACAGGGACCCAGACGGAGCTGGAACAGCCTCCGAGGCTCAGATTAAAAACACATTAAGATGATGGTCTCATCAGGACTTCCCGTCTCTCCTTAACCTTGATCCCCAGGTGCTGCAGCTAATAATCCTTCAGATGCTCCACGGTGGGAACCTCGGAATTGCTCATTAGGCAGCCAAACCGCATCAGAGCTATTCCGGGGAGAGAGCACCGGGAATCTTTACAGGAACCTCTGGACTGCGAGTCACAGTATTAGCATTGATTTTAAATGAAATAATGGTCCCCGCTGAGCGCTAAAAGCATTCTTTATAGAAAGCCAGCAAGGTAGAAAAGAGCCATTGTGCCCAGAGCCTGGCATGCCTCCAGGTCCCGCTGCTCTCAGGCGAACAGCAGAGTCGCTAATAAAGGCAATCTTCACCTCCCCAGCGCTCGACGCTGGCCCCGTGCTTGCCGTGGGCTCAATGAGACATGATGTACTGTCTAACGAACACGGGCAATTAGCCAGGCCTCGCTCGTCCTGCTTCAAGACGCTCTGAAAGAGCTTTCAAGGGTCGAGGCAAGCTTTCACCGAGGAGGAAGCGGTTCCGTGCGGGTAAACACCACAAGCAACCTCTTACCTTCCTTGTCACCGACGGCCGGGCTCCTGCTCTTCCCTCTGGGGCTGCCGCTGGGCTGCTGCTGCTCCTTCTCAGCCTGCTGCTGCTGCTGGGGCTGCAAGAGCTTGCTCGGGGCAACGTCCTCGCGGGCAGACTCGTGGGCTTTTGTGATCTGCTGCTGGTAGAGGGCCAAGGCATGGGGAGGCACCTGAGGCTTCGCGCTTCCACTCTGCAGTATCCCCTCTGAGATACCTTCGGAAATCTGCAAAGCAGAAGGCTCGGTGACGCTCGCCGTGTGTTGTAACAGCCTCGGAGACGTCAAGGTGGCAGGAGCAGCACCTGCCCCGCACTATCACTGCAGGTCCCAGCAGCCCTAACAGGCTCCAAAGCTCCCCAGGCACTGGAGGTTAAACAAGTCTCTATCGCATAGTCCTAGCTCTGCGCTGGCGACACTGCTGGAGAGTCTCACACTTCCCTTGTTTACCCTCTGTCCTACAGTTAAGTGCTTGTAGCTTTGGCCAGAAGTCACATTACAGCAGCCACATCTTGAAGCTGTGCAACTGGAAACTGGAAGAGCATCAGGAGCGGGTCCCACCTCCGCTTACTCAAACCTCAAAGTGGGGATTTCCTCCCTGCCCACCCTGTGCTGCTGCTCCTCTGGGGCTGAACCTGGAGATCCCAGGGGGCTTTTTGTCACAGCCCAAGCTACTACAGCCCAGGAGGAACCACCAGCCTCACAGAACACATGTCCCTTCGGTACTGCTGGGCAGCCAACAAGACTACCCAGGAGAGCTTTGAGATGAGGTTCATAAGTGCTTCTCATGTGGTGTCCTCCAGGCACACGAGATTAAAAGGAGTGCAGGGCTGGGAAGTGCACGCTGGCTTTTTAAAGCAAGGGGAGGCAGCAGTCATGTGGCAACAAGAAGCTTTTTCTGTCCAGACCTCCCACGACTTTCTGATAGAAGAGCTCAAGGGACACCAGAGCTGCTCCAGCAGCTGGGAACACACTGCCTGGAGAGCACCTTGCTCACAGCGCTCACCACGGCAAGCTCAGCCATCTGTGGGAACCAGCATGTCCCCACCACCCCGGGGACACAGCCCCACGGAGGAGCATGCATGAGGGACACATGGCCACCATGGGGCCAGCCTGGCGGGGTACTCACGATGGGAGGGATGGCAGCCGCACGCTGCTTCAGCTGCTTCAGGTCCAGTGGCTTCTGTGGGGAGGAGTTGAGCCTGGAGTCACTGGTGGTGTTGAGCAGGCTGGGCCGGGGGGAGAGCAACCTGGACACAAAACAGAGGTGTCACTCAGGCAATGCCGTGGGGGTGACCCATGTCCCAGCGCTGCACCCCTCTGGTTTGTGCTGCTGAGCCTAGAGGACATCGCTTTCATCAGGGAGGAGTGTGCCGGACTGCTGCTGGCAATCTGGGCTCTTGAACACACTGTGTGCTTGGGCTTCCAGGCCTGCAAGCTGCTGCTCTGGCCCCAAAGCTGTTCAGATAGCAACTGCTGCTCCAAGGAGCTCAGCACCCACCATGAGGATCAGCAGCAGCCTGCTCAGCAGAACCAGCCACCCAGCCCAAAGCACGCGGACCTGCAGAAGCCAACGAGGTGGCTCCACCTTGACCTTGGTGGCTTGCAGGTGTCCCTGGGTTGTCTTGGTCTGTGAGAGGACACCAAGGGGAACACAACCTGGGCCAGCAACACCCAGCTAGCAACTGGAGCAGCTTAGCAGTGGCATGACAAGGATGAGAGGAGGCAGAGAGTGGGATGGGATTCAGATCCTGCTTTCCAAAGACAATCTCCACAGGGTTCTGGGCTCAAAGTGAGGGCACTGCATCTGGCTCAACAGGCTGTGAGCCCTCTTTCCCTCACCCTCTACTCGAGCTCTGGAACATCTGTGGTCCAGAGGAAACCCGAGGGAGAGCTGGAGCCCAGAGTCAGGAGTTACCGAGAGGGTAACCAGTTCAGGTTTCATTTGGGCATCACGCTGCTCTCCGGAGCTCACACGTGGTGCTTCTCCAGCACTCGGGATCAGCCTCCTGCTCCTCTTTTCAAGGCCTGGTTTTATCAAGGTGCTAAACCCATGTGCACGTGGCTGGGGCTCTGGGGTCACTTGAAAGACGAGCGGCTGGATTTGGATGGGATTTGCTGTGCAGCCCAGCGGCTGCACCGCTCTGTGCCCTCAACATTTGCTCTGCCCCTCGGCTGTTTGAGTTGCCTGGCAGGCGCCAAGGTGGCCACACTCATCCCTGGTGCAGACAGGGTGAGGTGGGCATCTCCAGGGGATGGGGAACTGCAAAGCCCATGGGTCAAACCCCTGGTATATTCAGCTCCCGAGCCCACGCTGAGTCCCTCGGAGATGACACCTCATGGGGCCATCTCTGCTTTCTCTGCTTCCCGACTCCAATTTGCTGAAGCCAGTTCATAGTTTTCAAGCTTTACAGCCTGTTTTGTTTATTTTAGCTGTTGTTCCACTGCTCTCCTCAGCCTATAAATCTCAAGGTCATCCCATGTTCACCCTCGGATGAATAAACACGTGTGGTGGGGCCATGTGTAGGGAATAAACTCGCTTGTGGGGCTGGGGCTGCCCCAGCCCTCACTCTGTGCAGTGCAGGGGAAGGGGATCCCCCTCCGGAATGGAACCAGGGTTGAGCTCTGGTTGAGCTCTCAGGGAGACACCAGGAGAGGAGCAGCAAATCTGAGCTCCTCCTCAAATAATCACAGTGATGTCAGCCCAGGGAGCCATTCGGGTGATGTGAAACGGCGATGCGGGGAGGGAACAGGACTCCTGGAAGGGTGTGATGCCCCAAGACATGCGGCTGGGGACAAGGGCACCCTGTGCTGGCTCCTGAGACCTACAGGCCATGCTAAACAGTCCACATCACAAGCAGAGCAGCAGAGCAACCACCCCAGGTGCTGCCCTGTGCGCTGGTGTCACTCACAGAGATGCACCCTTAAGGTTCCTCTGAGCACACCTCAGACCCTCAGGTTCTCTAAAGCCCTCCAAGATCCAAATGCTCAGGAGGCCAGAGTCAGTACTAAACACATCAACACACAAACTGCCTAATTGACTACATCCCTCCCAGCAGATCCGGTGCCAGACGCAGGGCTGTCTCTTGGGTGCTTTGCTCTGGAAGCCACCAGACCAACAACCCTCAGCATCTCATATCCACCTGATGAACAGCCCTCAGCATCTCGTACCCACCTCATGAACAGCCCTCAGCATCCAGTATCCCCCAGATGAAAAACCCTCAGCATCTCATACCCCCTAAGGTGAACAACCCTCAGCATCTCACATCCACCCAAGATGAACAGCCCTCAGCATCTCACACCCACCTGCTGCAAAGCCAAGGTCTCCCAAACCCAACCACCAACGGGTGGTGGTGTTGGGAGGGATGGGAAAAGGGTTTGAGCAGTAAGGAGCTGGCAGGGAATCACAGAAGCCCAGAATCTCTTTGGGTGGGAGAGACCTTTAAGATCATCAAGTCCATCTTTCAACTTCCAGGTCATCACTAACCGATGTCCACGTCTGAGCCTCACCAGCGTGGAAACGTCCCTTCCCAGCTGCGAAGCTCTGGGGTGACCAGGAGCCCACATTGCCCAGACTCCTTCACCTTCCACCACAAAGACCAGTTTCACTGCCGGACGAGCCAACACGCTGCCGCACGACCCACCCAACGCCTTGCTCTCGCAGCGGCTGTGCAAAGGCAACGGCCACCCCACTTCCCCTGCGTGGGCTCCCCCAAACCAGGGCCACGGCACCAGCCGCGGGGGTGGCTCTGCAGTGGGGGCCCGCACGTGGCCTCCCTCCCGCGTCCCCACCGCCGTGACCTGCCGCTGAACCGCGGCGCGGGCAGGGCTGGCAGCAGCCCTCTCGCAGCACGCGCTGCCTGGAACCAGACGATTAGCTGCCGCCTTCAGCTCCGATGAGCTAAGGCTGCGCCTCCTCATCCCGGACGCGTCTTCACTAGCGCGAACCGCAGGAGGACCCTAAAAAAGGCTCTTGCCAACGCCGCGCCCTCTTCTTCTCGCTCACCACGGGGACACCCCAGCCATCCTCCGACCCCCTGCTGGGAGATGCTGCGGGCAGCTTGATGCCTTTCCCAGCGCAGGGAAGAGCACCCACGCCCCGCCGGCGTTGGCTGGGTGGGCGGGCGAGCATCGGGTGATGCGCTGACGGGGCGGCTCACGCGGCATCCCGGCTGCCTCGCCCTGCTCCAGCGCGAGTCACGTTGCGGCAGTGGGGCTGCGGTACCCGCCTGCGAGCGGGAGGGGAGAAGGGCACCGAGTGCCCCTCGGGAGCACAACGGTGCTGAAACCTCCCACTGACCCCGTGGGTGCTCCTGGGGCGGGCAGCGCTGGATGCTGGTGTCAGCGGTGGCTCTCCTGGCAGGCTCTGCTGTCACCCGGCTTCCCCGCCACAGCGGGTGAGAGGAGCGTCTCAGAGCTGCGGGACGCCTGCTCAATGTTTAATGTTCCTAGAAGCTGGTAACTGTTTGACAAGTGAGATAGAGGCTGACTCAGCGGGGAGCTGGAGATGAAAAAGTCATTCCCAAGACGACTGGCTCCGCTGCTGCTGCTGGGGGGTCGGTACCAACCGCTGCTGCCCTGGCTCCGGATGGGTCACCGTGAGATCTGAGCAGTTCGGCCCCGTTGGCCTCCCGGTCCCTCATTTGGAGGTTTTCTCCCACCTGGAGAGGGTGGGGATGGGTGGTGCTGGACTCCATCCACCAGCAGAGAGGAGCACCGTGGCCAAGACCGCTCAGCCCTGACACGGGGCTGGGGCCAGCTGCATCGGCACCACCCCGGGCACGGCCAGAGCTGCTTTCAGCTGCTTGGCAGCGCAAGGGGCTGCTCCCTTGGGGTGGCCATGGGCCACGGGATGCTCCAGCGCCAGCAGCACTCACCCACCGGCTCCCGCAGCCATCCCAGCAGAGTGTGGAGGCCGTCAGGAGCGGCGGTGGGGATTGCGTGACAGCTCTCTGCTGCCATGTCCCACCGCTTTGCCCGGTTGGTTTTTTAATTACCCCGTGCACAGCGCTGCACGGAGCCCTTCTGGCTCCCAAACTGCCCCCTGCGAGCCCACCGGAGGGAGGTAGGATGTGGGACACCAGCCTGCGGTGCTGGGAGGGAACTGCTGTCCCCACACAGAGCAGCAGGGTGAACTCAGGAGCCAGTGTGGATGGAAGCAGAAACCACCAGAGCTACCACCACTACAAAGACACCGGCATTCACACACCCTACAGAGGACGGGGAGCCTTCTCCCCGTTTGTGAGGGCTCTGTGGGAAGAGCCAGGTACGAAGCTGGGTCCATCTACCAGAGGTCAGAAGTGCCAAGGGCAGGTGAAGGGCTTGAGACTACAACCCCTCAGATGACGACGTGATGGCTTGACCCCAAGAACAGCTGCACAGCCCACGCCATTCTCTGCACCTTATGGCCAGGACAGATAACTGACCCCTAGACATCCAAGCTGCATCTTGGCCGAGGGACCGACTGCTCCGTCTCTGCGCTGGGAACACGTCCCTGCTGTGACCATTCTCCTGCCAGCGCCAGCTCAAACAGAAACCATTCCCAACCCCGGATGCTGGCAAACCAGCCCAAGCCTCTGCCCAACTCCGCTGCCCCTGAGGGCACATCACGCTCCACCGCGTCACCACACAGGCCGTCACCAGCAGATGCGGTGGCTCTGCACCCAACATTTGCCCGCGGCCGTTGGCCAGTAGCACCCATATGTTGGGACATCGCGTCGCTCGCTGCGTCACAGCCCCTTTGCAGGCAACTGCCAAAGGGTCATGGCCACACGAGGACACAGCTAAGGCACATCCCTTTGCCCGGGGACTGCCTGAGCAGTGACAGTCCCAAGCTGGAGCTCAAGGATGTGGATGCTGTGGCACGCAGCCGAGATGCCCGCCTGGCTCCAAGGCCGGGCACTGCCCACCTCCCCCCGATTCCTACCTGCTCTTGTCCACAGCATCCTGCTCGTCCATCTCGTCTGCACTGCAGGTCGCGCTGGAGTCACTGTCGGGGTTCCCACCGGAGCCTTTACTGCCCTTATGGCCCTCCTTCTTCTCAGCCTTGGGCGTCCCCTCCGTCCCCGCTGGCCCTCCACCAGCGACGCTGCCTTCCGCCTTCTTGTCATTCCCCTTGTCCTTCTCCTGGCTGTCCTCGCTCTCCTCCTTGTTCACCTCGCCCGTGCAAGGCTCTTCGCTCACCTTCTCCTCGGGTTCCTCCGTTTTCACCACGTCCACCACCAGCTCCTCCTGCACCTTCTCCTCGCTGTCGGGTGGCTCAGGAGCTGCCTCTGGCCGAGGGCTGGAGGCAGGAGCGGGGTTGGTGGGGGGAGCACTGGGAGCGTCGGGGGGTGTTGGAGCCTCTTCCAACTTGACTGCCGGTTCTGCGCTGGAGTCACCTCCCGGCCCGGGTGGTGCCTTGGCCCCGTTTTCGCCTCCTTCTTTGGCTTCAGGCCTCGGCGAGGGAATGCTCTCGGTGTCGGAGCTGTTATTTACTGCAGCTGAGAAAAGGGAAGAAATAAAAATAAGGATCAGCCCGAGATTCTCGTTTCCCATATCGCTGCCTCCACCCCCTCCCTTGGGAGGAGAACGCCCTCGTTCCTCTGAGGGGGAGACGATCCCAGGGCTGGGAAAGCTGTACTGGGATCCCCGGATCCAGAGCCTTCTAAGCCAAGGGATGCTCTGGTGGCTGGGGGGAGGTGTCTCTGCTAGCCCAGCATGATGACTGCTGGTAACCCCCACCCAAACAGAACCACGCACCCAGATGCCTAGAGATGGGGCAGCTGGGAGGTTGGGTGTTAAGGGAAAATGAAGGGGTGGTAAGGACTCTCCTACTCCTCACCCATGGCTCTGGAGCAGCTCTGCTCCCCCAAAACGGGCACGGTGCTGGCACCCTGCTCGCTGACTCAAGTCACCCCGTGTCCCTGGCTCTGCCAGCCTGAGGGCAGCTGGGGACCATCCCAACGCACCGCACGTGTTTGTTGTTATTTAAGCCGCCAAAGGCAGAAGAAAGGAGGTCAGGGTCGGCGCAAGCAAAGCGCTGGCAGGGCTGCAGGACAGGTTAATTATTACATGGAAAAAGGATCGCGCCGATCCGCCACCAAGGGCTCCGAGCGAGCTGCGGGCACCACGGCTGAGGAAGGTGCTGCTGAGAAGTTCTTTCTGCCGCTGGGGAGGTGATCCTTCCCTCCAAGCCTTTGCTGGACAAACACAGCACCAGGAGACTTCCACAGCCCCATCTCAGCACAATCCCATCGCTTGCCCAGCTGAGGTTTACAGCGGCCAAGCCGTCCCTGACTGCCATTCGATGCCACTCCAAACACCACAGTGAGACACCCAGGGGTGCCCTGTCCCAGGCTCAGCCAAGCTCTAGGTTCCAGCACACTCCCTGCAGATGCTGCATCTATGGTCAACACCACAAACCCCGTGTCAAGCCCTTCCCCCGTCCCTGGCTGGCCCCCAGTGTCACCTCAGAGCCAGTGGCCAGTGGCCAGCTCCTGCATAACCACCACGCTGCCACTCCTGAGCCTGTGCCATTTCATGCCCCCGGCTCACACCTGAGCTCCACAGCCCAGCCGCCGAGTGAGAGGCAAGCCCGGAGCGTGAGGCTCAGGAAGACAGTGAGAGACCCATCCCTAGTGTCAGAACTAGGCTGTTCCCCCCTCGGCTGCTCCGGCAAAGAGCAACAACCAGCTTTTCCTCTGCACCTCTGACTCACGGATCACCTGGCACAAAGATTTACCTGGAATCTGCCTTGGGATGAGTCACTGGCAACGAAGGTTTCACAAGGTTTACCCATTTAGAGTGCCATTAGCCTAGGTGCTAAGGCCAGGAAGCAGCGGGGTGCCAGCGGGGCTGGTTACGTTGGCAAATGACTTTGACAGAAGTCAAGCGGGGCTATTGTTGGAAAACGAGGCACATTTTCCCCAAACTCGCTGCTGCTGCTGCTCCTTCTGAGCGATAAACAGCTGAAAATTGTCACTTTCAAGTCGTTTCCTTTCTTTGGTAGAGCTGGGAGGGAGGAAAATCCTGCCTCAAAAGGGAGAGGAGGAGGAAAAGACCCCCTGAGGCTCACCAGCAGGAGACCGCGGCTTCCCCTGCCTCTCTCCTGGGGCAGGGTCGGGAGTGATGCCCTGGTGGGACGGGCATGGGCACAAGGAAGCCCTAGTAGGTTGTCCCTTCTTGACCCTGCGATAAGCTCTTGAGAGCCCTCAGTGGCGGTGATCTAACCCTGCTGAGCGCACAGCGACCCTCCTTTGGAGGAAAACACCACAAAATGTGATTTCCAAGGCCCCGGTAGGCGCTGGCAGAGCAGGCGGGTGGCGATCAGCAGCCAAAGGGCTCCCAAAAATAACCGCCTGCGCAGCCGGGGACGGGAGCAGGGCAGTGATCCAGGGCTCTCCTCGCACGCGTGAAATCCAGAGGCATCCCAAATGCCACCGGTGCCTTGTGCTGCAGGACGCCGTCACCTTGGCGCGGCGGTGGGATGACAGACGGGGCCCCCTGCGAGCGCTGGCATTTGCAGCTCCAGAGAGCAGACGAGGCGCCTCTGCCGCAGCCTCGCCGCGAGAACTGAGCGTCTCCCCCCTGCTCGCCTCACCTTCCGCCTCCTCGGCCATCTCCTCCTCGTTGCCGCTCGTGCCCGACACCTCCATCTCCTCGTCCTCGGCTACGGGAGGGAAGGGGGCTTCCTCGTTTTGAATGGCGGCGCCTTTCTTCTTCTTCCTCTTGGCGTTTCTTTCTTTCTCCTGGGGAAGAGATGTTGGGGGGTGAGAAAGGAAGCCTGTGGGGAGCTGGCTAGGAGCAGAGAGCACTGGTCCTGCCCCAGGGACCACGAGTGATGCTCACACCGCCACGAACCGCCCTCCCGCCCCGCCCCGATAAACCCAGTCCTTGGATGCCGGTCCTTGGGGCCACACTCAGCTGCTGGAAGCTCAGCAGCACGGTCTCACCTGGCCAAGAGACTCTGACCACCAGCCCAGCTCCACACAGAGCTACAGCCCCATCCAAGGGAGGGTCAGCGCAGACACACAGACAAGGGGTGCACGTGCAGCGGTCACCAGAGCAGGGCTGGCAGGAGCCTGGTGGTCCTGCAGCCGCTCGTCACCCACAGCAACGTGCTCGTGCTGCAGGCTTCCAGCTCCACAACCACGAGCGACCGCGGTGCGACACTCGTCTGCAGATAGCGGTGCCCCAGATACAACCCAGCTCTTCGCACGGCCCCTACGGCCGGTGCTGCCAAAGGACTTTGACTCCTCGTGCCCAGGAGGTCGTCACCAGTGGGGAGCACATCCCAAAGGTGAGCTGCCCCGAAACAGCCCCGAACTGGCTCCCCGGGGCGAGAGCCGCAGCCACGAGGGTGCAGACAGCTGCTCCCTGCCCCCGACCTGAAGGAAAAGTCTCGGCTTTGCTATTGTTTCCTGCTCTTGTTGCTTGAGTAAATATTACCAGTAGGAACAGGCCCATCATCTCCGGCTCTCCCTGCAAACCCCACACGGATGACGTGTGTAGGACGTTTATTTACATGGATGAAAAGATAAAGCCGTGCTGGAAACGTTAGCTCTGCCGCTGGAGCTCTGCGCTGGGAAGAGATGGGCCCCCCCTTTCTCTCCCCCTCCCGTCCCTTCAACTTCTCAAATCCTTTAGAAAACTTCCAGATAAAACAAACAAATCCAACTGCTTTTTGCTTGGAAACGCCGCTCGCTCCAGATCTATTTTTATCAACTGGACAGGAGAAAAAGGGGAGGGGGGGGACGGGGACACACGGTGCCAGAGACAAGGTTTGGGGAAGGCACCGAGAGGTGCCCCAGTGCTGCCTGTGCCACCAGCGCGATGGATTGGGCAAACACACGGTTCTGAGCGAAGCAGCAGTTCCCCATCACGCTCCCGCGGTGACAAAGTGCCAACGTTACTATGGCAAAGCCTTCTCTGCCTCTTACTCACGGGTCTGTGACTCAGCCGCGGGCAGCAGCGGGCTCCTCGCCGGGGGATCAGCCGGGAACCAGCCTCTGCCTCAGCACCCCACTTGGCCACAGCCCCAGGGCTGTCGGCTCTGGCAGAGCGGGACAGGAACTGCCCCGGGGACGTGGTGGGTCCCTCTCCCAGCAGATCCCACAGCTGGTGTGTGGGGAAGACGATGCGAAATCCAGGCGGCAGCAGATCCTGGCCACCATCTCACTTCTCGCGATGCCAACAGCCCCAGCCCCTCGTGCAGCTCCCAGCACCCTGCCCAGGGGAAGGATCCCTTCTGGCTCTGCCTCCACAAGCAGCCACGGGGTCCCCACGGCTCACAGGGGTTTCTAACCACAGCTGTGGAAGAGTCTCTGTGAGCTGCTCCTGGGAGCAGGTGACTCCCATCATCACAACATTCTCCTAACCCGAGTGACTACATGGGAACTGTGATGCTCATCTGACGCCAGCCCAGGGGCCTCTGCCCTCCAGGATGTGGTGCCACTCGAGCAGACTGCCTCGCCAAGACCACCGAGGAGATGTGCTGTGCAGCGAGGACACCGAATCCCATGTGAAGGGTCACTCCATGCTTGCTCCTCCCATGCTGACCCCCAGCCTGGCAACAAGCGCCAGCAGTCAGACCAACCCGGCAACTGCAGCGCTGAGGTCCTGGTGAGAACAGCAGTTAATGTCCAACCGCTACCCAAGGGAGCAGCTCTGAGGACACCCCGTAGCACCATGCCCAGCTCTCCCTGAGTGATTAGGGAGCACAGCGTGCAGGAGGTCTAGGCCAAGTGACGCTGATGCCTGCGACACATCCGAGCTCGGTGGTGAGACCAAGCCAAAACACACAGCGGGGCCGATAAAGCCAAGTCTCGAGGTGGCCTGACCCTGCCCCAGTGGTAAGAGGCTGCTTGGCTCACGCTGTGGCCAGCTGGCAAGGACACCCCAATCCGTGAGGTGAGGACCTGCAGCTTCCAGCCCTGTTGAGCCAGCACTGAATTGGGATTCCCCTCCCAATTTAAGTCGGAGGAGGAGAAATGGGACTCTGTGAGATGGCCACAGCTCCCCAGACACAAGGATGGTGGGTCTTCATGTTAAAATCCCAAACACAGCACGTGGGAATGTCCAGGCTGTGTGGGCTCTGGAGAGGTGGAAAATGAGCTTCACCCACGCCAGACACCTTTTCTGCTGCAACCCAAACTCTTCTCCTTCCTAATGCTAGATGCTCAGAGAGGACAAACCCATCCCCAGAGCTCCTCAGGCTCTGGCCACACAGGGTTCAGCGCTCAAGGGGACAATGGGCTGCCAGAATGCCTGGTGCCATCCCACCCAGTGCTGCCCCAGCGCAGGGAACGGAAGTATCTGCTCCACACTGCGCTGTGCCACGTTCCGGGGAAGAAGGACCTTGTCAGGCTCTGCTTCCCATCCCACACCAGTCAGTGCCACCTGCACGCCCTCACAGCTCCTCTGAGCCACCTGCACGCTGCTGAAACCTGGTGTCCCACCTACCTGGCAGAGGAGGCTCCAACATTAATGAGCCCCTTTTGGGAAGCAAATGAGACCCGCTAATTAAGTTGACTCTCATTAAGCAAGAGGAAGAAAAGCAGAGCCTCTGTGTTTCCCCGCACACCATCAGCCACCGCTGCTGGTGCTGAGGTCAGGGAAGAGTCTGGGGATGTCAGGGCAAACCCAGGCGATGCCACGCTGCCTCGGCACGTGCTCCTCTGCAGAGGTCACGGCTCCCTGCCGGGTACGGGATGAGCTCTGGAGGCTCGGTTTGCTCGGGAATATATTTAGGAGTCAGGAAGGAAGGTCTGTGGCAATTTAATCTCAGTTGTTCTTTGATTTTCTTCAGCTTTCTGGCATCTGCTGTTGCCACAAAACAATGGAGCCCAATAAATAACAGCTGAACGTTCATTGTTCCTCTCCCCAACCGAATCCCAGAGCCTCCGACGCTCGAAAAATAAAATGATGATGCTGATATAAACTGCAAGTGAGAGTGAGCAATTAAACTGCACAAGTCTAGCGGCTGCCTCGGAGGGACGGATGCAGGCAAAAATGGGGTTCTGCAGCAAACCACTTCCGTGATATCATTTCTGCAACATTAGGAAGCCGAGGAGATTAATACATCCCGTCTGCGCCGCCAGCCGAGCCCTATGATCCTAGCGCAGATGATCTCCCCGCTGATGAACAAGGAGATCTGTATCATGTCAGACTTCATATTCCAGGGGGCTCCACGCACGGCTCGTTCCGGTCCTGCTATCAGTTTTTGGGGGGGGGGGTCTGCTGTACAGCTCGTTTGCTTTGTGCCCAGAACCAATGGGGTGAAGCACAGGAGCGACCCTGTGCATAGAGGATGAACAGAAAAGACTTGCCGATGTCTTCTCTTCCTCCTGTTCCCATAGACCGACTGGGGTATTAAACTCCTGGGTGAGTCACTGGATGCTTTCCTGTCTTTCTTTTTCACTCTTGCCGTAACAGCTTGCTTGGAGAGATTCCTGCATTGAACATTGTCCTTTGCATTTTCAAAGCACCCCTTGGGGCTTTGGCCATGTGAATTCTATTAGCCAGAGACTGGGAACCCCAGGATACTCTACAAATGGACTAATGACAACCCTTCGCTGCTCTCAGCGGTCTGTCGTATCTCTGGAACACCGAACCAACCCCGCTGCACTCGCAGCCTGCAGCGCGGGCCACGAGAACAGCGGCGTTTGCCCCTTCTGATGTGGAAACTGAGGCATGAAGAGATGCCAGGATCTGCTCACAGCCCCAACACAACCAACACCCACACTGGGACCAGATTCTCCCCACGTTGTCCTAAACCTCTGAATTGCTTTGGGGCAAACCACCAGTTTAGCAGGTAACGATGGTACCGCCACACAACAGAGCTGCACGGCCCCACCGGGTTCAGCGAGGTGGAACAGACCAACGCCACCAGCATCGACGTATCTGAGCAGCCAGGACTGAGCTCGCATCCTGACCAACGCAGCGCAGCCCTGCTCCTCCTCCTGCTCCTTATCTCTGGGCGTACCAGCCACCCTCCAGGCACCCAGACACCTCCCACACAGCGCATCTCCCTCCTACAGATCTCCCTCCTACAGACCTCCCAGGCACAGACGGGTGGAAAACCCTCTCCTGCACTGCATCCCACTCTCCAGAGCTCCACCCCAAGATGTTCAGACCCCTTGGCCGTGAGAACCGCAGAATCATTAAGGTTGGAAGAGACATCCAAGACCTGTGTGACTTGGTCTAGGTGATCCTGCTGTGGCAGGGGGATTGGACTGGATGGTCTTTTGAGGTCCCTTCCAACCCCTAATGATTCTATGGTTCTGTCATTCAGCCCAACAACCAAGCCAACCCCACCCTGCCCACTAAATCAAGTTCCCCAGTGCCACATCCACTCGTTCTTCCAACGGTGACTCCACCATCTCCCTGGGTGGCCTGTTCCAACCCCTGACCACTCAGCCAGGGTAGAAATGTTTCCCGATGTCTGCTCTAGAGAAGGACGCGAGCACTGGCTGGGAAATACCCCAGCGCCTGGGGCAGCCGGGGCTGGGGCTCTCACCATTTTCAGTTTGTGCTGCTGTAGGATCTCGTCCAGGTTCTGCCTCTTCTTGTAGTTGAAGTAGAAGTTTTTGCACTGTGACACGGTCTTGGAGCCCACCATCCTGGCAATGGCCGACCAGTTCCGCCCATGCTCGAGGAGACCTGAGAGACGACAGGGAGAGGAGAAGGGTTTAGCAGCAGATACGGTCACACAAGGGCAGCACTAGCCCCGCGGGAGGGCAAACAGCCTCAGCAGCGGCCAAGTTCCGCAGGAACAATATGGTCACCAGCACCCGTTTGAACGGCTTCCTAGGCCAGGGGATGACCTACGACAGCCTGTTTTTCTTTCCAAGGGGAAAATAAGGCACCGTGCTGACCGCCTTCGGAACAAAATACGTCCCACAGCCACGTCTTGGCCAGCCCCCGGCAGCCAGGAGGGCGAGCGATGCTCCTGTCCTGCTGGGAGGCTGCGGGAGGTGTTGGCGTGCCCAGAAGAACTTGGGACAGCAGGTTGCAGGCTCTGCCTTGAAGTGAAGGCTCTTCCCACCCTCCTGTGCCCCAGGGATGGCTCTGACTAGTGTGACAGGCCAGCTCAGGAGGTTGGGGCGCACAGTCCTGCTGTGGATGGGGAGGAAGGGCCCGGGCAGCGAAGTCCAGGAGATGTCCTGGGCTGGGCAGAAGCTGCTGGTCACAGTCTCCTGAGCAAAACCAGCTTCTTGTGTCGGGAATGACACCAACGGCTGGCAATTGAGATGGTGCCACCCGAACACGGGGCTCCTGCCAGCACTGGGGCAACCCAGCAGGGCGGAGGAGGAAGAGGAGCAGGAAAGAGCAAGTCAGCACCCTGTGTTCCTGCTGTCTTTGCAGGAGTGTCCGGGTCACACAGCTGGAGATGGGAATCAGGACCACAGCCCAGCAGCAGGTGCAGGAGCACCCTGGTCCCTCCACTGCAGGCTCCTGAGGTGACCCAGGCAAGGACCATCTGGGCTGCTCAGGTGATGTCACTTGTGAGACCACCAGCAACTTGTGTAGGGCACAAGACGGAGAGACCATGAACTGAGGGGCAAGGTACTGCCACAGAAGGTGACTTCAAGATGAAGACCAGCAGGGAATGAACCTGCTGAGAGCACCTTCCTCTTTTCTTAGGGGCTTTTCTGCCCCCAAACCACCAACCACAGAAGCAGGAAACAGGCATCTCCATCATCCATTCCCAAACTCCCTGGCTGATCTCATGCCACGGGACTCAGGACTGAAGCAGATCCCACTTTAGGGCTCTCATGTGCCGCAGCAGCTGTGTCCCAGCCCCGGTGCCATCCCTCAGCCAAGCTGCTGCCATGTGTCACCTTCAAACCACAGCCTGGATCCCAAGTTCCAGCCACCTTCTGCTTCAGCCCAACAACAAACCCCACCCGGAACGAGCCGACCCCGAGCTCCGGCCAGGATCCGTATGCAAGGGGAGGGCGCAGTGTGGGGGCTGTGGGTACCTCTGCACTGAACACACAGCACCGTGTACCCTAAGACAGACCAAACCCCTCCCTGCCCGCTCCGCAAACCCTTGAGAGAGCCGGCAGCAGCCAGCAGAGCAGGAGTTAACGTGCAGCCGGTGCCTGTATCCTGCCCGTCCCAGCACCAGGGCTTATCGAATTGCATGGAAGAGGCATCACACGGCGCTGAGCACCACAAAAGGCCTTGGCAAGCCAAGAAACAAGTTGGAGCTTTAACTCTGCAACTCCCAGCCTCGCCGTGGCCAAACCCACGACCTCTGTCACCCCGCTGGCAAGCCGGGGCTTTTTAAAAATAATAATGAACCTAAGAAAGGGGAAAAAAAAGGGACGTCCGGCCACCAACCGCGAGAAATAACGAGCTGGGGCAGGAGTCCTCCCCCCACAGCGGCTGCAGGGGGGGAAGCAGGACGGTCCCGGTGCCCCGTGTCACAACGCAGGGCTGCCATCCAAAGCAAACAGGCGGCTCAGCCCCGCTCTGCTCATGGCACCCAGTGTGACAGCGGGGAGGTTGCTGCACCCCGGGCAGAACCCCAAAACGCCAACTCCCAGCGGCGCTGCGAGCTCTGGTGGAGCTTTGGTGGAGCAGAGGAACCCAGCAGGCAGAGCCCAGGGTGACGGATGCCAGTGTCAGCAGTTCCCAGCTGGCACAAGCTGTGCCAGGCGAGGGTAATGCCAGCTCCTGGCTGCCCTCTCTCGAGCCCAGGCTCGCTGTGCCCCTGCCCAGCGCAGGGCTGGGGGGACTGGGGACGCTGCCTCTGCGGGGCAGGTGGCTGCGTCTGTGCCGGCATCACGAGGAGGAGGCTGCTGGCAGCCCCAGCGGGGAGCCCAGTTGCTCTCAGTGCCCAAAGCAGAGCGAAACACCGGCACCTGCCTCTCCAGACTGCAATTATCTGGGAGGGATCAGCCCGGTAAGCCCTCGGGTCACCCCGCACGAAGGCTTGGTGAGCTCAGCCAGCACAGCAGCCCAGCGCTTCGCCTGAGGCCTCGAAGCCCCCCAGCAGCCCAGCGCTTC
>JAOXOE010000776.1:5981901-5992693 GCA_028565055.1 Phoeniculus purpureus | reverse complement strand
CCGTGCCCCCCAGCCCCCTAACGTCCGCTCCACACTCCCCAGCACCGAACAGCCCTTCGTTCCGCAGCGCAACCGAAACTGTGACTAACTGAGTTATCAGATCTGCTCAGCTCAGGGTGGGGGCTCTGGACAGGCGGTCTGCCCGCAGGCAGCGCAGCCACACACAACTCCGCAGCAACCCTACGGTTAACCCCATCTCTCAGCCCCCGGCGCCGGACTTACGTGCTCCGGGTCCGGCTCCGTCAGGCAGGGAAGGCACCCGGAGCGTGCAGCAGGCGAGCTGGGGAGAAGGCGGGCGTCGGGGCACTTCTTCAGAGCCCCCCCGGGCACGGCCGCCCGCTGCCAAGCGCCGCCAGTGCTCCGCTCACACCCTCCCCACGCATTTTGCTTTCGCTCCCTCGCGGCAGTCGGCGACCAAGAAGAAAGCAAAGCCGGTTCCTTAAATCCTGGGGGCGAGAGGATTTCAGAGCCATGGGCGGCCAGGAGCGACGAGCGACGGGCACCGGGGCTGCAACGCAGGTCACGGGCGGGCAACTCCTGACCCCGCTGCCAGCAGTTGGTGGGAACACATGCTCCGGCCCCAGAGCTCTTCCCTCCGGTGGGGCGGGCGAGCCGACGGCGTCCTCCGCGCTCCTACCGGCCGCTCGCCAGAGCCTTCCAGCCGGCTGCCGCCGCGGTGCTCTAAGGCAGACGGAAGAGCCTCCCGGATTTTCTCCCCTACCTCACCTCCTCGCTCGGCGGCTCGGGGCTACGGCGAGGCTGCGCCGCTTCAGGAGACGCTCGACGTTGCCAAGAAATAACGATAACAATAATAATCAAAACCCCCAACCCCAGCAAGCCGTCGGCGGAAAAGCGAAGAGGAAGGAGCAGCCGACCGAGCGCTGCAGCTCGGGGACGAGGAGCCGGTGCCGTCGGTATGTGGCGGAGCAGCGAGCGAGCTCTAATCTGTTCCTCTGGCTGACCCGGGGCTCGTTGCATCTGAATGTGACCTCTAGACAGAGCATTAATAACGAACGTGGCGCTGACCCAAGCTGACAAGGGGTGCGGCCGCTTGGCACCCGCTGCCGCCCTCCCTCTCTCACTTTCTGTCTCCCTCGCTCTCGTCTGAATGTCAGCGGCAGGGGGAGGGATCCGGGAAAACAAAGCTTGGCTAATAGTTTCCTCGGCTCTCTCGAGTGAATCAAAGGCGCTTTTCTTTGGGGAGCTCCGCTCCGCTGAGCCCAGCGCGACGGCGGCGGGATGTCAGGGCACCCCGGCACACCTCGGCCCTCGCCGCCGAGGGATGGGCACAGGGTTGGCATCGCTCGCCCCACGGGCGGGCTGCAGCCTCTGCCCCGCTGCCTGCGTCGGAGGCTGGGAGGAAGAGGAGCCCAGAGGCCAGCAGTCGGCGGTTGGAGCGCGGAGGAGAAAGCTGCTGGGGCACACGGTGGGCGAGGGCTGTCGGCTCGCAGCAGCTGCGGGGCTGGAGGGTTTTACCCGGAGCCATCCCAAGACTCTCTGACACGACCCTGCCTCAGAGAGGGAGGAGGGAGCCGGTAAAAGGGTCCCCTGATGAGAGCTCGTAGATTCACAGATCAAGATTACAGAGGAAACCTACGTGATGGCACCGCCCGACCACCTGACGGTACCTGGTGCGGTCCTCCAGCCCCTGCTGTGCCCTCTCAGGCGACATCACTGAGCCGACCTCGGGGCAGTGTGCGGCACACGGAAGGTAACTCCTCCAGGGCCACAGAGCCAGTGGGTGGCAGAGCTGGGCAAGTGCTGGGCTCCTAAAGCTGCACTGAGGAAATCAACGGGGGGCGGGAGGTGAGCCCACGTCCGCAGAAGACAACGTGAGAACCAGCCTGACACAGTCTAGATGGACCTCTCCAATGGCTCAGTAGCCCCGTGGCTAGGACAGAGCTTGTAGCAGCGCTGATGCCCGCCAGGCTACATCTCCCCAGAGGAAGGCAGTGCTACCGAACAAGGTCTGGGGATGGAGTCAAGACCCCTGGCCAGCTGAGCTCTAGGACCTGTTGGTGACCCTCAGCTTCCAGGTCTCCCCAGTTGCTGAACCTGCGTCAACTTGCAGCAAAAACATCGATTTCCGCCCCCCATGCCCTGACCATGGACTTGCCCAGTTCTCCTGCTCCTACCACAGCCCTCCTGTTGCTCTGTAACCCCATCCTTTGGGGATGCTGGAAGCTTCCCCCCAGGATACCTGGCTCTGAGAGGTGCCACTCCCAGGGGCACTGGACCCCCAGTGCAAGGCAGCGAGGGCACGTGGAGCAGCCACTCCGCGATGGGCCCCGCTCTCTCCCTTCACCTGGTTTGGATATTATTCCTGCTCCCTTATTGTTGAAAAAATAACGCTCAAAATTAAAATGTAGGCTGCAAATTATAGTAATTACCCAGCAGTTCCCCCTGACAGGCCTTTTGTGTTTCATTCACTGACACTCACTAAGCAAATCCTCGCAGTTTGCTCCTACACGCTGCAGAAACGTTCAGCCAGCAGCGGCACAACGTGCAGCTCCGGGGGCACAGCAGGCATCGTCTCCAGGAGCACTGGGACTGGAGAGGCCCAGCGTGGGGTGGTGGGGACAAGGTTGCAGCCAACCAGAGCAAGTGTGGCTGACGTACGCCCTTGTGGCTCCCACTCTGCTCCACCACGTTGCTTTGTAGGAACCTCATGGCACAAGGGGTTGATGCTTGGAGCTCCATCTGAAGGGTGGGATTGGGACGAGCAGGCAGAGACTGTCCTTGCTCTGCATGGGGACATCCTATCCCATGGCTGGCAAAAGGGACCAGTAAGGGCTGCAAACCAGCTCCTCCAGCTCACCGTTGCCATCATCACTGTGACCAGAGTCACAGGGGCACAGGGCAGGTGGAGGGATGAAGATCCTGAGCTGCCAGCATCACCTGCACCACAGCGGTACTGGGGGCTCTGGTGTCGGTGGGTCTGGCTGTGGGTTCACTCGAAGCCATTAGTTATTTTTAACAAACATTCGGCTGTATTTTAGTTGTGTGAGCAGAACGGGACTCGGAAAAAGATGGTTCAGATCGGTCCAAAACGCATCTCAATTTCTGAGCTGGCTGTTGGCAGAACTGAAAATCAGCCCTTGAGAGATACCTTCTGTATCCAAGGAAATATCTTACATCTCCCCAAAACGAGCTGTTCAGGAGTCGTTTGGGTTGTTTGGCTCTCTGCCATCAGCTTTTTGTGTCTGTTCCTGACCCTCCTCTGCCTCATGAGGCCAACTGCATCCCAAGGCCTCTCTGAGCTTGGAAAAGGTGTGAAGAGCTCGAGCTTGGCTCAGCCCCAAGGACAAGAAGCAAAGAGCCTGGGTGAGGTGCAGGAGGACCTCAGGTGAGCAAGAAACTGTCATTTCCACTGCACTTCCTTCCCTACGGGGAAAACCCAGAGCCAGAGTGAGAATTCAGACCAGGCTTTAACCAGGGTTGTGCCCAAACCTCCCGGTTCCGTTCCAGCTCCAGCGCTACCACAGCTGCTCTGAATCACTGCAGGGGCTGGGGAGCACCCGGTCACTCCTGCCCAGTGCTCACCCGCTGCTCCTGTCCAGTCTACCTCTCACTCTGCCCACATGGGCTCCTGCCAACGGGTCCCCTAAAGAGCGACAACACTGCCTCAAAAGGAGCAGCCCCATCCCATCCCACTATGGAAAGGCTCCTCTTCCTGCCCAGCAGCAGAGCAGCGGGAGCTGCCCACTCCCCAGCTTCAGAAGGGAAGAGGGGAAATCCTACAAGAACCCAGCTCACTGGAACCTCCTGCTTTTAAGATGGGAGCTGCGGTGCAAGGAGGCTTATAGCAGAAAAACCCGCTGCCCTGTCATTATCCCGATCTCGGCCCATTTTGACAGACTGGTGAATCAGGGTTTATTGTGCAATAAAAGTGTCACTAAGCAAGAACTTTCCTCTCGCTGAGTTTTTGCTCCCCTAGTTAACTTTAATCACACAGGTCTCCCATTCAGTGTCTCTCCTGGCAGGCTCAGCCCTGCCTTCTCCCACCTGGAAACTCTGCATGTGGCTCCGTGACGCAGCAGACAACATCAGTGTCTCACTGTGCCATGGCTGGTCCCTCTCACCTCCCTGAGCAGAAGTGACTGGGGTTCCACAAGAAAACTGGGGCAGGATCACAGAATCATAGAAGGGACTTTAAAGATCATCCAGTGCCAACCACCTGCCATGGGCAGCAACACCTCTCACCAGACCAGGTTGCCCAGAGCCCCATCCAACCTGGCCTTGGACACTTCCAGGGATGGAGCAGCCACAGCTTCCCTGGGCAAGTGTGGCTGATCTCCGGGCTGACGGGTGCTGGGAGCAGAGGACACCAACCCCACGTGCCCAAGCACCCCACTGGCTTAGGTAAAACTCATGTTTTGCTTGTTTAACCCCCTAAACCATCCAGCTGTGGGTTCAGACTGAAGGACGATGCCCATGCCAGGTGTTCACCGCCTCTTCCTCCTCTGCCCAACCACAGGCTCTGCTGCCACCTCCACCAGCCGCGGAGGTTACCTCCAGAGTTTCAAAGCCGCAGCGAGTTGGAAACCCCCAGCGCGCCGGTCCCTGGAAACGCCAAACAGAGCCGCTTCAAAGCACGAAAGCGGCTGCTTCCTGGCAAAGGGGAATTTGGCTTCTCTGTACAAGTCTGGTGTCGCAATCTCAGTTTCCCAGGTTGTAGCGGAGGGAAAAATATCAGCAGTCGGGCTTTGCACCAGCAAATCCCCCTGCCTCATCTTGGCCCCTGGGCTGGAACCGGGCTACGTGCTCCCGCGCTTTGTCCTCCCTCCACACAGGCTTTGGCAGCTGCTTCGAGGACTCCTCAAACGCACCTCCAGCATCCAGCGTAAACCAGCGAGAGGCTCTTTTCAACAACCAGATGCAGGCTCCAAACCAACGCGGTGCTCGGCAAAGATCCCCCCAACGAGCCTCCCCTGCTCAGCACCTGCTCGCCCCATTGCCTGGCCCCAAGCCAGTCTGCTCGATTCAAGTCAATCCATTAAGTTTGGTGTCTATAGAGAGCCCCGCTCAGCAACGCAAGGGGCTGGCACCAGCTCGTAGAGAGGCTTGGAACAGCTCAAAGGCCAGTGAGCCAAACACTTTGGGATATTCACAGGCACAGCAATCCCCGTCCGCAGCTCCCAGGAGCACCTGGGCAGCCGGCGCTCCGCAACGTGCTGTCACCATCCCGGCAGCAGGTGCACGGAGCCGAACCCGCCAACACGCCTGTTTGCCTCTGCCATCCCCCAGCAGCAGGATTTCCATCCTCATTGCCCAGCTACATCCCCATCGGGCCAGGGGAGCCGGCAGCGATGCAAGCGGGGCGCCCGGGCTGAGGCTGTGAGCTCCACGGCCCATCGGTGGGCTGTGACTTTGGCAGACATAATTAAAGCAGCAAACGAGCTGGCAGGAGCGGTGTGGAGAGGGGAAGTGGCAAGGAGGGCTGTGCTACACTCAGCACTTTTTCAAACGGGCTCAGCAAAGGCCCTGAATCAGCTCCAGGATGTAAAGTCACCCCGCACCGCCCCGGCTCTCGCGAGCTCCTCGACACATGCTGGGGATGCTGGGCTCCACTGTCCTCGCCCCAAACCCCGGAGCTGCGAGCGCGGGCGGATGCTCTCAGCATGTCTGGAGCAGATTGTGCCGACGGCACGAAGCTCCAGAGAAAGGGGCGAAGCGATGCCTCGTGCTGCAGACAGCAGGAGCTGCGAAGAGCAACAGGCAGAGCGCCTTCCCCAGATCCTGCGGCTGGGTCCTGCCCTGCGCGCTCCAGCCACAGCCCTAACGTCACCGCAGCTCCTAGGCGTGAAGGGGCCGAGCACAACCCCTACCCGCTTCCCACAGATCCCATCTGAGGCTCACTGGGAGCACACCAGCAGCGGGATGGGCAGGATCCAGCTACACAGCTCAGGGCCCAGCACCCTGTGCTGACTCCAGTGCAGACATCACCTCTCCCCACCGCTGGGTTCCCTCCAGCAGAGCTGATTTGAGACAGAAAACGAGCAGCTCACCCTTTTTAGCTGTCTCCATCTCCTCTTCGGTCCAGCGAGAGCTTTCATTCATCTCCAGAGAAGCTGGGAAGGAGGAAAGAGAACAGTCAGCAGTGGGTTGGAACCAGCACAGCCCCACAGACCCAAACCCCATCGTGCAGCCCGGAGGCAGAACCAAACCCCATGGGCGCCCAAGTGCCTGTCTGCGGGGCAGGCTGTCACGGTGTGGGTTCTCATGGCTTTGCCACACTGCAGTAACCCCACACAGCATCCCCCGCCAGCGGGACGCGCCTCAGTGATGCAAACCCTCTAACTTTGGGACTGGAAGCGAAGCCAGATGGCTTGAGGGTGGCAGCAGATTTCCTGCTGGGTTGTTGCCACGCTCTGTCCCGCCAACAACAGGTACCCGAGAGGGAGCCAGCGTCGGCTCTGGAGGTGGCAGACACCGGGTGGGATCGTTACCCTTGGCCGAGACGGAGAAACAGAGTCACCTCAGCGGTGACTGGGCTGAACGTGAATGTCAAGGGAGTTGGCCGTGCCTGACCGCAGGTTCCCTCAGTGCCATTACCGGGCTCTGGGACATCTCAGACCCGCTTCCAGCAACACTGGGACCTCTCCCAGAGCAGAGTCCATCACATGGGGATGTGCTGCTCCAGCTGGGAGAGGAGGAGAGGGGTGTCAGCACCAGCTGCTCCCCCAGTCCCCCACCTCAGGTGTGGAGCTGGGGACACTGAGGTCCTACATAAAGCCTTCCCTGTGCAGCAGCCCCGCTGGCAGCCTGGCACTAGAGCAAACCCTACAATAACAAACCAGGGTGTGAGTCAGAGGCAAAAAACAACTCGGTAAGGAAACAGATTTCCGGCTCAGGCTGCCAAGGGGTTATTACTCTAAACAACAGGCAAAGCATTATTTCAACAGTGATGAGAGATGTTTTGACAGCGTCCTTTTAAAATGGAAAACAGCCTGATAGGTTCTGGAGAAACGACACGGGCAAGGAGAGAGGGAAGCGTCTTCCAAGGAACCCCATGAGAAGGGAGGACACCACAGCCCCCGATGCCCCGCAGCATCGGGCACAAGAACCTCCTTCACAGCCGCCTGAGCACGACTGCAGGTGGCACCTCCTGGGAGTCAGCGCGAGTCACCCCAGCAACTCCATCCCCTGCCCCACGCCGGGACGCCGGCCAAGAGGGAGGGAAACCGATAGCTCGGCCGCTTCCCCCAGCCGCGGGCAGGGCCAGGGCCACCGCGCTCGTTTACGTAAGAGCGAGTGTCCCCGAGCCGCGGCGCACAGCCTGCCGCTCGGCTGGGGGGTGGCTGTTATTGTATGGGGAAGAAATGTCAGCGAAACGGCCCCTTTGCCGTGATTAATGGTATTTACTGAGGTTGTGCAGTTATGAGACAGATGCCCACGGGGAGCTCCGGCACGCTGCAGTTAAACCACAAGACGGTTCTGTGTTGTTTTTAATGTGCAATTGGTATTTAAAATGCAATAACTTTCTTAGCCAACCTAAATTAAAGCACTATTGGAGAGACATAAAGTGAAACCAATTACTCAGATATGTCACTGGAATCGATCCATTCAGTCCCTTCTCCCAGCTTAGCAAGGTCTCAAGTCTTTCTCTCCCTGGACTCTGAGCAACCTGGTCTGGTGAGAGGTGTCCGTGCCCACGGCAGCAGCTTGGAACTAGCTGATCCCTGAGGTCCCTCCCAACCTAAACTGTTCTGTGGCGATTCCACAGCGCTGAGATGTTGGGATGAAAAAGCAGCCCAGACCCTGTTGAAGTTCCTGCCGTTATCTGCTGCTTCTTTGCAGCGTTGCTTAACAAGTTAGAGAGGGAGAGAGCAGGGCTGCGCTGTGCCGGCAACTATTTATATCGCCTGTATGAAAACAGACCGCTCGCAATCAAGGCTTCAGCCAGTTGTCAGCAGAGGAACAGGGAGGCGAAACACCTCCGGGTGATTTATAGCACATGGAACAGAACAAGCAGAAAACTGCAGAGCAAGGAAACCAGGAGTCACCCTGCTTTTATTTTTACCTGCCTTCGGTAGCGCAGTAATCATTTTGTACTTGAGAGAACAGAAAATACGGGAAAATTGGTCAAACTGCCTGAGATTGCTGCAGAGACGAGGAAGAGACCAGCTTGATTCCCAAGGCTGGGGTCGGGGGGGGTGTCACAGACCCCACCGGCTGCAGCTGCTCAGGCTTCAGGCAAATGGAAAACAGAGAGGGCAGAATGGGCAGAGACCCAGTGAGCTCAGGGTGCAGAGACCCAGTGAATCCAGGAGGGCAGAGACCCAGTGAATCCAGGAGGGCAGAGACTCAGTGAGCTCAGGGCGCAGAGACCAAATGAAGCCAAGAGGGCAGAGACCCAGTAAGGCCAGGGAGGCAGAGTGGGCTCCCAGGCAGAGCTCAAGGGTTCTCAAAGCACAAACGCTGCTGCAGAGGGAAATGCACCCCTGGGTGCAGGAGGGCCACGAGCCCTGTGTGATCCGAGCTGCTAAAATCGACATTTCCCTTTTTGCCTTTTGCAACACTTTCCCTCTGAGGCCCTAAACCCATCAACCCTGAACGAGAACAGCCCTGGCTTGCAAACGCTTCCGCTTGATCCAACTGACCCACACTGGGTAACCAGCGAGACACCAAAACCCCGCTGCTGCCCTTCAACACTGAGGATTTCCTTAAGGAAAACCCTCCTGCATGAGCAGGGAGCAGAGTAGGATGCTGGCCCATCCCACTCGAGCTGACACCCCAGAAGCCCCCCCAGAGGTGTCCCCAGTACCCACCCAGCTCCGCGCTCTGCTGCGGGGTGGCCGCCTCCTCATTGTTGGCCTCGTTGGCCATGGAGCGGGTGATGCGCCCTTTGCGCCGGCCCTGGCTGTTGGCGGTTTTGCGACCTTTGGAGGTGACAGCTTCCTTCTCATCGTTGTCTTCCCCGGACGTGTCGTCATTCTTGTCCCTGGAGAAACAGAGAGGGAAGGAAAAACCATCGTTGGGTCCATCTGATTTCTAGGTCAAGCTGTTATTTCTCTGGGGATGGGCTGTTGTGGTTTTTGTGGGGTTTCTTTGGGGGGGTGGGAAAGGTCTGCATTTTGTTTTGCACACACGAGCTGTTTCCCTGGCTCAGCAGAGGGGTGATTTGCAGTGGGGTTTGCTTTCTGCAGCTGGCTGCAGCTCCACCACCAAGTGCACGCAGAGACCTGACGGAGACAGGTTTAATACCAGACCATTCAAATTCATCCCTGCCTCCTCCTCATTTATCTTCCTGAAAGGGACCTGCTGGTAAATGTCTTTGCAGCCGAGATATAATGAAGCCAGATGTTCTTTTAAACCAAGTATTAAGCCCACTGCAGATAGCGAGCGGTCTGCGTGCCAACCTCTCCCTGCTCCCACGAGGGAGGCAGGGCTGGCTGGGGCTGAAAACTGAGAGCTCACGCTGAGCGTCGCTGACACTAAAGGTGAAGCTGCTGTGCTGGGCTCTGCCTCACCAAGGACCCTGCAGGAGCACAATGAGCCGGAGGGGCTCTGTTCATCCATTGGGTTTGTGTGAAAATGTGTGTCTGAGGGGTCCCCCCAGTATGGGAGCAGCAGGGCAGAGGGATGAAGGGAAGAGGGATGGAGGGAGAGGAAAGAAGGGGAGAGGGACAAAGGGCAGAGGGATAAAGGAGGAATGAAGGGGAGGCTGTGCTCTCTTCTCCCAGCAGAGGAGGCAAGGTAGGCAACACATGGTCCTGCATGGGGTTCAGGCAGCCTTGGACCATGCTGTCCCCCCATGCTGCACCCCGGTGCAGCATCCCACCACCGTCCCCCCAGCCCCTGGGAGGTGGAGGTGAGCCAGGCTGGGAGGGTTTGTCCTTACTTGGTCAGTTCTTCTTTGTCGTTTTCTGTTTCTTGCTTGTCTTCCTCCTTCTCTCCCTCCTTCTCCTTTTCTTTCTCTTTCTCATCTTTTTCCTCTTGGCTGCTCCGGGGCATCTGCTGCTGCTGCTGCAAAACAAGGGACGTGAACCAACACCAGCCCTGCAAGCCCAGGAGGGCCAAGAGTGACAGACGGGGCCAAACAAGGCTGGGGTGCAAGAGGCTGAGGGGGAAGAGCAGCACAGGCAGAGGGGACAAGCAGGGGCTTACAGAGGAGACTCAAAGCTTTCTGGGGAGATCAGAGGTTCCTCTGAGCAGTGTGACAGCCCCTGCAGCACCATGGAGCACAACTGGCACCTGGTGGGGTGCAGCCTAGAAACACACAATCATTAAGGTCGGAAGAGACATCCAAGATCATCCAGTCCAACCACCAACCCAACCCAACCATGGCCACTAAACCCTGTCCCCCAGGGCCACATCTACTTGTTTAGTGAACCCCACCAGGGACGGTGACTCCTCCCTCTCCCTGGGCAGCCTGTTCCAACCCCTGACCACTGTGTCAGGGAAGAAACATCTCACGTCCAATCTAAGGAGCACGGACATTTCCAGCACAGAGCCACAAAGATGACGAAGGGAGGGGAGCCTCTCCCTGATGAGGAAAGGCTGAGGGAGCTGGGGCTCTTGAGCTCGGAGGAGACTGAGGGGTGACCCCATTAATGTTGATAAATATGGAGAGGGTGGGTGTCAGGGGGATGGAGCCAGGCTCTGCTCAGTGGCACCCAATGACAGGACAAGGGGCAATGGGTGTGAGCTGGAACAGAGGAGCTTCCGTATCAATATGAGAAGGAACTTCTTCCCAGTGAGGGTCATAGAGTCCTGGAAGGGGCTGCCCAGGGGGGTTGTGGAGTCTCCTTCTCTGGAGACGTTTCAAACCCACCTGGCCATGTTCCTG
>JAOXOE010000776.1:5952564-5976876 GCA_028565055.1 Phoeniculus purpureus | reverse complement strand
ACGGCGGTCCCTCGGCACTCACCATCCCCACGGCGGTCCCTCGGCACTCAACATCCCCACGGCGGTCCCTCGGCACTCAACATCCCCTCAGATGCATTCACCCTCCGTCCATCGGCGCTGGGGAAGAGGATGCACTGGGAGCCCACTGCCAGCCCTGGAGCAGGCGGCTGCTGCTCCTTGTTCTGATAAACTGGGAGTGGAATCACGTGAAGTCCCCGGCTCTTGGCAGGAGATCTGTAGCCATAAGCAGCAGCTTTATGAGGGACATCCTTTTCCAAGGGACCATCAAGCCAGGGAGCAGTGGGGTTCTTATTTTTTAATGGACTTTTAATAAGTAGGGCACGACGATAATCTTGACACCAGAGAAGTTTGATTTCTACGTGTAATTATCTCCACTTTGCTCTCGAGCTCCCCGCAGCCTCCAAGAGCAAATAAGACCAGCAGCCTCTGCGTGAGACGCGGAGCGACAAAGCAGCCACTTGAAACGCTCTTAGTGCCGGAGCTCAGCGCTCCCCTCATCACTGCCCTTCCTCTCCATCAACCCAACCTTATGCTTGGCATTTCACTGCTCCAGCCCTCCCCAGCAGGAACACCCGTGCTGGGCACCCGGGCAGTGCCAGGAGCAAGCCGCCATGTCTCCTAGTGCCGCGGGAGGAGTGTTCACAGCCTGGTCTGCTCCCTGCCTACACCCTGTCCTGCTTGTGAACAGACTCTCTGCAGGAGCAGCCCCCTAGGATCTGCCAGAAGGGATGTGAGTTTTATCACAGAATTATAGGGCTGGAAGGGACTCCAAAGGGCAACTAGTCCAACCCCCCTGCAACAAGCGGGGCCATCACGCACTAGACCAGGTTGCCCAGAGCCCCATCCAGCTTGACCTTGAATGGCTCCAGGGGGAATGGGGCCTCCACCACCTGCCTGGGTTCCAGAGTCTCTGCACCCTTGCACTGAAGAACTTCTTCCTAAGATCTAGTCGACCCTCCTTCAGTTAAAAAACATTTTCCCTTGTCCTGTTGCTCGATCCCCTTGGGAAAAGTCCCTCTCCAGCCTTCCTGTAGGTTCTGCTCAGGTATTGGCGGCACCTACAAGGTCTCCCCAGAGTCTTCTCTTCCCCAGGCTGAACAACCCCAGCTCCCACAGCCTGTCTTCGCAGCAAAGGTGCTCCATCCCTTGGATCACCTTTGTGGCCGGCTCTGGACTTGCTCCAACAGTTCCACGTCCTTCTTTTGTGGGGGACATCAGAACTGGACACAGCACTTGAGGTGGGGTCTCACAAGAGCAGAGTAAAGGGGAAGACTCCCCTCTCTGGCTCTGCTGGCCACACTTTGTGCAAGAGAAATGTCACCAAACGACCACCCAGGCTGCAGAGCCATCAGCCAGGGTGAACGTCGCAGCAAAAGCTGCAGCCAGCGAGGCTCCGGATGCTTTTCAAACCCAAAATACTGACAGCACCTGCCGGGGGCAGGACGGGCAGGTCCACGGCCGCGGCAGCAGGGAGCGGATGCGGAGCCGAGCGTTCGCCTGCCCCTCTCCCTCCACACTTGTTCTGTTGCTCAGCTCAACTCCGAACCCAGGATGAGCTGTGCTCAACATCTCCGCCGCTAACAAGAACCAAATGTGGCCTCATGGTCTAGTTGCTGTGATCTAACAAAACAGACCATGGTAAACACTATAAAAATGTACTGGAGGGAACCACCCTGCGTTTGCTGGGAGAGGGACTGGATAATCTAATAGGGTTTTATCCATTTCTAATGTCTCTGAAAAAAAAAAGAAGGGAAAATTGGGCCCCGTCCACACCGCTCGTCATGTGCTAGCTATTCCCATGCCTTAACGCTGCAGAAATCAAGCTGGAGTGAGGCTACCTATCAGCCTCCCAATCAGGATCTAGACCCAAGCGCTGCTTTTTATGGCCATGTAGCGTGAGGAGCTGCTGATGTCAGCGGTGGCACGGGCCAGGCCAGTTTTTCCATCCCTATCCCCATGTCGTCTGGAGAGATCCTCCCCTTTGTGGTCACCTCACTCTCCTCGGGATGTGTATAATCACCCACCTCATGGAGCTGGAGGGCCACCAGAGGTACCCATTTGTGGGGACAAGGTACCTGCCCAGAAGGTCAGCACTTATCTGGGTATCCCAGTAGCAGCAGCAATGCTGGCCTGGTCATGTCCAAGTTTGTATCTTGGCCATGCTAACAGCAATGGTTGATCCACTCACCTACCTCCAGACACCTCCTGATGCTCCAGCCCGGCCGTTAACCAGAGGGTTAAGGGTATCCTCTAGCTTCAGCATCAAATCTAACAGCAATTGGTGATCTGGTCACCTACCCACAGGCACCTCCTGGTGCTCTACATCCCTGCCTGGCTGTTAACCCGAGGGTTAAGGGTATCCTCTAGCTTCAGCACCAAATCTGCCCCTCCGTGGGGATCTCAGGCACCCTTCAGCACTTCAGACAGATTTCCATGCCTTTGCTCAGGGGTCACCAGAGACCATTTCCATCCAAGCCATTCTCCTCTCACACCTTTGCCTGGGCAGCCTGTGCAAGGCAGGATCATCTCCACCCAGCTCCCAGTCCCATCCCCACTGGCAAACCAGCTGCCATCTCTGGACGGGAGCAAGAAACAGACCCTGCTCAGCTCTTGCACAGAGCCCCACGCTGCTCCTGACGCCTGGCCAGGTTTTCTGCCTTCACTCCATCCCCTCTTTCAAGCATCTGGGGTTTGCTGTTTGCTTTTTTCTAAAGCTACCGTGACCTTGGCATAGGGACGGGCAAACATCAACCACCAGGAAACAGCATGTTCTGAAAAGGCACACAGAGCAAAACCACAGCCCCGACGCAGTCTGCAAGCAAGATGCCAAGGAGCAAGGGGAGACAAGAAGCATTTGGGGAGCTCAGAGGAGGTTCTGCTGGGAAGCCACCAGTGCAAAGCGCTGCAGCCCTGTGCTCAGCCCGAGGGATGAAGCTTCCACACGCTCCACCAGCTCTTACCTGGCCCTTCCCCCGCCGCCGGTAATTCCTCCTCACGAGGTTTTTGTAGTTCTCATTCTTCTTGGTCAGGTAGTAATAGAGGACACAGTCTGCCACCGTCTGCAACGAGAGGGACAAGTCAGCCAACAGAAGGTCCCATCCCCTCCTCGCACTGCCGGGGCACGGATGTCCAGGAGCAGTGGTCAGGCCCTGCCACGGCCAGGTCTCCTGCTGCTTCTGAAGATCTGCAGCCCTAAGGGTTTCATCTCTACAGTGCCCACTCCCTCTGAGGGAACCCCCTTCAGGGGGTCCATCCCTGCACCTCCCTCCCTGAGCTGGAAGAGGACAACGTGTGTCCCCTCAGCTCTTCCATGGGACACACCGGGGCTGTCCCGCAGATGTGCTGAGATGGCGCTGGGAGTGCAGAGCAGGGGGCACCCCAGGTTGGAAGCACAGCAGGGGAAGGGCTGACCCCAGATGACTGTGGCAAGTAAAGGCAGAAGCGAGAGAGCTGCCTGTCACCCTCCGTTGCGGCTCTGCGAGGCACAACCTGCCACGCGGCTGTCAGACCGCGTTAGTTCCAGCCGCTCGGCTCGCTGGCTCCAGCACGCACGACTTTCTCGTGGACAGGCTGAGACCCTGATGCTCAGGAACCACCGTCCCAGCTCCAACTCCAGCCATCGGCTCCATGACCACCATCCCAGAGCGGACACGGTAGGAAAATGGAAACTCATGGCCAGGATGCGCTTTGGGAACAACACTGGGAAAAGCCCTTTGCTGAACTGGGTGAGCACCTCAGCACTGGTCTTGGGCTACCCCTTCCCAGACAGCACCGTGAAATAACCCCACAGCCCCGTCACGTCTGTGAGCACCCGGGAACTGGGTGCCGCTGCCTGCTCCGCCGTGTGCCTGGGGGACTCTGCTCTCCCTGTCCCTGCGCAAGGAGCGGAACCATTTGCAAAGACAGATTGCAACTTTTAAAGTGTTAATTGGATCTCTTTCTAATCTAGCCCTGATTATACACACACACACACGCAAACACCAAACCTTACAGTCATCTGTTCCAAGGGCTAAGATCACTAGTTTTTTTATAATGCAATTTAAAAATCTATTAATTCATTACATCGAGCCATACTTTGCATCCCTCTCCAACAGGATAATGGATGTGTTCTGGATCATAATTACAGCCTGATTTACAATCGAGTACAAATAAAATTAGAAGACATTTTACAGCTTGGAACACAGGCTGGATTGTGAGCATCATCCAAGTCCCACCGCTCTCGGCTTCAGCAAGCGGGAATAGCGGAGCAGAGCCACCTTGTCCTGCAGAGGCGACCACGAGGCTGCTGCTGGCTCTCTCTTGTGGCTTTGGACAGCAGTGTCAAGGTCCTCAAAATTAGTTCACCAGCCCGAGATATGCAGAGGTCAGGGAATAATCCAGGCTGGAAGGGACCCCCTGAAAGCAGAGGGGTTCCCGCAGAGGGAGTGGGCACTGTATGAATGAGGCGGGCAGAAGATGCAGTGAACAAACAGACCAGGGAAGCAGCAGCTCTCGAGTGTTTCTTGCATGGTCAACTGTGGTCCTGCCCGGGAGCTGCCCATAAGTCCTGTCCCATTGGTGACACCTGCCTTGCTCGGAGCCAGAGCAGAGACTCGCTCTGCCTTCCGATCTCTTTCTCAAACCTTTATTCTATCAACCCAGTTAACAGCAGAACGGAGAAGCCCAGGAAGCACAACACGGAGCCTTAGGAGAGCTCAGACGCTCCTGCTACTCCCCAACATCAAGGGGAGGTGGGTGCAGACAGGACCCCAACCCAAACTGCCGTCCCTCAAGATCCCCTCCCTGAGCGAAGAGGAGCCGGACCCCTCCGCTCTGTGCGGGGCAGCTGGGTGCCCACACCCGCTGTGCAACAGCCCGGCTGGTGCAAACTGCCTCCGGGGATGCTGGGAAGCAGATCACGGGGTGGGCTGCGACGCCTCCGCGCCAGGCTGGGAGCGTTCACACATCTCGCAGCGCTGAGCTCCCTGCCTCGCCGCAGCTGAGTCAGTCCCTTGTCTCCGCGGGGAGCCAGGAGGAATCTGGACCGTGCCCGGGGCTCTGAGCCACCACCACCCACGGGTGTCCAGCACCCACCAGCTGCTCCAGCACCAAAGAGAGACGCGTGATGGAGAAGAGACACCATGAGCAGGCTGAAGCCGGGCGAGGACGAGGGACTCACCTTCCTGTCCAGAAAGGATGCGATGAGGCCGAAGTTCTTTGGATGCTGCATGAACCTGTGGGAGTGAGAAGGAGTGGCTTAGTGTGGGTGGCTGTTTTGACCCTCCTCACAGCTGGGCTGCCGTGCCCTGTCTGCCCAGGGCAGCAAGTCCAGCTCCCCGAGGGACTCAGGGGGCTGAGAAAGTATCTGTCTGCTGCTCCACTTCCCAGACAGACAGAGCTTTAAATTTAGCCCAGTGGAGCCAGGCTGGTTGGCAGCTCTGATGCAGCTGCCCATCAGCAGAGGCACAGGCTGTCCCAAGAGGCTGTGGAGTCTCCAGCTCTGAGGATATTCAAACCTTGCCTGGACATGTTCCTGTGGGATCTACTCAAGGAGAAGTTGCTCTGTAGGGGGGTTGGAGCACATGATCTCCAGAGGTGATGATGATCTTCCAACCCCCACCCCCGCCCTGCCCTGGAAGAGGACAGGAGGGCTGGCAGTGCCCAACAACTGCCCATCACCCTGCTCCATCTCACAGCAACCCAACCCCGTAAAATGGCAGGATGGGCACAGAGGGCAGCTGCACACCTAGCTGAGGCCTTGGGATTTGGCATGGAAAGGTCACGGAACCCTCATTAATGGCCAAGGACAGGCACTCACTGCACAGACAGGGGATGTCCTGGCCACCAGCGGGACACCCAGCCTTGCCGAGCTGTTGGGATGGCTGCAAAGGAAAGGAAGGGGAACCCAAATCCCAGGATGAAGCAGAGCTGCCACGTTGCTGAGTTGCTCAAGAGATCCCTGGTGGCACAGCAGCTCCAAGGAACGCAACTGCCTCCTGCTCATCAAGCTGTCAGCAGCTTCCCCACAGCTCTGCCAGCCCAGGGGGTGGAGGGCCCTCTGTGAGAGATGGTGGCTCTGGGTGCTGAGGCATCTCCTCCAGCAAACCCCTTTGCCTTGCTGGTGGTGAGCAATCCCCTGAAAGCCAGCAAGCCTTTGGCACGAGGTGACTCCACTGGCAGCAGAACAGTTAAATGGTGTGTCGCCAAAGCACTCATGCCAGGGTTGGAGCTGGTACTGCCAGAAAGGCCACCTCCAGCCCAGGGGAGCTGAGTAGCCAGGACCAGCCTTGCCCGTGGGGTTCTGACAGTTCCCAGGAGCTGACAGCTCTGTGCCCTGGGTGAATGGATCAGGGGCAGGAGGCAGGTGAGCCGTGGGGTGGGTGTAACGTGGGCAGGACACAGAGAGCAGCTCAATGCCTCCAGCCCTGCTGGTGATCCCCTGGGGCTGCTCTCCTCCCACCTTCACTGCTCAGCCCTGCTGCCAGCTGAGGGTCAGGGCACGGAGCTGAGCTCAGCGAGGGCCTGGTGACTCCAGCCTAGGCAGTAGGACCTGGGTGCGGCCACCCACGTGTCAACACCCTTCCTGATGCAGGACTCACAGCTGGTTTGGGCAGCTCTGCACCCAAGAACCCCATCACCTTAAACCCAGCGCAGGGGATCTCACCTCCTCTGCTGCCAGCACAAGGCTTTTGGGGGTGACAACACAGGACCAAGGGATGTGGGATCAACGTTCTCACTGGACTCAGCACCACAGGACCTCGGTGATGCCTGAGTGGGATCAAGGGGTACCACAGCCGTATTTGCTCCTTCGCTGACAAACCATGGTCCCCTGAGATCAAGTTAGCAATGGGTTCTTGATAGAGGGGCCTATAGAAACCCTTCCCAGAAGCAAATCAGATCCTCTTTACAGTTAAGCTTTAACGGCTAAAAAGACTTCAGACCTGGAGTTTGTCAGCCTGGCCAAGTTGTTTTGTCTGAAGCTCCCCGCATCCCCATTAGGGCTGAACAAAAGGTCTCCTCAGGAATGGGCTGGTTCTGGGTCATGATCACGGATGACACAGCTCTGGTTCTCCTTAAACACCCAGGGCAGAAGCTGCAGCACAGCAGGCAGCTCACTGACCCCAACACAGGATGAGGGCAGCCTCTCTGGTCCCTCCTCACAGCTCCTACGCTCCATCCCTGCACACCAGCTTTGTGGGAGCCCTGCAATCCTGCTGTATTGATGCCTGGAGCTCTGGAGCACCCACGGTGATGACACAGAAACCACCGAGCACAGCAGGATGCAAGAGCTGGGTGTGGATTCTTGCAGCCCCATTAGCCAGGCACAGCCCCACCATTAAAGACCAAGTCATTAGCCTTTGCGTCATTTGCGGGCGAGCCTGGCTGTTTGCAGTGGAGTGTTTTAAGGCTAATTAGCAACGAGGATTCTCCTCTACCAAAGGCTTGGAGCCGGTCTGCTTGTTTTGTTCTTTTTCGGTCCCTCTTGGCAATCAGTTATTTCAGCTGCAAACAGGAGTCGTCACAGTTGTGGGGACAGGAGGAGGGAATCCGGACATTGAGGCTTCCAGCACGGCTGGCCCTGGGCCTGCTGTGAATCCACTGGGATGTCCCACCACGGGCTGGAGGCCAGACCAAGGCTGAGCTGCTGTGGCGGATGAGGTGGCCCTGGCACACCCACAGACCTCCACGTCCCTTGTGTCCACCACAGCAGTGACCAGCAGAGCTCATCCTGCTGGAAGCTGAGCTCCATGTTTACAGGCACACTGAGGATGCTCCAGTCCTCCTGGGCTGTGAGAAACAGAGGAGCCTGGATGGGAGGCTGAGCTGGGGCCCACAGCCCGGCTGCCAGCACAGTGGCACCCAGGGAAGGGATCAGCAATCCCCCAAGTGGTGTCGGTCGATGAAGCAGAGCTGCTCTCAAGCACGGCTTGCACACGGGAGAAAGCACCGCAGCTGGGGCTTGCATGGGTCTGATGCAGGAGTACATCCATGGAAACACAGAGCGGGATGGAGCACTGAGGGATGGGCTTGAGGGGCTCAGCAGAGGGGAGCTGGATGTTGGCAGCCCGTAGACTCTCTCTGGAGACGTAGTGCCTGAAGGACAGGCATGTAAATGCAAAAAGCAGACGGGGTCCGGAGCAGCGCCCCTCACCAGTGTTAAACTGGCTGATCCAACAGGGGATGCAGAAGCAGAAAAACTTCTGGTTCCCACCCTGACACGAGCAGCAGCTTCCTGCACCTCTGCACAGGAGCACAAACCCACCAGCCATGTAGAAAGGCCTGAGGATGCTGTGCGAGTGCCTCACCCCATGGCCACGCTGAAGGAAACACAGTGATCACAGCTGTGGCCCTGGGGAGCCACAGAATGGTTTGGGTTGGAGAAGACCTTTGAGATCATCGAGTCCAAACATGAACGCAACTGTCCCAAGGCCACCGCTAAACCACACTCGTGAGCGCCGTATCTACACGACTTAAAGAAGTCCAGGGACGGTGATTCAACCCCCTCCCCGAGCAGCCTGTTTCAGTTCCTGCCAGCATCCACCAAAGCACCGCACAGGTCCTGCCTCCCGCTTCCCCAGGGCTACACGGAGAGATGTGTGGGCTGCACTCACTTTTCCCGGAAGGTCTCCTTCTCCTGTTCGCTCCACATGTTCATCACCTGCCGGTCCTTGTAGACCTTCATGGGGTCATCCATGAGGCCGTTCATGTTGATGAATTTAATGCGCTGCTGGTCAGCATCGTAGAGCATGGGCGGGATGACGGCGAGCTGGCGCATCTGCTTCTCCAGGTTCTTTGGGGAGAGCAGAGAGAACAGTTGGTCAGCACCACAGCCCCGCAGGGACCGCAGGGGACAGATGTTCGCGAGGGAAGGACAGGCGGAGGAACAGGAGAATTCCAAAGCAGGCACTAGACAGCTTTATTGCTGCAGTAACTGTAAATTAAACGCTGAAAGAGGCTATCGCTGTCAGCCAGGAAACAATTAATCTTTCATTTTGAAATAAAAGGCTTTAAGGTACCGTGTGGAAATGTCTGACTTAAGCAAAACAGCTCGTGATCGCTACAAGAGACAAATCAAAGCAGCGGTGGTGCAGGGAGTGTGAACAAACCCCTGCCTAGCCAGCAATCCCACAGCCACGCGGAGGTTCAGCTCTCCCACCCCACATTGTGAGGGCAGCAGGTCGGCTCTGCAGAGCTTTCACTGAACCACCAGTGTTGGAAAGGGCCTCCAGGATCATCAAGCCCAACCTTCAACCCAACAGACCACATCTCCTGCCTTTTGAACACCTCCAGGGATGGGGGCTCCATCACCTCCCTGGGGAGCCTGTTCCAATGTTCAACTGCTCTTCCACTAAAGACATTTTTCCTGATTTCCAATCCGAACTTCCCCTGTTGCAGCTTGTGGCCATTTCCTCCTGTCCTGTCATCAGTGATTTGGGAGAAGAGGCCAACACTGGCCTCCCTACACCCTCCTTTCAGGTAGCTGTGAAGGACAATAAGGTCTCCCCTCAGCTTCCTCTTCTTCAGCCTGAACTATCCCAACTCCTTCAGCCTCTCCCCACCAGACCAGTTCTCCAGTTCCTTCACCAGCTTTGCTGCCCTTCTCTGTCCTCGCTCCAACATCTCAAAGTCTCTCTCATCCTGTGGTGCCCAAAACTGGCCCCAGTATTTGAGGTGCAGGCTCACCAGTGCCCAGTCCAGGGCCACCTTTCTGAAAGAGTGGGCAGAGGGAGGTGTCATGTTCTCTTTCCATGGGCAAGCCTAATGCTGTTCCAGGAGTTTGGAACGTCACCGTAACGGAGCTGCCTTCCCTTTCTTCCCTCCCACTGCAACGGCCTGGGCTATAACCTGGTCTCTTCACTCCATCCTATGCAAGAGAAAACTTCATCCCCAGCTGTGTGCCAGGACAGGACACAGTGGGCACACTAGTTTCCTTCAGTATTTGCGATGGAGTGGCCGATGCAAGGTCTCAGTTGTGCCACCCCCTGCCCAAATGCCAGGACCTGTCCCTTTGGCTAAGCCCAGCCCTCCTTCCTTTGCTGGCAGCACTGACTTTTAAGTGCTCCCTGTCACCTAGGTTGACACTGGTGAGACATAAATCTCAACCCCTGATCCAGGAAGGCCAGGTCTCCTGTGCTGTCCTTTAATTCACAGCTGGTTCCTCAGAGAACAGGGGTGCCACATCCTTCCAGCCAGCTGCTCCACTCTGCTGCCCCGCTGTGACTGTGCAGACTCAGCCTCCTCTTCCCTACAGCACAGACACAGACATTTCAGTTCATTTCACCATGTTCCTCATCCTCACTAGGACATGTCCTGTTCACCAGCTGGATGCTTTGGATGCCCTGGGGGTGTCCTCTCATCGTGGGAGGGCAGGGACAGCTCGAAGCCAGAGCATCAATGGCGACAACCGCAGCCCACCCGGGCGAGAGAAGGAACCCTCTGTGCAGAGCTGCAGCTGGCAGGAGGCAGCTGGCAGGAGCACTGCCTGCAGCTCAGAGCACAGGACCTCTCCCCTCCCCTGGCAGGGTCTCGGGGTGCTGAGTGCTGCAGATACACCCTGCCGGCAGGCAGCCAGCCTTGTCTCCTCCCCAGCAACACACACCGGGGTGGAGAACTGGCCCCTGCCACCAGTGATGCTCTGCAGGTCTCACCTTCCTGCTCCTTCCAATCCTGTGGAAAGGCTGGAAGTCCTTAAGGGTCTCCTCCAAGCCAGGCAAAGCAGAACCTTCAGGCCCAGGCAGGCTTTAGCAGCCCACTGTGCAAAGGTTGGGGGCAACTGTCTAACACTCCCCTTGGCCACAAGCTCATCAGAGCTGTGAAATCTCTCTCTGCTTCCAGGAGCTGTGTCCTGCAGGTCGTCGCTGTGAGCAGCTAAGAACAAGCTGCCGGGGATGTGGGGCAGGGATGAGCCGCAGGCAGGCAGTGAAACATCCCAGCTATGGCTCGGCCAGGGCTGCGCTCCCCTCCCGAACATGATCCATTCACTGCCGCTCGCCGCCGTGCCAAGAGAGTGGAACCCTTGTGAAACCAGATCCAGCCGAAGCCAAGGTCACGGGGATGTTTCAAGATGAATGGAGCACTCCCAGAAGATGTGGGCCAACTGGCTCCTGTACAAACCATTCATTCCATAGGATTCCCCTGTGTCGAGCTGCTCAGCCCATTCAAAACAAAATGAAACAGAAAAACCCTCCACCCAGCAGCCAGAGCACTGGCTCCCGCCCCTGCCCACCTCCCCTCCCAGCTGAAACCAGCAGCCAAGCCAGGAGGTGTTTCTGGGATGCTGCTCAGGGTGAGCAGCACACCAAAGTTTCAGGTCCTTAAGAGGCAGACTAGTGTTGACAAACTGGCCCTACCCACTGGCCACCAGCTCCTGAGGTGATCTGCTCTGCATTTAGCTCCTGAAGAACCACTGCACAGTCCTGTTACACGTCTGGGGCAGCTGGAAAGATGCTGCTGGGCATTAAGAGGGGACCTCACTTGGGATCCTGGTGTATTAGGCACCAGGGCAACTTCCCCAACCTCAACACGGCCTGAAGTCAATGGGATTTGGCACCAGATGTCACCGTGGGAGCTCCTGGCTTCCTTGGAAAAGAGCGGAGCGAGGGGTGAAGAGGACAAGAAAGGACAACCCGGTCTCACCTCTTGCTCTGAGAGCCCGTCGATGATCTCTGACACCTCGTGCTCGCTGCGTGCGGCCGACATGGAGAGCCCGCCACTGCCCCTCTGTCCTACCCTGCTGGGAGAGGGCAGGGAAACACTCAGACCCTCCGTCGTGCGAACCACACTCATGACAACTCGCTGGCCTCGGTGCCCTCTATAACAGCCAGATCCCAACACCCCACCCTACAGAGCTGGAGCTGTGCTGGGCTCTGACAGCACTGACTACTGGACAGAGAGCACCACCCCCATGTCCCTCAGGTTTAGGGCTACAGGTCAAGAGTCTCAAAGCCCCTTCCTTACCTGTGCCAGCAGCCACCTCCTGGTCTGCTATGGCAGAAGGACATTTCACACCCAGCCACGGTCCCCCCCTGTTCATTGCAGGGAGGGCACAAAGGCATCGGCACTGAGCCTCTGCACCTCTGCTGCAGGAACCAGCCACTGACACCGGCTCCCTCCCCAGTATCACCCAGCGTGCAGCCCAAGGAATTAAAGCTGTTCCAGTTAAGCATGTGAAACACTTAAAGCCTCTCCTGGCACCGTTTCTCCCCTTCTTTTTATAATAAAGTCACTGGTGAGAAAGTTTCAACCCAGCCAACTGTTTGCAGGCGCTAGGATGGGATTGCTGGGCCACGGGTTTGGGTTCTGCGAGCATCGGGTGAGGTGTCCCTGGGCGAGATCCCAGGGCTGCGAGGGGAAAGACGAGGAATTTTCAGCGAGAAGGGAGGAGATTTTAGGCTGGACATTAGGAAAAGTGTTTTGACTGAAAGAGCAGTCAGGGCTTGGAACAGGCTGCCCAGGGAGGGGGCTGAGTCTCCATCCTTGAATGCATTTAAGGATCACTTAGATGTGGTGCTTCAAGACCTGGTCTAGGGGTGAACTTGACAGAGCTGGGCTATTTGGTTGGACTTGATGATCTCAAGGGTCTTTTCCAACCTGAATGATTCTATGATCATGAAGCTGTGTCTCCTCCTGGCAGATCTCAATTGCTTTTCCAATGAGGATGAGAAAACGGGCAGGGGATGGGTCAGACAGGGGAGAGCCTTTTTTTTGTGAGACCCTCTGCTCTTTGGTATCATCTGCAGTCATTCCTATAACCCCTGCAGCACCTTCTCCCTGCCTGTATTCTGACCAAAGCTCTGATGGATTAAATCACCAGCACAGAGCCTTGTACATAGAATCATGGAAAGGGTTGGGTTGGAAGGGCCCTCAGAGCTCATCTATTTCCAACCCCCTGCGATGGACAGGAGCACCTCTCACCAGACCAGGTCATTCAGAGCCCCATCCAACATGGCCTTGAACACTTCCAGGGATGGAGCAGCCACAGCCTCCCTGGGCAACCTGTATGTCTTCATTCAGGCCCACCAGTAAGGCAATGATCAGCACTGGTCCGGCCAGGCAGCCAGCAGAATCATAGAATCATCAGGGATTGGAAGGGACCTTGAAAGATCATCTAGTCCAATCCCCCTGCCAGAGCAGGATCACCCAGACCAAGGGAGCTGCCCCTCGCTCCAAGAGGTCAGTAGCAGAGGAGACATGGGCAACCACATTCCTGACACTGTCCCTTCACTCTTGGCTCTGCAGTGGACCACCCAGACCACGCGTCTGCTGACCAGAAGGGGAGAAATGGCCCAGCCCAGCCCTCTCCTCCCACAACCCAACCCCACACTCAGCCCCAAAAAGAGAGAAAGGCTGTCTGATACCAGCTCAGCCCCTTCCTACCGCTTCTCCTCTAACCTCTGCATGCGCTCTTGCAGTTCCCGCTGCTTCCGGATCTCCGGGAATTGCTTCTCATAGTACTCCCGCACTTTGCTCTCCTTGGCGCGGCGCCGGGGGTTGTTTTCGATGCGCTCCACTTTCTTCTCCCAGGCTTCCATCAGCTGGTCGTAGCGCTGGCAAAACTTCTGTTCCTGAAAGGGCAGGAGGAGACAGGGAGCTCAGGAGATGTAACTGTGACGGGCAGCTCCTCCGGGCTCCTCCCTTGATGGCTGAGGCCGAGTCACATCGCTTTAAGAAATGGGGTTTACTGGGACGTGGACATGCTCCAGGGGTGGGACCGGCCACAGGGTAAGTTCTCAGAACATGGACCATGTGCCCCTGGGCTTCATGTCCTTCCAGACCCAGACTCTGGTCCAGCATGGTTCTGGGCCCCCCACTTCAACAAAGAGATTGAGGGGCTGGAGCAGGTCCAGAGGAGCAACGAGGCTGGGGAAGGGACTGGAGGGAAAGGCTGATGAGGAGGCTGAGGGAGCTGGGTGTGTTCAGCCTGGAGAAGAGGAGACTCAGGGGGAACCCTCTCCCTCTCCTACAACTCCCTGAAGTGAGGTTGTAGACAGATGGGGCTCTTGTCCCAGGCAACCAGTGCCAGGATGAGAGGGCATGGCCTGAAGCTGTGACAGGGAAGGTTTAGGTTGGATGTTAGGAAGCCCTTCCTCACAGAAAGGATTATCAGATGCTAGAACAGACTGCCCAGGGCAGTGGTGGAGTCTCCATCCCTGGAGGTGTTTAAGGACAGACTGGCTGTGGCACTTAGTGCCCTGGTGATTGTTTCACATGGCTCAAATAAATACTCAGAATCAGCATTTTAAAAGAATAACCTGTAAAAATGAAACTACAGACTTCAAACCACAACAATGACTAAACCTTTTCCACCACAAATACAGGGAATTTCCCAAAAGCACTGGAGAGACCGACAAAAACCGTTGTGGTCATTTAGATCTATGTCCCTACGGAAATCAAAACTGAAAATAATGTTTCTACCGTGAGCTCAGCTGCCAAATTACCAAAATTGCAGGTGGACAATTCATTGCCAAGAATCCTAAGGGCTGGATTCAAAGATCTTGAAGGTTTTTTCCAACCTAAACAATTCTGTTAAGAGTTCAGCTCAAAGACTCCTCTCATCACACTGCACTACTGATAGGTATTGGAAAGGCCAAGGAAGGTGGAAGGGGAAAGGAAACAACATTATTCACAGTCTTAACTGGGGAAAGGATCTTTCAAGAGGAATCTTCAGCCACTACAACAGCATTCAAACCAACGTTCAAAGCTTAAAAGCAGCTGTCTTCAAGCTTGGAGAAAGACAAATTCACTACATAACCACTGTAAAGCATTCAGTTTTACTTTTTTTAAAGTAAAAATCTATATAGTTATAAAAGATAAAACTTGTCTGGCCGATCGCAATATGGAAGGGCAACAACATTACAATGTCCTGTGTAGCCTTGGTAAGATCATGTTCAGATATACAAACTGTGTGGTACTGACTACCAAGACACACATTAAACTGGGATGTCACATTCTGCTTTGAGAACTAAAGATAAATAATGTTTTTGTGTCAGCCACACTCACCGTTTCTTGTTTTTGGGACTCAGTCAGCTTTTCAGACAATTCTTCTAGTGTCTTTCTTAATTCTGCATCAGTCCTTCGTAGAAAAAGATGGGTGAGACAATATTCTACAGTGCAAAAACTGAATTGCAACCATGACATTTTTTAAGCAGCATCAATCTCCCACATTTTTAAGGTACTTCACTATGTTCTATGGCCTCTAAATTATTCCTAGCATAATTAGAGATCAGCCTCAAGTGGAAAATCCATCAAGAAAAGTATTGCCATTTCTCAAGTGAAGGTAACAGAGCATCTAGAAAGGTAAGGCATCAGGTCAACAAGTACAAAATTATGAGCACATCCACACTGTTCTTTTAAACAGTACTAGCTGCTACTATGAATTGGCAGACTAAGGCCTGTTACTGCTGTTAGCAAAGCGCCATATGCTGAGACAGTGTGTACTTTCAAAAAGCACTATGGCCTGAATGACAGTTTGCCCACATGAGACTTCAGCACCCAGAAGACATAAGGAACAAAGTCATGATAAAGGAAACTCCAGAAGCCTTTGTCATTTTGTTCATATATTAAAGAAATGTGGGGGGATGTTGAAGTCACACATACTACGCTATTTACGTCTGTAAATACTGCAAAAGATGACATGGAACAAAGACTTCACAACACTGCTTTCATCTGCATGTCATGCAATCCCCCACTGTTCCCAAAAGAATTTTATAAGTATAAAACAACAAAGAATTATTTAAAAGCTTAATTATTTTCCACACTACTCTTCACATGGACTTCTACTCTGTTTATACCGATTCCTTCTTGAAAGCTCTCGACTGATGTCATCTCCTAGCCGAACTTGTTCACTGCTGAGATCACGAAGAGACTGGTGTAAAGAATGTAGCTGTAAATTAAAGTACACAAATTAAGCAAAGGCTTATGAACTCTTCCTGTGATGTTCCAAAACCACAGATACATACATGTAAATACTGCAAAGAACTATACAAGAACAATCTAAAGAAAATATTCTGTGTACTGCAGATGAGCATGGAAGTGTGGGTGAGGCTTGCATGCTTCTGGTGCAGTGAACCCTTCACAACACTTGTTACAGAATCACAGAACTACTGAGGTTTGGAAAAGCCCTCTGAGCTCATCCAGCCCAGCCCAGGACCTAACAAAACCACAGCAGCCACACCAGGGCACGAAGGGCCACAGCCACTCTGCCCTTAAACACCTCCAGGGATGGGGACTCCACCACTGCCGTAGGCAGGCTATTCCACTGTCTGATCACCCTTTCCGTGAGGAAGGACTTCCTCACATCCAACCTAACCTATCCCTGTCACAGCTTCAGGCCCTGCCCTTTCACCCTGGTGCTAGTTGCCTGGGAAAAGAGCCCGACCCCCACCTGACTACAACCTCCCTTCAGGGAGCTGGAGAAAGGGATAAGGTCCCCCTTGAGTCTTCTCTTCTCTGTTCACTGAAGAATCCTCTGTAAAACCTCCTATTTCTCCCATTAGCCCCACTTCAAATTCATAGTAAAAAATTGTAATGGAGTAAAATAAAGAAAGTAACTGCTCGCTTGTCTTGGCAGAAAATGTAACAGCTAAACAATCTTAATCCAAACTACAGATGTCAACAGCTTGTTGGCCAGCATCATCACTATGAAAACCCTGGTATATACTATCTCTTTCTTCTATTGCCAAGGTTTAAACCTGAATCTTCCACACTCCAGTTGACTGCCCTCAATCATAGAATCACAGAACATCAGTGATTGGAAGGGACCTCAAAAGATCATCTAGTCCAATCCTCCAGCCACAGCAGGATCACCCAGATCAAGTCACATAGGAACATATCCAGGTGGATTTTAAACTTCTCCAGAGAAGGAGACTCCACAACTCCCCTGGGCAGCCAGTTCCAGTGCCCCCTCACCCTCACTAAGTAGTTTCTTCTGATATTTATATGGAACTTCTTGTGTTCCAGCTTACACCCACTGCCCCTTGTCCTATCACTAGATGACACTGAGAAGAGTCTTGCTCCATCCCCCTGACACCATTCCCTCACATATTTATAAACATTAATAAGGTCACCAGGCACAGGCAGTACCTCATATAAGTAAAAGCAGAGAGATCTGAGGCTGTTTAGCCTGCAGAAAAGGAGATGAAGGGGAGACCTTATTGCTCTCTACAACTATTTGAAAGGAGGTCATAGAGAGGCACAGGTTGGTCTGTTCTCCCCAGTGGCCAGTGATAGGATGAGCGGAAATGGCCTTAAGCTGCACCAGAGGAGGTTCAGGTTGGATGTTAGGAGGAATCTCTTCCCTGAAGGAGTGTCAGGCATTGGAACAGCCTGCCCAGGGAGGGGGTTGCATTCCCATCCCTGGAGGTGTTGAAGAGAATGGTAGATGTTGTGTTGGGGACAGGGTTTAGAGGTGCTGACACAGCTGGGAAAAGGCTGGACTGGATGATCTTGAAACTCTTTTCCAGCTGAAACTATTCTATGATTCTATGTGTCTCCCCTGTGTGCCTAACCAGACATTACAACCTGACCCAAGAGATGCTGAAGAAAACATTATTTTCAGAATACACCAGCCTAGAAAACTACCTCAGCTCCAAGCAGTCAGAATGGGAATAAAGGGACTGTGGTTACAGAAAGAAGTTACAGCTTTAGCTACACAATACCGCTTATCTCTGCTTCAATTTCTACTTATGGTCATGATCAATGATGACTACTACTTCATCATTGCTCTAAGCACTCTACTGCTCTTACAAAACAGTTAATGATTAGCAAAGCCATATTCACTCACTGAAAAGCAATAAGAATAAACCAGCAGTTACCACCAAAACAGGAAAAAAAGCTACTTGTTTGCATAGTTACTGAATATAAACTAGGAATTTAGTATCTATTGTAGGACTTCCCATGAATAAAATTTCTAGGCTACTTCTAGAAAATGTACAAGTAGCCTAAAATAGTTCTAAGCTTTTTAGAAGCTTAGGAGCAAAGGTTTCAGTATAACATGAATTCTTTACATGGATTATGTTTCACACTGACCTTCGGGGAAAAAGAAATTGTAGGAGGAATAAACTGAAAGGACAATGAAAGAGGGTTCAGTACAAGTCTATGAGTTTCTGTAGCACTCGGGCTTCTCAAACAAGAGAATGCATTGTGGTTAAGTTTAAAACTAATTATTTGCAACTTCAGACTATTTTAATAATCACCAAGTGATTGATTGTAAGGTGTTGACATTAATATTAGTCACAATGCATTTCTCCTGGATAAATCAGTCAACATAGAGCTTCACTCAAGCAGGCCTATGCACTCTGCCTGGCGAAGCTAGGACAAGTACTGAAAACTTCCCTCTGGGAATGTTACACAGAGAATGTTATACAGAAGTCCTATAACATCCTCTGTTAAAACTCATTCTTATTTCTGAAGACTCTGCAAGTAGACTCAAGTTGAGATGGATGAAAACTACCGGCACCCTACAAAGCCTCTCCTCCTTGCATTACTTACCTGAAGTACAGGGTCAAATTATCCTACTCAGAATTGAGATGGAGAACTAGCTGCCTCAAAAATCAGTCCAGACTACACTGGAATAAACAGCAAAAGCATCAAGAGCCTGTGCCATTAACTAAAGCAGAACAATCCCTTTTGCAGCCCCATGGATTTCAGCAGGCAAGTGAATGTTAATCAAATATGCATAAATTATTTTACTCTCAAACATGGCCTGAAAAATCCAGAGATTATCTTCACATATTATGTTTGATACTGGTCTAGAAAACAGGCCCTATGAAGAGTGGGAGAGGGAACTGAAGTTAGTCTAGAAAAGAAGAGGCTGAGAGGAGACCTTATTGCTCTCTACAGCTCTCTGCCTCAAAGGAGGTTGTAGCGAGGTTGGTGCCAGTCTCTTCTCCCGAATTACTAACAATAGGATGAGGGGAAACGGCCTCAAGTTGCACCAAGGGAGGTTCAGACTGAATCGTAGGAAGAAGTTCTTTACTGAAGAGAGTGGTTGGGCACTGGAACAGGCTGCCCAGGGAGGTGGCGGAGTCAACATCCCTGGAGGTGTTTAAAAAATGAGTAACTTCTTCCCAGTGAGGGTGACAGAGCACTGGAAGGGGCTGCCCAGGGGAGTTGTGGGATCTCCTTCACTGGAGACGTTTACAACCCGCGTGGATGTGTTCCCATGTGACTTGGTCTAGGTGATCCTGCTATGGCAGGGGGATTGGACTAGATGATCTTTCGAGGTCCTTTCCAATCTCTGATGGTTCTATGATCCAGCACTTGAGGTCATGGAGTTAGAGAGACGTCGGGTTGAGAGCTGGCCTCAATGTTCCTGGAGGTTCTTTCCAGTCATGATGATTCCATGGTTCTATGATCCATTACCATCTGCATCTTTATGTCTATAATAGCAGATTTGCATGAAACTTTATGACACTGACAGATGCCAGATGTGAGCACCTGGTAAAGAATGGTGCGTCGCACATAAAGCACATTTCACAGCTAGAACATTCTTAGCTGTAGCATCAGAATAACCTCATTTGATGCAGAAGTGAAGAGTCTGGTGACAACATATTGCCCGTTTGGGGAAGAAACTCCCATTAGTGCTCTGTACCTGGTGCAAATTTTCTGCCTCATGGACAAATCGAACACTTGCAGATCTAGACCTTCTATGTTTACCGCTCTGTGAGTCTCTGTAATCTCTGAGAGGCGAAGTAGGCAGGAAGTGGCGGCCCCCTTTGAGACAAAAGAGATAAGTAGGAAGACAAACCTTCATATGAGACTTCTTTAATTTTGCTTCACAAAAAACGTTTCTTGCCAGGGTCCTCACAGGCAAAACAACTTCTTGTTTAGCTATTCCCAGGATGCTTCTATGGTGTAAAGATTACTAGAATACATATATGTGATGGGTGAGAAAGAAGTTCTCCTTCTGTTCCTCCAAGGAATAGGTAGGTTTTTTCCACAACTTTTATTTCCCAAAGCAATGGTGCTTTGTCCAACTGGCTCTATTATAGCTCCAAACTACATGACCTCACAGCATTTGTATTAGAAAAATTACATTAATGCACTGAACTCCCAGGTGACCTTCTAGCAGCTTTCCAAGATCTGAAGGGGGCTACAAGAAAGCTGGAGTAGAGCTTTTTACAGGGGTCCGTAGCCAGAGGACAAGGGGAAAGGGTTGCAGACTTGAAGACAGGAGATTTAAGTTGGACATGAGGAATAAATTCTTTCCTGTGAGGGTGGTGAGATGCTGGAACAGGTTTCCCAAGGAAGTTGTGGCTACCTCATCCCTGGCAGTGTTGAAGGCCAGGCTGGATGGGGCCCTGAGTAACCTGATCTAGTGAAGGCATCCCTGCCTGTGCAGGGGGGTTGGAACTAGGTGATCTTTAGCGTCCCTTCCAACCCGAGGCATTCTATGATAAATGGTACTTCTGGGGGCAGTACTCCTCCCAAATAGACTTTCTCTTAATACATAATGACTTTTCAGAGATATATGAGAAAATACTTCTTTCCTGGCTCAGGTTTTTCATTTCCACCAAATCTTACCTAATCTCATCTATGAGCCATAATCTTGTGCATTTAACATCTTATTTCCTTTTCTATGTGAAGCAAGTTTCAGAAGCTGCAATATCATTTGGCTATAGTTTTAACTTGGATGTATCTACAACTTACCCAGTAAACAAGGAGTTTTCTCTACTGAAAGAATCAGAGTTTCATTTAAGCATATAAATGAATATGAGATACAAGCAGAAAAGACTGTCTAATAAAAAGCTCTAACAGTTTACCAAATAATTGCACAACTTACTCAAGTTTCACAGATTTCTCAAGTGACTGTCTTTGAAGTCATCAATGATGACTTTTCTGGCCAGTATCAGGACACATTTTTCTTTCCATACAACAGCTACAAGACATAGCAAGTATGCTCAGGCATCTGAAGTACTTTACCTGACACTCCTTCTCCATCCAGATCACTGGGGTATAAGCTTGAGAGAGAAGCACTTCTCACTCCGGAGTTTCGAGTTAATCGTTGGCTCCTTAGTTGACCTATGGATTGTTCCAGTGTTTCTTTTAACTGCAGAGAAATTACAATTTACTGAAACATGAACACAGATTGATGAAAAAAATACAATGCATTCAAAATATTTTACAAAAACTCATTAAGATAAACCTATTTTTAGAGCAAAGTGTAGCTATGAATACTAGCTTTGCTTCAGTATCTCGTATCACAGAAAATTAGGGATTGGAAGGGACCTCAAAAGATCATCCAGTCTAATCCCCCTGCCACAGCAGGATCACCTAGATCAAGTCACACAGGTACATGTCCAGGTGGGTTTTAAACATCTCCAGAGAAGGAGACTCCACAACTGCCCTGGGCAGCCCATTCCAGTGCTCCGTCACCCCTGCTGGGAAGAAGTTCCTTCTCCTATTTATGTGGAACCTCCTATTCTCCAGTTTGTACCTGCTGCCCCTTGTCCTATTATTGGATGTCACAGAGCAGAGCCTGGCTCCATCCTCCTGACACCCACCCTTTCCATATAAACATTAATGAGGTCACCCCTCAGTTTCCTTTTTTCCAAGCTGAAGAGACTCAGCTCCCTCAGCCTTTCCTCATCAGGGAGAGGTTTCATTCCCTTCATCATCTTATGGCAAAACATGTTGTGAGCATAAGAGTTCAGAACTAAATATACATTTAAATTCCTCATTTTTAAAACCTGTAACTTATTTTCTAAGATTGCATTGACTGTATTTCTTAGCCACTTACTTTTGTCACACCTTTACTTGACAATCCCTAAACCACCTATTTCTAAAAGGCTCCCCCTTCCTCTCCCTCACAGAGGTTTCCACATGAGGGTTACACTGCTGCTGTGTTCTTGCACAGTTACTCATAGTGTTGAGTATCTCTCTTGGTGGCAGCTTTTTCTCCCCAAAGCAGAAAAACACTATTTTAAACATGTTGAGAGTCTGTGAATGCTTTTAAGTTCTTTTTGAAGGATTGTTTTTATGACTTGATTCTGGTGATACAATACTGTGCCACTTGGTAGAGGTTGTTGTTTCCTCTCCCTGGGTCAGACAGCAACCCACCAGAACATTAAACACGAGGTGTGAAAAGCACCTTACCAGAGCATTAGGCCTTGTATCTGCTGCTACTCTGCAGTGGAAGCTGGCCCTAGACACTGCCTTTCTAGCTGCAAAACTATGCTGAAGCAGTGAGAACAGAGTAAGCTACTCTCTCTCAAGGACTTACTGGCCACTGCTTTCTCTGAGCCCTTGAGTACAGAAATCTCCATACTGTTGGGGGGTAAAAAAACCCCCACCCCTGACAGCAGGGATAAAAGGAAAGATTTGAACAGTACAGGGTGACCATCAGCCCTCCCCAGTCTGTGCTTATGCTGAGAAATGGGCAAAAGGACTGCCAGAGACACCAAAAATCTGTGAAGCTGAGGAAGCACAGAACCAATCCTGTATTGCCACCACCACACATCCCCACCACCCATGAAGCCAACTGCCAAGAAACCAACTGAGAAGACAGTCAGAGAAACTATTTTCCACAGATCTGCAGAGCTGAGGAGCATGGGGGTAAGTAAGGTCAGTGCCTGGCAGCCACCACTGCAGCTAGAGTGCTGACTCTAACCTCTTAACTGTCTTAGCCCCCTTTTTCTTTCTTTGCTACTCTCCGAGTTAGGCATCTAGCAACTTCAGTGATTTCTGTGCTCGGTGAATTTGGCGTTGGTAACTTCAGTGACTTCTCTACTGAGCAGGGCATTGGATGACTAAGTTCAGCATCTGGCAACTTTAGTAAATTTGTCTATGGTGTAACCTATGAACCTGAGTCACTCCCCTCTCTGATCTAGCAGGACGTGAACACCACCTCTCAGGACTATCTGTCAAAGTCTACAAAAGGTCTGGGTGAGACCACCTTCTCAAGTGGCAACCTGCCTGTTGAGTACCACCACCTTACTGTGAGCATTTAAACTTGAAGAGGAAAATTGACTATAGGCTGGCCTCTTCCACCTGTCTCCCCACTTAGGTGTTTGATTTTGTGCATTTTCTTCAAGGAATGTGGCCATCCAAATGTATTTCCTTGGATTCAGATATTTGTCTGTATGTTGTGTGTTTATACCTACATTCTTTGGTATAGAATCATTAAGGTTGGAAGAGACCTCCAAGATCATCCAGTCCAACCATCAGCTCAACCCCACCCTGCTCACTAAACCCCAGGCCACATGTACTGATTTTTTGAACCTCTCCAGAGAGGCCCCCTTCCCTGGGCAGCCTTTTCCAACCTCTGACCACTCTGCCAGGGAAGACATTTTTCCTGATGTTCAATATGAATCTCCTCTGGCACAATTTGATGCCGTTTCCTCTCATCCTATCGCTGGTGACTTAGGAGAAGAGACCAACCTCCACCTGTCTACATCCTCCTCTATAACAAATTTAGTAAGTTACTGTGAATCTAGTCATTCTTGAATCTGTTATTAAGCCATTGTTTTATTACAATATCTGTAATACAGTGTGACATAAGATCCCTTTTCTATTCAAAAACCTAAAATTTGAATAGTTAAAATGTCAGAGGACCAAAGAACAGCAAAAACACAGCATGCAGATCTAATTTGGCTCTGTCAAAGACCTATCTTGCACCTTTAATATGGCAATAAAATTTGTTAGTCAAGCTACAGGTGCTCAGCTTCACTCATTTTCATCCTTTCTACAGGAAAACAGAGAGATGGATTTTTTTTTTTGATTCTCCAGCATCTAATCTACAAGCTGTTTAAGTATCATTGAAATCGGCTCACATTTTGCTCCGTTTTTTCATCTTTTTAGTGTTGTTTTTTGGTGGGGATTTTAAAATTTCTTTAGAGACAAACATCAGTGTCATCAACAAATTACAAACAGAAAAAGAATAAATCTCTCTCTCAAATGCTAACTAGTTTGTACTGGAGCAGGTCCAGAGGAGGAACGAGGCTGGGGAACAGACTGGAGGGTAAGTATGATGATGAGAGGCTGACGGAACTGAGGTTGTTTAGCCTGGAGGAGACTCGAGGGGACCCCTACTCCGTCTCATCAACTCCCTGAAGGGAGGGTAGAGTCAGGTGGTGATCAGGCTCCTCTCCTAGCAACAGGATAAGAGGGCAAGGCCTGAAGCTGTGACAGGGAAGAGTTAGGTTGGATGTTAGGAAGGCCTTCCTCACAGAAAGGATGATCAGATGCTAGAACAGACTGCCCAGGGCAGCGGTGTAGTCCCCATCCCTGGAGGTGTTGAAGGACCCTTTTGTTTTCCCTAGAAAAACAACTTGATTGATATCTTTTAGTCAGTGTGCTTATATATTTTTATTT
>JAOXOE010000776.1:5927925-5952464 GCA_028565055.1 Phoeniculus purpureus | reverse complement strand
CTCCAGAGAAGGAGACTCCACAACCCCCCTGGGCAGCCCCTTCCAGTGCTCTGTCACCCTCACTGTGAAGAAGTTCCATCTGCCATATTGCAAACTGCATCTGCACACTGTGAGGACAGAGTACCCGCTTCAGATGAGAAACCCCACAGCCAGCGCCCTGTCTGACCTGTGGCAGCAGACTGCCTCTTCTTTCTCATGCAGTAAATGACTCTGCTTTACACAGACAGAACCAGATAGAAGGAACCACTCACCCACTGCTTGCGAGCATGATTTCTCCTCTTAAAGTACAGAATTAACTTCTTCCGCATTGCCTGGTTTCTGTAAAGAAGAAGAAGATGATTTTAAAGTAGGAGCCGATTGAGGAGGCGCCTGCAATCCAAAGCCTGGCTCTCCCTACTCCCAAAGGAGCTCATGGTGTAGTTTCCACCTTAACTCAGAATCACACCAACTCCCAAGCAGCAAACGTGGTTCTCTGGGGACCTTACACCAGCTTGAAGACCAACAAACCCCGTGATGCAAAGAACTTCACTCGCATCTGCTGGTAAAACCAAGACTAAGGGTGAGAAGTAAATTCTTACTGTTACCCTTCTCCAGGTGCTCGGTGCTGAGGGCTGCAGAGGTCCAGCTCTGCACTGACCACCCAGCCAGTCCATTTCTGCATTGCTTTTACACTTTGATCTGCAAAACCTCCCCGGAGTCCCAAAGGCTGGAGGGCTCAGGCCAAGCACCCTGAGCAGAGTCCACCCTGAGCGTCCCAGGTCGCCAGGGCCAGCAGTGAGGAGCTGTGAGCACACCCCGCCCTTTCTCCCAGGGGTTACTCACCCTGGGCTCCGAGGTGCCGGTAAGGAGCAGGACTGCGGCCAGGCTCACGGCACAGAGCTCCTAACCTCTCACATCACTGGAGCAGTGCCTACTGAAGCTGGCCAGCAACTGGCCAACAAAGTTCAGCCCCTGGCAGAACTGGGACCTCACGAGAGAAACCAGCCACTGCAACCACAACCAGCGTCTGCCCAGACACTCCTCTGGTTTCTGCTTCTGTCTCCTCTCTAAAGGCAGCGTGAAATCGCTGCTCAAAGAGAAGCAACGGCAAAGCTCTCAAAGGAGCTGGAAAGGCCACAAGAGCTCCTCGAGCTGAGCTCAGGCAGTTGTTCCCATTACTAACCCGCACAGCAATAAAATCTCCAGGTAAAAGGTAGAGACCAGGGGCAAAGGAGTTTCCTTAAGTCTTTTATCCCGATTAAAGGCAGCGCTGCAGTGTGTAATTAACGCTCAGGAGCTTAGCGGGCTCATGGCGGGATGTTCTGCAGGATTTAGCAGAATGAAATGACACCCTCGCTGCTTCCTCACTCCTGCCTGGCTACAGGAGACGGTAGACATCACCCTCCTCCCACCATGCACCCCTAAAGCTAATCAGCAGCAAAGGAGACTGTCTGGGAAGGGAGGGAGGGTCCAGCTCACTTAGAGGGAGGACTGGGAGCAGGCCTGGATAAACCTGGGGATAGAGAACAGCCCAGAAGTACCCAAACTGTTCATTTTTTAAACTTTCTTCTTCCTACACCACTAAACCACCCACAGGAACAAGAGCGATCCCACAGCCACCGCTGTCCTGGGGACCCTGGTCCCTCCAGCCCACTGCTCCAGCAACGTGCTGGGAATCCCAGTCGACCTGCAACTGGGGACATCACTGTAATGCTGGTACCCAGTAACTAAAGGGTGTATTTGGAGCAGCATCTTGACTGCTATCTCTGAGATCAACCATGGCTGCTAGAGGAAAGGCAGCAGAAGTCAGCACGAGGATCATTTCTTCTCCAGCACCCCATGGCCACTCCACTTTTCCAAGGAGGAAACACATCAGGGTTGAATCTCCATCCTAGTAACACTACGTGGATTGTGTATCCTTCGTTTCCCCCTCTTAGCTGCCAGAGGTGCAGGATACAGGCAGAGTCCCCAAACACTACACCCCAAGTGCAGGTGCTCTACATCTTCATCCCCTCTGACTGCGCCTTGAACACTCTGCTGTACAAACAGACCTTGATTTCCAAGGCAGCGCTGGTGAGCGGCACTCACTACCTTCCTACCGGCTAGAAACAGACCCCAGTATCCCCAGCCTGAGCCATTCAGCCCCAAGTCCTTGTGCCCCTCCAGTCCCAGCCCCAGCGAGGGGGCTGAAGGCTCCTGCAGAGCGGACACTTGGATTCACGGAGGTTTCCTGAGTGTCAAGCCATGCCCTTTGATTTTATTCCATGAAGCAGTATTGATCACCAGGGGAGGGAAAACATCTAATCAATCCACACACGGGGCACTTTCTGCCTTCGGGCTTTTTTGATGGTGTGTTTACAAAGGACCCATCGCCTGTTTGTTCACTCCAGTTCCGATGGAAACCCTAACACTGGGAAACCCCGGGGGTGATGCTCACAGCGTGTGGGATGGCCCCCTGCAAGGGGTCACAGACTGTCCCCCTTGGGGCCAGCACAGCTGAATGAACCCCTGCCCTCCCTACACCAGCACGGGCGACCTCCCGCAGCGACGTAAGGCTCTGCTAGATCTGCTGCACGAGTTAGCAGCAGCCAGGAGAGAGAAAGGAGAAAATTAGCAGCTCTGACGCAGCTGATGGGTTGCCTTAAGCTTTGCATCATGGCTGACCTTGAAAGCGCTAACAGAGGCAGAGCCTTCACGGCTCCGCAGCTGCAGGAACCAGGAATGCCTTGAAATCCAGGGTATGTTTATCCACCACCAAGGCTGAAGTAATCAGCGAGTGAAAGGATTCAAAACAACAACAACCCCCCCTTCTCACACCCCGTAATGTTTTTGCCACTTTACGTTGGAGGGGGGTTTTTTTTCCCCCATCTCTTTGCATAAGGTCAACCTTCCAAAGGTTAATACAATCTCGGGAAATATAAATAGGCTTCACAGTTTATCGCGCTGCGGGTTCTGCTGTTACTTAGGAACCGTTTGCAGAGAGGTGAACTGGGGCCACGCGTCGCCGCCGCACTCGCTCTGCTCCCTGGGCGCAGTGATGAGCCGAGCGCAGCGGTGGGGAAGGTGACGGCTGGCTGCTGGCAGCCCCGCACAGAAAGAACTGCTGCCGAGCTACACAGTCAGTCGCTCCTGCATCATCCTCATCAATTCTGCTTCATTATCCTCATCAACCATCCCTCATCAGCCTTCATCATCCTCATCAGCAGCTCGCTGCCCTTCGGTCTGCTCCATCCCCAGGGACAGAGACTTGAACCTCGGAGGCTGTGGGGGGTGAGGACATCAGGCAGTTCACAGGCAGAAGGAATAGGAAGAAGCTCCTTAAATAAAGCAACAGTGACTCTTGTGGACAGCTTCAAGTACTGCTGGGCTGGCACATCCCACACCCTGCAGGGTCAGGAGGACATCGAGTTCCCCGCCCTGTCTTTGGCTGTGCCAAGGGATGGACCTGGTGAGACACTGAGCCTGCCCAGCTTCTGGCTGCCATGGTTAACAAGTCGTCCTGGTCCTCATGGTTAACAAGTCATCTCTGGAGCCCTTCTGCCCTCCCCATGGCTGTGGGCTTCAGAGCTCCCTAGGGTACTCATGGGGAGTGACCTTCTTTCTGGTGGGCTCTCGCCTTCACGTAGTGTTCCCCAGGCTGGAACAAGGTGGTCAATACACCTTTTCCACTCTCCTACTCTGAAGCCTTAACTCTTCCTTCTGAAGGCAGATCCTAGGCGAGATCACCACATCCAGTTACTGTCTCTGTGCCAAAAGCTGTTCTAGCCCTTTGGTCACCACAGGAGCTCTTCCTGCACCTTCTCTGCTCCTCTGCAGGGAGCAAGGAGACCAGCCAGCACAAGTCGCACAACCACCACAGACTCCTCCAGAGACCAACTTCATGAGCTTCTGCAGACCCCCAGCACAGACCCTCAAAATAGGATCTCTCGGCCATGCTCAGGGAGATGTAGCCTTGTACTGGGATCCCAGAGCTTCTGCTCCTCTCCACTGCTCTGCAAACACCTCAAAGATGTCTGCCCTTGGTGGCAGCGAGCTAACCCCACGACAAACTTCTTCCATCACCCCTGTGGGGTGAAGGGGAGCCAAGCCCACACCAAGGCTGAGGGTGATTTGGAGTTTTTCCAGTGCAGGGTTCAGAGACTCTGAGGAACAGCAGGTCTCCCACCCCAGCTATCAACTAGAGGAGTGCCACAAATGCCCCAGTACCAGGCACCATCTTAAAACGGGGTATGACCCAGGTGGGGAGCCTGGGGCATCCCCACCAGTGCCCAGCATCTCTCTCTACAAGCACCAGCAGGTGGGAGGAGATCAAACAAACGTAAACCAAACCCGAAGGCAGATGTCCGACTGTCACCTGCCAGCAGCACAAGGAGAGGATCCAAGTCCTATAATAACGTTGGGTGTGATTCTGCAAGAGCTCTGTGTCATTGCACAACCCACCCTCGCCCCACAGTCCCACTGACCTAACTGGTGAGCCCCACACCCAAGGAACCCAAACCACCTCCTGCTCCAAGCAGCACAAAGGGAGCCCCACGGGAGCAGCCACTTCCACCCTAACTGGCCTGGCACGAGGTTCGTGTTGGGTTTGGCTTGCACAATGGGGCTAGTCAAGGAGAGAGCACCCGTAACGCAGACTTTTGAGTTCCTTGGCCCACGTCCACACAAACGACTTGGCTGCGATCCTTCCGGAGGCTGCAATCGCGACGGGCCGTGTACACACGCATGTGTGAGGGTGCCGGGTGCACCCATGGGTGCCAAACCCCGGGATAAGGCTCCTGAGGACACAAAGAGCCGATGCAGAGCAGCACACCTGGCCGAGGTGGCCCGCGGAGACCTTTGGCCGGCGTGAGATGAAAGGAAGTTTGTTATTTGATCAGAACTAATCAGGGGTATTTAATGACACAGGAACGTCTTTCATCAGACAGCCAGAGCAAACAAAGCAGGGCTCAAGCCTGCAAAGGAAGGAAGGAGACAGCGAGCAGCTGGCAAAGCCATCATAAGCGAGATCGATCACACGGGTGAGGGTTGGGAACAGAGCAGCCTCCTGGCAATTCCAGCCAAACAAAGTGCTGCCAATGAGGCTGGAGACCTGCAAACCGCAGGAGCCAAGGAGCACAGCAGGAAGGCTCCTAGGTGAGACCAGCCAAGAGGCTATGCAGAGCTTACAGCAACGGTCGTGTCCTTGCAGGTAAGGCTGATGCCAGGATTTCAAGCTGCAGCTCCGGGCAGGCAGCAATTCCCTACTCCTCTAGCAGCAAGAGCCCTGCAGAGAGGGCAGGGAGCGGGTCACCCTGTTCACGGGTCACCACACTCATTCATCTCTTTGCTCTGAAATGGCTGGAGCACACAGCTCCAGCTGGTAAAACACCATAACCTATTAACCCCCAGGCAGGGCATGTTCCTGGAAAGCCAGCTGCTCCCAGAGCTTCCCTGCAGTGTTCAGAAACGCTTTCTGGGGAAGAAAAGCAAAGCAGATCTTTAGGTAACTCACACCAGAGCCTGGACCACTGGGATGGACTAAACCCCCAGCAGCTTTAGTGCCTCTGAGAACAGAGCGGCTGGAGGTCCTACCTCTGGAGGCAGTTTGTGCCCAGAAACAACACTCAAGAGAACAAAGGCATCTCACAGCTTCCCAAATCCTCTGCAGGTCCCAAATGCCTTCAGCTTTGGAGGTCCAAGGTCATCACTACAATTAATGAAAATGTCTCCGCTGTTAATTAGCTGAGACCAGTGAGATGCTTGTGCTCCTCAGAGGAGATGCCCTGGCAAACAGGCATCTTATCACTGGTGCCTGCCCTGGCCAGACCATTCCCACCCTGGCCCAGCACAGCCTGTGCTGGTGCCACTTCATTGGGAAGATGCTCCTCTCGAGATGCTCAAGTGACTCCCTTACATCCACAACCACAGTTCTTCACAGCAGATGGGACCTTTGTGCCCATCCCCCTTTAGCACCTACAAGCTAAAGACCAAAAGGAGACCAGTGCAAATGTGCCAGCACCTCTGGCCATGGAGCAGGCACCTCTGGCCATGGGGCAGGCACCTCTCCTACACTTCTGCCTTCCCTTGAAGCCTAAGCACTGCAAGACAGTCCACCCAAACCCAGTAATTGGCTTTTCATGGTCAAGAGGACGAAGCAGAAGGTTGCGGAGTGTCTCCATCATCCAGTAATTCATCACAAGGTAATACTTCTGCCTCGGTGAACGCCAAGAGAGAATAAAAGAGATGAGAAACCTTGAATGGGATGAGCGGGGAGCTGCTAGGAGAATTTCTAATGAGGAAGATGTCTACAAGCACTAATAAAACGACCTGAAAGAGAATGCATTAGTAATGACAGGGTTTGGAAGAGCATTTGTGTTACATGTCAGGCTTCCACGATGAATTTAGAGACAATCTAGTGCTACTGAAGCCCCTAAACAGCCAATAATGAAAAGATGAGTTAAATTTTCCAAAGTGACAAGTGATTTGGAAAGCTGCACTTGTCAGATTTTCAGCAGAATGCTGCTCTGCTCTTTTGGGAGAAGAAGGGAGAAAGGAAGGCGGGGGGGGGGCTTTACTAAAAGGAAAATGTATTCAGAAGCCCCTAAACCTCTCTGAAAATCCTGACTTTGGATTTTGATTCTGCAAAGTTTACCCCCCTCCACCCCCCCCCCCAAGAAAAGCCACCAGCTGCAGAGAGCAACCCAGATGTGCAAACACAAAGAGCACAGGCAGCTCTGCTGCCGCTGGCTCTGCACGCAGCACACCACCAGCAGCACACACCAAGCCTTCGATCTGTTGTTTTAGCTGTGTGCTCAGAGCCTGCTTCTCTGACACCTCTCCAAGCACCTCAAGGGGATGCAGCCTGGTTTCACCCTGACATGTCTGACTTTCAGCGCGGAAGTGAGGAGAAACTCTTGAAGGGAAAGGTTTGAAGCCGATGCCGCGAGCAGCACCTCGCACACGTACCTCCCCGGGGCTCTGCCGTTTGCTTTTTGTCTGCTTTTCCAAGGCTCTGAAGCTCAAACTCAAATCCCACAGCCTATGATTTCAAGATGACTGCTTCAGGGAAGAGGGGAGGAGAGCCCTACCGGGCTGTTTTTCACAGCTCGCTGAGCAGGAATCTCCTGCCATAGAGATGAAGGCCCCCTTGGAGAAGATCTCTCCAGGTAGACAGCAGGTAATTGATCTGCTCCTGTGAACATTTGTCATGTCTGCCATCTTTCAAAGCCTGCGAGGAAGGAAGGTCAATGCTGGTGGTGCCAGGAGTCTGGAGAATACGCACCACCGCTCCCTGCAGGGTAGAAAGAGCAGCTCCCACCCCTGGACACCCAGCTGGCAGCATAAGAGACGTAGAGCCCAGCACTGGTGCCTAACTGGTGCACAAGGAAATGCATTTGCTGCTGTATTTCAACAAAACCTAAAAAAACAGGGGGTCTCTGTGACCTCCTCAGAGAAATCCAAGTGACCTTCAGCTGGGGTTGGGGCTGCCAACTCATCCTGAATCACAGCATGTCAGGGGTTGGAAGGGACCTCAAAGGATCGTCCAGTCCAACCCCCCTGGCAGAGCGCGATAAAGGAACCTGCCAGTCCATCGCGAAGCCACAGCCTCACACCTGGAAAACCAGCAAGGGCCAAGCTGGCTACGGGGGCAAAGCTCACCCCATCCCTATGAAAACAAGGGCACAAAACACTCTGTTCTTCCTCGACGAGAGAGTGGCAGAGCCCTTCCCTCCAACAAAGCAGGTACTTCACGCAGACAGGACGCGGTCCCATCAAAGGCAGGTCAGGGCTTTGGCGCGGAGCGCTCGGCGGTGCCTCAGATCCCTGGCAGATGCCGCATACAAAATTCAGCGCTTGCTGGGAGCCTGCATCGCAGGTGAACCAAAGGGACCCGGGCAGACGGGGAACAGAGCACAGCGAGGCAGCTAAAGAGGCCTTAAAAGCTTTTGAAGCTGCAAACACTGGAATGAACTGGGGCATGAAATTAATCTGAACTGTAGTGAATAGGAGACAGGCCATAAAACTCCGCGGAAGGGAGAGACCGCTAACATGTCAGTAGGAGTAAGAATCCTTCCCGTAAGCCCTCAGTCAGCCCCATTAGCATAAGTGACTCATCCCAACTGCAAAGCAAAGCAAACAAGCAGGAAGAACTAAACCAACGTTGCAAGGCGGAGCATCAGCATCGCTGCTGTGGAGATCGAGGAATCCTGCCTTTGTGATAGTCAAATGCCTTCTCACTTACAAACATTCAGCTGAAAAATCCACCCTAGGAAATGTTTAAAAAGAAATAGAAACGGTTGTTTGTGACTAGGAACAGCTCGGCTGTTCTCTGAGCCCAGGTAGGAGGCTCCAAACCAGCTTCAGGTGGGAGCGGTTTAGCACAACAGAGGCGAAACATAGGCAGAATCACAACCCAGATGATCTTCAGCAACCTGCCAGAAGGGTTTTTCATCACGGCTCAGTCCGCTTGGGGTGAGGCTGCTCTGAAGAATCTGCATCTAACTACACCTCGGCAAAGCACAGCCTGTGGTTGGCGTCCTGGTGCCCTGGCCGAGGGCACCCTGCGCCGTGAGAATTTACTCCGTCTCCTACTGAAACAGCCACCTGCAGGCTATGGAGCAGAAGCTGCTCTTGTAGAGCAGAAAGATATAAATGTACTAAGAACGAGGAAAGAACAAAAAAAGTAGAACCTTAGAATCATTAAGGCTGGAAGAGATCTCCAAGATCATCCAGTCCGACCTGACCCCACCCTGCCCACTAAACCGTGTCCCCCAGGACCACATCTGTATTTCTGAACCCCTTCAGGGACACCAACTCCTCCAGCTCCCTGGGCAGTCTGTTCCAACCTGATCCCTCTGTCAGGGAAGAAATACCTCCTTATGTCCAACCTGATGTCCAACCTCCTTATGTCCTCCCTGGCACAACTTGAGGCCATTTCCTCTTGTCATAGAATCACAGAATCATTAAGGATTGGAAGGGACCTCAAAAGATCATCTAGTCCAATCCCCCTGCCAGAGCAGGATCACCTAGACCCCGTCACACAGGAACATATCCAGGCCCTATCACTAGTGACTGGGGAGAAGAGACTGACCCCCACCTCTCTCCATGCTGCTCTCAGGCAGCTGTAAAGAGCAATAAGGTCTCCCAATATCACAGAACATTAGGGATTGGAAGAGACCTCGAAAGACCATCTAGTCCAATCCCCCTGCCAGAGCAGGATCACCCAGACCAGGTCACACAGGAGTATCTTCCAGTGCAGCCCATCTTCCAGAGAAGCTCAGGTAGGATTTGCGGGCTCAAGCGTGACCTGGTCCAAGCAGAGACGTTTCACACCTTTTCCTCTGGGTCAAAGGACCCTGAATTATCACTTGGATGAATCACTCATATCTTGACTTGCATCTACCTCCCAAATCCAAATGTCCTTTAACGTGCACCAGGGACACAGGAAGTCAGAAAACCACGACGCTCCAGCTTCTCTGCACGTCCACCAGCAAGTCACAGAGCACAGTTCAGACGCCAGGACCTCTGAGACAGACCCATGGTCAACAGCAGCAAACATCTGGAGCCCAGATCGCTCAAGGGCCTTTTGCTGACCTAGATCCTAAACGCGCTTGGCTGGCATCAATAACCAGCTGAAGGCAGCTAATTGCCAGGTTTCTGGAAGGAGGAGACGGAGGCTTTTCATTAAACTGTGTGGGTTCCTTCCCATCCTTCTGCAGCGTTAATCACAGGGAGCGTTAACTCCAAACCTGCCTGCTCCAACCTCCCCTCAGCCTGTCGCTCCCACCGCTGCAGCAGCACAGGAGGGCTGGGATAACCCTGCTGGTCCCTATAAGGGAAGGGATGGAGAAGACGCCTGCTCAGACAGCACAGGACACTGGTTTGATGGGACTCCACGTCTCATTACCAGTTTCACTCCTGACCTGCGCAGTCAGACCCCTCTTGTTCACAGCCGTCTCTCAGGCAGCAAGCAAGGACAGGAAATCGTTTAAATCACAGGATCACAAACCCACAGATATTGGCAGGGGAACAGAGAGTGGGTGAAGGATCTGAATCTACTTTTAACTCCTCCTTTCAAGGACAAAATTAACAATCAGCTTGAAACTGCCACCTTCAGCCTTAGCTGGTGTTGGCTGTAGAGTCCTTCAAGAGAAGTCTGGGGGAGGTGGATCCCTGGAACAGGCTGCCCAGATTGGGGGTGGAGACCCCATCCTTGGAGCCATTCAAGGTCAGGCTGGATGGGGCTCTGGGCAACCTAGTCTGGTGAGTGATGGCCCTGCTTGTTGCAGGGGGGTTGGGCTAGATGCCCTTTGGAGGTCCCTTCCAACCCTATGATTCTATGGTTCTAGGAGATGGTGACTGCCACACGCCAGCAGCGCCAGGAGTCACTACCAGTTCCTGATGCCACACAAAGGTGCCATCAGCCTCCTGAGCGAACCAGCCCTGCAGAAGTGGGGGGGGCTGTGAGCCCACGGGGAGCACAGAGTCACTGCCAGGCACTGTCGCCTCTCCCTAGAGTACAATCGTCACCTCCTTGACTACTCCAGCACTGAATCAGGGAATGGGAGGGGGTGGTTCTGGTTTTGTTTGCATTTCTGACATCCTTGCAGCTAGGAAAGCACCAAGGAGCAGTGTGGGCTGGGGGAGGCAGCCTGTGTGGCTGGATGGCACCCACCCGTCTGGCCTTTCCTCAGCCGCTGTGGCAGGCAGCGTGTGCACCCATGGCAACGGCCAGAGGGCTGAAACGCTGTGAGACCTGGGCCAAAGCACCCGCGTGTCAAAGCCTTGGGGGTCCCTGCGCTGGCTTGTGGCCACGTCTGCCAGAGCCTGTGACGCTGGGTAAAGGCATCACCAAGATAAGGCATGATGCAAATGTCTGGAACTTCCCAGCTGCAGGAAAATCCATCATTTCCCACTGACTTCTCCATTCCCTTATCCTCCCCACCCACCCCCAGGAGATGATGCTCCCTGGGCCCACAGGCACAGCAGCGCCTCAGGTTTATTCCCAGCACTTGAACGCGACCCTCACATTTAGTGCTCAGCAGGGACCTGCTGAGCTCATTGGAAACCACCCTGCGGGCTCGCAGTGACCCTGGGGTTTACACTAGGGCACTGCCTGGAGAACACAGGAAGCCTTGGGTGGAGCAGGAACCGAGCAGTGAGGAGCAGCGGGGGTCACGTCATCAAACCCTCCTCCTCCCCACAGCCCTCCAGGACAGGGAGCACCTCAACACCGCCAGCGCCTGCCCTGCTCAGCAGCAGCAGAGCAGAGCTGCAGAGCTACATCCACTCTTCCCCTCAAATCCCCCTGGCATCAATTAACATCCCGCCCAAAAGCAAAAGATGATTAACTCCTGCTAATAGATTATTAAAGATCATTATCGCAGCTGACCGAGCCGCTACCACAATAGCCTCGCTGCAGGCAGCTCCGAGCAACCGTCTCTGTTCAAGGCAGAGAAAAGTTTCAGCTCTGGTTTGACGCCTGAAATTTCCAACAATCACCACAATTCTGCCTGTTCCCATTAGCTGCTGTGTTTCTTCTGCGCCCAGCGAGTCACCCTGGCTGTTATTCAATGCAAGCTGATGATTAAATGGAGCACTGAGGCGACCAGTCAAATGAGATGATTGCCAAGTCTCAGCGAGCATCTTGGAAATACCCACTTGGTGTTAGACCTCCGAGAGGCGCTTCGTGAAAAATCTAATTGTAACTGCAACCTCTCACTTCAGCTCTTCTTCCTCACATGCAAACACACACACACACACAGGCAGCTCGTTCTGTACTTCACTGTGCGTGAAACCCCCCCCAAAAAAGCAGCCAAGGTGAGCGAGCGCTCAGTGAGGAAACACCAAGAGACCGGCAAGGAACTGCATCCATCCCACTGAGAGAATCAAGCAGCACTTTCAGCACCCATCTGAAGCTGCAGCTCCCAGCTGCTGGGCTCCTGGAGCTACTCCTCGAGCTGGTTTCCACCCGGAGCAGTGAAAGAGCAGCTGTAAGAGCTCATGATCCCTTGGCAGCTTTAATCGGGGTCTGGGAGCGAGCTCCCATCCCTCCCGCCCCAGCCTAATGCCCAGCCTGACATTTAAAGCGGCCTTTACTGCCGTGTACTTACATTTTAATGTTTTCATGGTACTGCCTGGTGTCTGAAGGCTGGTTGTATAATGGCTGAAATAAAGAAGAAAAATGAAGGCATCAGTGGTACAGCTTGACATTTAGAAACTTCAAACCCCCTTGAAGCGCCGCCGCTTCGCCGCAGGTTCTCATGTCCCTGAGCTGTGCCAGCCCAGATGCCCGTCCCTGTGCCCTCCAGCTGTGCCCAGCCTCGCTCCCCAGCTGTACTGGAGGGTGCTGGTTCCTGATAGCCCCACTCGAGTCGCAGCGCATCCCAGCTCAGCCCGTGGGAGGGCAGGCAGCGCTCGAGTGAGCTGGCTCTGAACAAGCCATTAGCAATGTACAGCACACAGACACGGGTACGGTGGAGAGAGCGGGGCTGCTCTTCAGCGGCTGGGAATCACAGTGCACTCTGCAGCATCTGACACGGGGGAGGCGAGGGGAAAGGTGGGGCTGGGGAGCCAAGAGAGACAGTCTGAGAGCTGCAAATTGTTATGTCTACGTGGCAGGAGCTGCCTGAGCTCTCCCAGGGAGTGGAGCACAGGCAACAGCAGGCAGGATGAGTCTTTGCCCTGTGGTCTCCAGTGATTCCAGCAGTGGATTGACCCCTAGCAATGTCACTGCAGTCCACCAACACCCAAGTGTAGAGTGATGCTCCTGTCGGTCCCTCAGGAGCAGCACCAAGCTCCAGTTTTGTGCAGAGTTGCCCTTTGCAGAGCCCAGTCAGTGACTGTGGCTATTTCCAGCACCAGGTGTGAGCACCCATCAAGGAGCTGCTCTGCACTCAGTGAGGATGTGCTGGGGACCTCCACGGGGAGTCAGGAGAGCTGGATCCATCCCTGGCCACCTCCAGCTGGGTACTGCCCCATCCTATCTGCAGGATGAGGCTGCTTTAGGAAACCTGCACACATCACCTCTGGGAGGGAGAGGAGCCACAGAGATCACACTCAGTCTCACCCATCGACTTGAGTGGCTCAGGTCATGCTCCAGGAGCTGCCACCAGCTGTGTCCACGTTAGGAAGATCACGATTAAGCTCTCTGACATGTTCCCACCTGGTCCTACCATCAGCAGCAATCAAGTGCCTAAGGAGAGCACCTCCTGCCAAACCAGAAACACTACACAAGGTTTCCAGCAACTCATCCACAAACCTTCACCAAACCAGCTGCAAGTGGCCAGACACAGGCAGGGGCTGTGTGATGGCTGGGTGCTGCCTGAAGGCAGCATCCTGGGGCTGGCTGCATACAAACCACCTCACCTCCCTACTGTGGTCATCAGGCTGAGGCTACACTGTGGGTCCACCCCATTTCATCTCAGATTAAACACAGGAAGAACACAAAACCTTTGCTGGATATCTCCTCAGTCAGGTGATCAGCGCTGGAGGGGAAAGGATGTGCAAACACAGGTGGGTTCCTTTCTCCTCCAGTTTGGAGAAGGTGCAGTTCTCACCTCCTCCACATTATTTCCCCATCACTATCACAGGTGCTTGGCGCAGAACTTTGTTTTTCCACCCAGATACTGCCTCGACCTGTCCCCTGCTGCACACAGGGACAGCCACTTCGCTCTGCACAGAGAGGAGCCTGGGTGTAGCTCTCCCTCCTCTCTACAGCCCATCACCATCTTGGCACTGGCAGGTCATCAGCTTCTTCTCCTGACTGCCCTTGGACATGCCCCTCTTTGCTGGGACAGCACCCGTAGTCCCACGTGGAAGAGGCTTGCAGAGCAAGACGCGACGTGGCAGTTAGACGTGGTGGGATGAACTACCACGTCCAGGGAGGCTGTGGGGCTGCCAGCAGCATCTGGGCACTGTCACCCTGCGAGGGAACCGCGGGTGCCAAATCTGCCAGGAGACACCCACAAGGAGACCCTGGGCCACCCCATGCTGAGCAGAGCCAGGGCAGGCGAGAGGGACAAGCAGGTCCCCCAGAAGGAGCCATGTTCTCAGTGGTGACCCTTCCCCAGGGGTATTTCTATCATGACTTCTCTCAGGTCTGCTAGTCTGACTCTGAGCTCAGCGCTGGCTCTGCACTTCACGCTTGGAAAGCTCTGAGGAGCACAGACATCCGTCTCATCACGTAGCTCGAGAGAAGCAGGTCTGCACCACAGAGAGAAGAAATCAAGCTGCAGCTCCGGAGCATCACGTCCTCAGTCACCCTGGAAAGGCTCGACTGGAGGATCCGCTGGGCGGCCTTGACCGGCAGCTGCCTCTCAGAAGAGAACGGCAGCAACTGGAAATTGGATAAACAGAAGTGTCTCTCTTCCCTTTGTGCTCATCAAAACCAAAGCGAAGAAGCCGACACGTGCGGAGTCACAGAGACCTTCCTCCTGGGAGGAGGTGGCAGAGGAAGACGCTCTGCTTTGTGCCTGGCTCAGAAGATGCTGATGTGCACGCGGACACCACGGACGCCCCGATGCCACTCAGCTCAAAGGCTTCGGACTCTTTTCCACTGCTCCTTGTCTAAGGCACAAACAGCCACTTCAGGTGCCGGCTGGCAAACCCCAGTGTTCCAGACACGCGCAGGAGCACAGCACTCGACAAGAAATGCCCAGGCAGTCAGAAGCTTTGGAAGCCAAAGCCCAGACCCAACATCTCAGAGAGATTCCTGTCTGCCCCATGGCCTCAGCAGAGGAGACAAGTTCTACCTCCCCGCAGAGAACATCCCCTCACATACTAAACAGTGAATCTCTGCTCTTCACAGGGCAGGGACTGAGGAACAGCATCTGCCCTCCGAGCTGTCACAACCTGCACAGAATTACAACTCTGTGAATAAGCAGAAGCAAAGCTGCCAGATCAGACAGGTTGGGTGACCCGCTCGAAGCATTCCCAGTGCTTCTCCAGTTTTTCATGCACTCCACGGAGTCACAGAATCACCTGGGTTGGAAAAGACCTTTAAGACCATCAAGTCCAGCCACTTCTCTGGGGGTTACGCTTAGGAAAAATGTAAGAGCAATGCAAAGCTCTTACTGGGGAAAAAAAAAAGAGCTTTGATTTACTGAAAGCTTTAAAAGTAAAACAGAATGAAAGGCCTCAGCTGCCTTCTGGACACTGCAGTGTTTAGACTACACATCTCAGTGATGTTTCTCCCAGGGTAAAACTTAGGGTCATTTATAACGGTCCCACTGTGCTGCAGGGATGAAATGAGCCGAGTCCTGCTTTGCTGGAGGACAACCTCTTCCTGACCTAGAGGGGAGCTGTTAGGTTCCTGGGATCTGGACTGGATCCCTGGGCAGGGTGGGGATTTTCACTGGAGACCAGGAGATGAGCCCCAGCAAGAGGAGGGTGGTAGCCATGACCTCACAGTTCACTGGTGTGCTCTCCATGGGCTGGGGCTGCTGTGCAGGACAAGGGAGAGGAGCAGGACCAGCCCAAACCCCAGCAGACAGGACGGAGAGGCACCAGCAACAGTAATGGGCAAAGCGACAATTTTGTGCCTTCAAAACCCCAGGGAGAACAAACCCAAGGATCTTCTGTAGAGGATGAGACATGAATGAGACCTCTGAGACACAACAGGCAGGACCAGACTTTGTAAGGTCAAAGCAGTGAGAAGCCAGGAACCAGCAACAAACTTGCTCCTTCCTTGACATGTACAAGCCTAGGTCACCAGTTCCAGGGAAGAGCTGAAAGCCCAAAACCTCCGAGGGAGCTGAGCAGACTGAACTCAGGGTTTAAAGTCTCCTGTCAGAGCTGGAGCATCTCCCAGCAGCTTCCAGCCTGACGGGAAACCCACGACATAGACCCAAAACTTCTGTTTATGCTCTACTGGATCACTCTGAAACCAGTTCCTCCCAATCAATGCTACAGACAGCCTCAAGCCCATCCATGTGATCAGCAGTAACACCTCCTTCTTCACTCAAACAAAAACCCCTCAGAGCAACCTACTGCCAGCAAGACAGAGCTCACCATGGTCCCTCTGCCGACAGCCCCCAAGGCCCGATAACCACCTCACCCTGCTCACAGCCGCTGCTTTCCACCTATGGTGACCTTCAGCCTGTCTCTGCCTTGACTAACTCATTTCCATCGTGACCTCTTGTCTCACACTATCAGCCCCTGGGCAAGCTGCTACCGAGGTGATGCAGGTCCGTCAGCATCACTGCTGCACATGCAACAACCAGAGCTCTGTGGGCAACCAAAGGGCCTGAGGAGCCAACAGCAATCCCTGACCCTGCATTGGGGTGACACCAACGCTCCTTGCAGAGGTTTGGCACAGGACTGGGATCACCCTAACCTCCTTGTAGGAGACCTCTGGGTGGCAGAGGTCTGGGGTCACAGCAACTCTGGGGCTGGTGCACATGGCGTGCGACAGAGCGGAGCAGAGATGTAAAGCTCCCTACAGCTGCTTCCTTTCCAACTCAGAAGATCTGACTATTCATCTCTTCTCTCAGAGGCCGTTGGCAGGTCCTGGGTGCTGTTTCACCCGATACAGCGTGGGGGCTGGGCCATAGGAAGTGTCTCTCTGGGCAGACGGATGCGACAGCCCACAAGACACGCAGAGCACAGCCAGGGTTGTGCAGGGTTTGCTCAGCAGAGGTTTCCCCATCCTCTGACGGATGAGGCAGAGCCACGGAGGAAAGGTTTATGCTGAGCTACAGCTCCCCTGTGCACTGCCAGCACCCAGGAACAAAGCTCCAAACTATTAAAACAGGAAAAACAGAAGCAGGGGGAAGGAAAGAAAGGAATTGCAGCATCTTTTGGATGAGGAAGCACCAAAGGAGGCACTGCAGAGCGAAAGCAAAGGGTTTGACTCTGGTGACTCAAAGGGAAAATAACACGGGTTGCCTCCCTAAACAGGGAAGTGGGCTTTGCCATGTGGCAGCCAGCACTAATTCCCTTGTGACCTCTCCCTTACACACCCGGGGAAGGCAACGGCTCCTACCACCTCCCCAGGGGCAGCATCGGGAGCTGCCAGCTCATTCCTGGCAGGACCAGCTCCCTCCTCACAGGATCAGCTCCCTCCCTGCACCAGCGGCTAAGGCAAAGCAAGAGACACTCCTACATCTCTGCACTCTGAACCTTGAGACATCGCTGCAGACCCGTCCCTTCCCACCACCCTTCTCTGGGACAGCCCCCGTCAGGGGCTGGTTTCAGCCACCCCTACAGCAAAGCAGCACTTGCAGCTGGATTTTGCTGGGTGAGGGGCAGCCCCAGACTGACTATTTATTAGAGGTTGTTTTTCTCAGCTTCCATGTGCACAAGGGTGACAGAAATAGGCTGCGAGCGAGCCCCGATACCTGTGGGTCACAGCAGCTGTGACTGGGCTGTGCTTACAGACAACCCTCCAGCACCCTCCTCCCTTTGCAGCAGGATGGCACAGAGATGTGTCCCAGCACCCATCTGTCCCACACGGCACCACGAGCTGGTGCTGCAGCTGCCATGAGCACCACACACCAAGGCAGTCTGTGCCAGGTCACCCACAGTGTGTGAGGAAGGAGCCCACGGGTTCTCCAAGAGGGCTGAATGCTCCAAGAGGGCTGACTGTGTGTCTGCCTGGGTTTCAGGGCTCATCTCAGCCTCTTTGCTGCTCTGGTGCGGTTCCAAGGACATGTCCAGGCCAGGGGCACATTTCCTCCCGACAGCTCAGACCCACGCACAGGGTGCTGCACTTAAGCATCACAAATCTCTCTCAACCTGGCCTGGCTCCTGCTCCCCACAGCAAGGAGTGACACTCACCAGCTCCACCTGCGGCCCCAGTCCCTCCAGGATGCGGTGGGCAGCCTCTGCCTTCTTCTGCAGGGAGGAAAAAGAAGGTAAATGTTATTTCTGCCATCAGTTACCATCGCAGCTGTCTGCTCCAGCCCTTTCCAAAAGCTCTGCGGAGCTGCCACAAATCCCACCCCTGCCTGAAAGCGGGTGGAGAGGTTCAGCTCAGCCAGTGGACCTGCAGGAAAGCCCCATGGACACAGGGCTCCAGCACTCCTGCTACCACAGCTTAAGTGCATCCGAGCTCTGCCTGGTGAGTGACCCAAATCTCCAACCCTTCTGGGTGCCAGGTGGGGGAGGATTGTACCCACCCACCTCCGCACCCGAGTGGGAAGGAGGGCAGACGAGCCCACAGAGGCAGAGATGCCCTTTCTAGGATTCATCACTCCTCGAGCATGAGATGGTTAGGTCTGAGCTGCCCTCAGCTCCTCATCTCGCTCTCACTTCCCTCCCCACTGCTGAGGAGCTTTTCTCTGTCCCCTCCCGCCCCCGGCCAAGCCACCTAGTGCTTATTACCGGGAGAAAAACCACCCAGGGACACGTGGCAGGGGCTGTGCGGTGGCTGCTAATTAAACAGGTCTGAAAAAAAGAGACACGGGCTGGCAGCAGCAGGAGCCTAAATAAAAGATGACATTTTCAGTAAACAGCACTTCCTCGCCGAGCCTGGCTGTTCAGAGCGGGGCGTTCCTGACAGCCCGATAAATCCCCGGTGCTGGGCGCTGATGACGGGCCACGGGGCTGAGCCCATAAAGCCAAGTACCTGGCAGCAAGGAGGGAGCATGAGATGGATTTTCAGGTGTCTGTTCAATAAAACAGGTAGTTTGGGCTTTCTGGGGTAGAGGGAGAGAAAATGCACGGCGGCGTAAATTAGGGGGGAAGGAGCAGTAGACAGAGCTGAGCTTCCCCCCAGGGTTTCAGTAGGGAAAGGGGGGGCCAGTGAGGAGGGAAAACTCATTTTTTGAGCCACATGCCATATTCTAACCCAACAAATACCCTGCTGAAGCTGCAGGGTGGGAGCTGGGCACAGCAGAGCCAGCGGGGCTTCAGCAAACCCCGAGTGAAGAACAACCCCGCCAGGTTTCAGCTCAGAGGCAGCTCGTGCTGCAACCCAGCCAGCTCAGGGCAGGATGAGGTTCTCAAGGTGTCAACACAGGGGACTGACACATCACCCTGCCGACCTGCCCCTGCATCCACCACACCAAAGTTTCACCTACCCCCTCAAAAGCTTCACCTACACCCAAAGCTTCACCTACCGCTCGCTGCCAGCCGGTCCTCAGCAGCACCAATGCAGGTGCTAGATGTGCGAGTTCCTCGCCGGGGCTCTGCACACCCACTCCCCGTGTGAGCTGCCAGCCTGTGCTCTAGCAGAGCTGGCCCTGGGAGCCACTGCATGAGTCACCCTGCCCACAGCGGAACAGCCCCGGCCGCCAGCAAAACCTGCACACCAAGCGCCTCCTGGCAACGGGGCAGCCAGGACACGGTCCCAGCCCCTCTACTTACTGCACAGAGCTCAGCTTTGCAGCTGAGGAGCCCCTTCAAGGGTTTTAGGGGAGATGTGACCGTGCAGCATTGCCTGCGCTGGCACCGTCCCCACGCGGAGGCGCGATGCGGGCGGCAGCCCCGCTGTCAGCGTGTCCCTGCCTGCTCACCTGCAGCGCTCCTGCGCAGCACAGCTCGGGATTCACAGATGTCCCCATCACTGCCTGTCCCTCGCAGGCAAGGACATGTGCAGCAAGGAGCGGAGCGGTGAGCGATGCTGCAGCAGAGCCCAGAGCGCAGCTGGAGCCCACCCCAGGGAGCTGCTTTTGCCTTGGGAGTCCCTGTTCCATCCTGGGAGGACCATGGGTGGGGAGGTGATTCCAGTGCTCGGCTCTGCAGCCCCCAGCAGCTTGCCCCCACGTTACTGGGGTGCTGCTGGGTGCACTCTACACTGCTGTTCGATGGTGAGAAACTGTGCATTCCCACAAGGAAAGCACAGACATCCCAGTGGTGCAGACGGGTCTTTGGAGAGCGAGTGCATCCCGGAATAAAGTCTGGGAGATGCCGGGAAACAGCTGGAACAGAAGGAAGTGCCTGCCTGCGCCTGGGGCTCGGGCTCCAGGGAAAGGAGCTGCATGTTTACACACAGCACTCAGAGTTCCCACACTGCTCTGATCTGCTTCCAGCTCCAATCCCACTCCAGGCTGCTGCCAGTGCCCCAGCAAGGAGAGGGGCTGTCACTGCAAGTCCTCACCTTCTCAGTATCCAGCAACCTATGAGCTCAGGAGGTAACAGCCCACATGGCCAGCTAACAGGTGTGGAAACTGGCTTCATGTCAAGGCACTACGGTAAGGGTCCTCCACAGATACTTGACCCATGAGGGAAAGAAGGGACCGTCACTGCCTGACCCATAGGGGAAGCAAACAGACTCCCCCCCTCCCCAGCACCCAGATGATCCGACAGCACTCACAAAGTGAGTAGGTAAGGGGGTGTAACGTGGCCTGAGGGGTCACAGACCTGCACCTGCTCTGCTCAAATAGCCCCACCATCTCCTACAGAGAGTATGGCACTTCACACGAGACCCCTTCCCTGGAAGGGATCTCCTAAAGGTTCCTGGAGACGCACAGCCCCAGCTAACGCAGCACCCAGCTCTGCCATCCATCCTCAGCGATGCTCCAGCTAAGGAGCGCTGATGGAAAATCAAATCCCAGCAAACACAACCTGGGTGAGAAACCCAAGAGCTGCAGAGCCCAGCCCAACTGTCCCCAAAGTATCAGCCATTTCCCCTCCTGTGAGCCCAACTCACTGTGAGTCTGCCTGGGACTTGCTCCTTGGAAACACCCAGCACAAGATGCAGCATTCCCAGCCAGAGCTTAGTGTTTTGGTCTCCATAACCTTTGGAGATCGTCAGCAGTCACAGAATGGTTTGAGCTGGAAGGGACCTTAAAGACCATCCAGTTCCAACCCCCTACCATGGGTAGGGACATCTCCACCTAGACCACATTGCTCAAGCTTAACGAGTCTTAAACAGTTAAACAGGACTTACAGCTGGACTTAGCAAGTTTAAAGCAATATTTAAAAGGGAGTAGGAGCTTCAGGGCAGGAGGGGGGTGTCACTACAACCACTAGGAAACATCTACTGCCCAGAGGGTCATCTGGTCAACCTCCTGCCCTCCACCGCTTTCTGAGGCGAGGGAAGGGGAAGAGAAGAGGAATTTTCTTCGCTGCTGACACGGGACAGAATCAGCAAACCAGCTGCTGGCAGCACAACTGTGGGTAGGAGATGGAGGCGGGCAGTCCCAGCAAGGCTCTGCTGTCCCAGGCACCAGCACTGGTGCAAGACGCCCTGTGAGCCGCGGGTGGCACAGACAGAGCCGACGGTGAGACGCGATTAACCAGGAGAAAGAGCCGAGCGTGTTCAGCTGCAGCATTTGCCATGTTTAGACAACTTAATGAGACAAGCCAGAGGCAAATCACCATGGGCAGAACATGTGGCGAATCAAGAAGAATGACATAATTTGTCTTGCATTAACCGACGGTAACGCACCCGTCTCCAGAACCAAAGAGCGGGAGGCGAAGCTATTCCGAGCACATCACATCTCGGTACGTACACAAAGCGATGCCTCCATCCTGAAAGCTGCCCAATTAACACTTGACACCCCCTGTAATTGCTGATGCTCCTCGCTGCATTTATCAGATCATAGCGGAACCGTAATGAGCTGTCGGAGAGGCCGCGCAGAGCGACGCGGGAGCCAGCGGCAGGGCTGGGGAGGATGTGCTGCGCCCAGCAGAAGGTTCCCACCACACTGCGGCTCATCCTGAAGGATGGACAGGTGCAGGGAAACACGTTCCCTGCTGGGGACCCCGCTAGCCAGAAGCCTAGGTGGTGAACTCAGGGAAACCATCAACTGCTCATTTTGCAAGGGCAGCCCCCAGGTCCCCCCACAGCCGCAGGGGCTTCGCTGAGGACCACCAGCAGCTCTGTTAAATCCTTCCCACAGGCACAGCCACCTAGGACTCGTCTTCCGCACTGATTTCGTTAGAGTATCTTTAATGACTGACCCTGCAGAAGGAAACTGGAGGGTTCATCCTACAGCTGCTGGATGACCCCACCTGTGCCTGCAATCCCTGCTATTTAACAGAAAGAAATGTACTAGAAGCAAATCCAGCCATTAGCTCTGGTGAGATGCACGAAGTTCCCCACATGGGTTTATAGTCCCTCTGCAGCTCCACAGTGAGCAGCTAATGGCCCCTTTTCCTGACTCAGTACTGAGTCCTGTTCCTACAGCCCAGGGAACAGTGGTGGTGCCACAGGGCGAGGGTGGGGGCGCCCTGAAGCTGAATTTGCCTCCCATTTACAGGGATTCCACACCAGTACAAGCAAACCAGGGGCACTTGTGAGAGCCGAGTCACCTCTGGAGAGTGTTTGGGCACCAAAAGGTGAAGCCCATCACACACCAGAACCCCCTGTGCATTTTTTTTGGGGGGGTGTCAAGGTGTCAAGAAGTGGGGCTGAGCCACAAACACTGACCTGAGTCATCATGGGACTCATGAATGCTAAAGGGGACTCACGGATGTGACAGGCAGCAGCATCTGCTCCCCAAAACCTCCCTCCCCATCTCCCCACGGGCAGACCACAGCTGGGGAGGTCCCATCTTACCCCGTCTCACGCTCTTCCAACAGGCCTGGAGCTAAAGATATCTTCATCAGCAACAGAAACCTCCCTGCAGACTAGGAGAAATCTCTGATCTCACTCAAAAAGCAGTTGGCTCCCAAAGCAAACTCCAGCCCTTTGGTTTCCCTTTGAAGAACCTTAAAATAGGCTCGGGAGGGGGAAGGAGGCAGGGGAGCAACTTCCCGGCCATGTGAGCTCCCACAGGGATGCTGACCTGACCCCACGAGGCACCGGAGCATCCGAAAGCAGAAGAGGGAAGAGTCTGGGATTTCGCGTGGGCTCTTCTTCAAGCGAAGTTTAAAAATAGAAGGAAAGGAAACACGGGAGTTATTTTGAGAAAGCGGATCTGAAATTAGGAGGCGGCACTTTCTTGGAGCGGCTCCAGCCATGGCTCTGCGCAGCACTAACTGCTGCAGCTGAACCGTGCGCCCGGGGTTATTTATAGCAGCCCCATAGGCAGCGGTGCTGGGGAAGGGAAGGGTTTGTGTTTGGGACCAGGCGTGTCCCACGTGGAGATAAGCAAAACCCTTCAAGAGGCTGCGCTGGGAAAAATTCCCATCCCAGCAGCACGAGGTCCTGGGGGCAAGAAGAGCTGCAGGAGCTGCATGGCCACAGCAGGCAGAGCTGGATCTTGGTTAAGACGGAATCCAGGGAAGTGTGGCTGGAGTCAGTAGGCACCAGGGAAACCCTCAGGCGAGACACCTTTCCACACGAAGCAGAACGCAGTCGGGAGGGAATTAATGGCCCTACCTCAGCGCCAAGGTCTGCTGGGACCAAATCTTTCACAGGGGAAAGGAGTTTGCATTCCTACAGCCACAGGTACTAATTTTTATCCCTTTAAACCTCAGCATCCTCAGGCAAACCTACCCAGCCACTTGCTGCCTCTCCACAAAGCAACACTCTTCCCTCCCTGGCTTCCACAGCTGGCAGCAATGGCCACCACTGGTGCTCCCAGCCCAACGATGTGTGACTTTCCATGGGTTCTCCTCAAACCCAAACAGCCCTGAGCATCAGAGGATGCTGATCAGCCTCGGTGGTCTTTGCCAGGCTCCTCTCACCCAGCCCAGGGGCTTCCGCTCTCTCCAGGGGTGGGATGTTGAAGCCACGTCCCCAGGGTCCCAGCAGTGATGGAGCCCTGGCTCCGAGATGCACACGGTGGTGGTTATGAATGACTAATCGCAAATAGAGAGGCAATGGGTCACGATGGAGCCGTGTGTTCATACCAGTCCCACTGCTCCTACACGGGGTGCGATGAGCCAACTCACTTTGGTTGCTCACTGGTTTCCAGCTTTGAGTAGCCATTCCCAGCCAGTTCTGCGGTTGGCTCGCTCGTACCCCGTCCACAGCCCAAGGGGGGAACACCTCACTGCAGTCAAGTTTCCCCTCACACTCTGACTCTGTCACCTGCAGGGTTCTGGGGCCAAGCATTCAAAGCGAGGTGCTAATGAACTCCTGTGGAAGCCGTTGCACTGCAGCTTTGACAAATCAGAGCCTGGTCACCCAACCCAAGGAGCTGGAGCTGTGTTGTGGGGTCTGCCTTCCTCCCTCTGACAGATTTGGGTTCTCTGCACGTCTCATCCTCTTTTCCAGGACTTGAAAACGCAGGACACGGCGTTATCTGGTCTGGGTTAGTCACGGATGAAACTTCTACATCAGAGTCTCTCCTGGAAACTCCAGATCCCAACGCAGACATTAAAAGCAGCCACCAGGACCACTAAAAGTCACTGGAAAATTCCTTAAGGTCCAAGAGAAAATCCAAAGAGTCTCAAAGACTCCTGCTAAGCCTTTTAATTTTATCGTCTTAGATACTTTGCTGTCACACAGATGGGTTAACAGCCTCTACCCTCTGACCTTCCCATCTTTCCTCGGGACTATCTGGAAGTCCATCAGGCATCATGGATCAGGCAACCCCAGAGCAGAAGTGATCACAGATGACCATGAGCCAGCAATGTGCTCTTGTGGCTAAGAGGGCCAACAGCATCCTGAGGTGGATCAGAAGGGGGGTGGTTAGCAGATCGAGAAAGGTTCTTCTACTCCTCTACTCTGCCCTGGTGAGACCACATCTGGAGTAGTGTGTCCAGTTCTGGGCCCCTCAGTTCAAGAAGGACACAGAGCTGCT
>JAOXOE010000776.1:5906934-5927825 GCA_028565055.1 Phoeniculus purpureus | reverse complement strand
GCTGAATCACCAGTTGGTGGGAGATCACGGTGTCCTGGCGGGTCGGGGGAGAGGGCGGGTGTAGAAACTCCAGGTTCCCACGCTACGCAGAGAACAGCCATCCTGAGGGTTTAGCGATAGGAAAGTCCACCAAACACTTCTGCTTTCACCTAAGCGTGCAGCCAGCAATACGATAGGAACAGCAACTCCCAGTCACTGTGATATTTCAAATATGCACAGTCCTAGTTCTGTCTCCTCCACGATCCTAGTCCTTTTCTAGCTGTTATCTTTATATCTCATCCTGTTATTTATCAGGTTTGTTCCCCCTTGACTTTCTGAGTGTTTTTATATGGGAATAAAATGTATCGGAGACGCTTAGTATTGCAGTTGACAGAGAGGAATTGGGTGTAATTCTGAGCGGTGATTATTTTTATACTGTAAGTGCCAAAGCTTTTACTACTGTGGAAAAGAAACAACAAAAAAAAAAAAGACCAAAACCAACTCTTGTAATAAAAAGATTTTACAAACCAGGCCTGAAGTTTTAAGCGATTCTCTTTGCTGCTGTGGAATCTAGGATGAAGATGATTATTCTGAGCTGGAGTAGCATTGCCTTGAGAGGAGATGGAGCAAAACACCTCCCTGAAGCGTGAAGTAGACCTCGAGAGAATCTTTGTAGAGCAGTTTGTTAATTAAAGGCTTCCAGCTGCATCCCCTGCCCCCCGTAGAGCACAGAGCCACTCGGAGCATGTATGTACAGCCAGCAGCTTGCTTTGCGCCTCTAGGGGAAGGAGAGGAAGGGGGAGGGAGAGGGATCTAGGCCCTGTGACCCTGCTCCATGCCTTGCCCTTGGGACGGACCTCAGTTCACTCCCCTCTGCAATGGGACGACTGACCTGTGGCTGGGCACTGGAATGGGCTGCCCAGGGTGGGGGTTGAGTCCCCATCACTGGATGAGTTGAAAAGTCACTTAGATGTAGTGTTGGGGGGATCTGGTTTAGGGGTGAACTTTTAGAGTAGGATTGATGGTTGGACTCAATGATTCCAAGGGTCTTTCCCAACCTGAATGATTCTATGAAGGTTTTGAGGGGCAGTCGCACCCTTCTTTCAGCTCTTAGCTAGTCCATCTCTGTTTGCAGTGGGGGAAATTCAGGTAGCAAACCCCAGGACTGAGGTTGCTCAGGTACTAGTGAGCACCCCCAGAATCCTTCCCTTGTTTCAGCAAGAACTCTCAAAGACCAGGCAGCACCAAGGTGTGTTACAGGCACAGGCTGAGCCCGCTCACACCTCTGCTGTGCTGCTGCTGCCTCCTGAGCCAGGAGGTAAACGAAACTCCTCAGAACCTTTCTGAGAGCAAAGCCAGCCTTGGTTACAGAGAACAGAGTTAGCAGTAGATGCCTTCAGCTTGCGCTGCCAACCCCTGCTCAGCGTTTGCAGATACAGAACGTGAAAGGTTGCTGTCATGATTCCTCAGGGCCGCATCCCTCTGTCAGCTACACAAGTGCTGCGTGACTCGAGTCAGTGGATTTCTTGGGCTTGAATAAAGCAGAGCATGAAAATAGTCTGGCTTCTTGATGTGAGAAACACACACGGCAGCTGCTCTTGCAGGTTGCTGCTGCACAGCCACCGCATCTGGAATATTGTGGCCAGTTCTGTTCCAGAAGCTGCTGGAGAGAGTCCAGCGCAGAGCCACAGAGATGATGGAGTGGAGCCATCTCCCCGATGAGGAAAGGCTGAGGGAGCTGTGGCTCTTGAGCTTGGAAAGAAGGAGACTGAGGGGTGACCCCATTAATGTTGATAACTGTGTGAAGGGTGGGTGTCAGGAGGATGGAGTCAGGCTCTGCTGTGGCAAAGTGCCCTGTGGTGATGGTGCAGGACAGCCCGTCAGCAGCCTGCTCTTCAGAAAGCACCAGTGGAAGGAAGCAGATGTATCCCCCACCCTTCCCCATAGGAAAGAGAGAACAGAGCTACACTGTTTGCTTTTAATCACTGCAGATATCAAAGGGAGAAGCTGTTCAGGACGCCTTGGGGGCTAGTTCAAATTGTCACCTTAACCTGGTGACAAGCCACTCCATGAACATTCCTGTGAGGTCACCTCACTCCTGGAATCAGACCAGAGCTTTTCAGCAGCCTTTAGTCAGACAAATGAGGTGGCACAGTCAAGGACACAGGGTGCTGAGGTGAGATTCCCTTCTATTCCATCTGGTTCCAGTACATCACTGAACTTCACTAGAGGCACAGGAGGAGCAGAAGCCATCTATCCTCTGCACTGAGATGTTGTATGTGGAGAGAGGCACAAGATACCACCTAAGTTATGAGCGTCTCACACCAAGGTCTCACCTGAAAGATTGGTAGTTACTAACTGCCATCAGGAGACGAAACAGTACCCCAAGGACAGCAGGCAACGGGTAAAGGAGAAGCAGGAACAGATGAGGACAGGAGCAGCCAGGTGTTTTATGACTAGGCTCTGTTTTAGCCAATGCTTTAGAAGATGCAGGTGAAAGCAGCTTAACAGATTCCCAACAGAACCTCACGGCACAGCATGAATCCGTTGCAGCCAAAACAGCATGAAAAGACAGAAAAGAACAGGGAGAAAGACAGATGAACCCAAACTTTTCTAGTATAAGCTGAAAACAAACCAGAGAGGACTTAAAACACTGACAATCCATGAGGAGCAACAGCACAGAGAGCAGCCAGGCCTTGGGTTCACAGAAGCACAGAACATTAGGGATTGGAAGGGACCTCAAAAGATCACCTAATCCACTCCCCCTGCCAGAGCAGTATCACCTAGACCAAGTCCAACAGCAGAGCCATTAAGTAATGGATCCTCTTTATTGTAGGCTCCTGTCTTAATCTTCTCTTCCCTGTCCTCCTAATCCAGTCAGTGGCAAATAATCCACTGGACAGATCAGAAATGAACTAACAGTCCACTGTGGAGCTCAGAAACAAAACCAAAGCCTTTCTCCCAGATCCTTCTACCTTTGCACCCGCTGCTGCTGCTGGAGCATTCCTGCTCTGCAGCAGCTGCCATCAGAACAGCAGCAGAAGTGTTGATTGCAAAACTAGGGGCTGCTCTGTGCCAAAACTGAACAGATTTGATAAAACAGACCCAAAACAGCAGCCTCCCTTGAAATGGTCCCAGCAATTGCAAGCAAAAAACATGTCTGGGCTCTTAGTTGATTCATCTCACTGGGCTCCAGATTTTCACTTTGTCTGATCACAGTTCGAATCTTCCCGATGCAAGGGAAGGGAAGTGCCTTCAGGCAAGATGCATCCCGGATGCCTGCAAACCACACTCCTGTAGGGAAACAGAGTCTAGCTGGCAGGAAGCGCTGGACACTGCGTCAAAGCCCACACTGCACATTTAGGCCAGGTCTCTGAGCCCCCAGCCCACCCCAGGCCCTTGTGCTCCACTAGCCTCATAGGGGAAGAGGATAGTAGAGAAAACTACTTGGTGACTCCAAAGGACCAAAAACTGCTCCATTCAGTTGACAGCAGAGATGATTATTGGTGCATTAATAGGTCTGGCACAAGCCAGGCTCTCACAGCACTCCACAGGCCTTCTGAGGAAATAGTGAAGGCTGGAGCACAACATGTACTTTGGAAATCACAGAACATTAGGGATTGGAAGGGACCTCGAAAGATCACCCAGTCCAATCCTTCCATCACAGCAGGATCACCTTGATCCAGTCACACAGGAACATACCCAGGTGGGTTTTAAACACCTCCAGAGAGGGAGACTCCACAACCTCCCCAGGCAGCCCCTTCCAGGGCTCTGGCACCTTCACTGGGAAGAAGTTACTTCTCATATTGATGTGGAACCTCCTATACCTATGTTCTAGCTGACACCCATTGCCCCTTGTCCTATCATTAGATGCCACTGAGCAGAGCCTGGCTCCATCCTCCTGACACCCACCCTTCACATATTTATCAACATTAATGAGGTCACCTCCAAGCTGAAGAGCCCCAGCTCCCTCAGCCTTTCCTCAGCAGGGAGATGCTCCACTCTCTGTGGCAGACTCTTCAGCAGCTGTGTCCTTCTGGAATTGAGGGGCCCAGAACTGGACACAAGATTCCAGATGTGTCTACAGGCCTTCAGAGGAATTGGTGAAGTCTGGAGCACAACATTTACCTTGGAAAGAAACCTTTCTGCCAAGGACACCAGATACCCAAAAGCAGACCGCACATGGCTAAGAACTGGACGTTTATTTGCAAAAGAGACTGATTTTCTACACTGGGGGGCAACTTCTCGCACTTCTGTTCTCTGTTAATGCCAGCTAAGATCTCACAGCTCTCGCAAAAGCTAAGCATGGACTACAGGTGCCTCCCATTTAAGCCAGTGATATTCCAGTAGCTGCTTGCTGGTCAGACTGTGACCAAAGAGAGGCCCCACCACAGCCCACAGTGAACTCAGTGATGGAAGAGCCGAAGGTTGGTGTGGATGAGAGTGATCCCCAGCTCGTTGCAAGCCTCGATCACCACATCGTCGTTGGCTGAGCCGGCTGGGGCAGCGATGAACTGCACTCCACTCTGAACAAAGACAAGACAAGTGGAAGGATTAGAGGATGCAAAAGCAAAATCCCCCTGGAAAGGAGCTGGCAGCCACAGTCCTTCATCCACATCCCGCTTGAACAAACAAAGGCTTCCATCGTCCCAAGCCATTCACAGAGGGTTTCTCCTGTGAGCTGTCAGTTCTCTCCACAGCTCAGAAACAGGAGTGAAATGATTCCTCTGGAAGCAATAGGCCTTCTCTCAATGTTCTTCAACGGTTTAATAAACCTTAATCCTCTATTCATCCTGAATCAACAAACTGAGCAATGGCTGGGTAATTACTATCCACAGGAGACCTGTAACACCCTCCCCAGCTCACCAGCACGGGCAGAGACATTCCTCAGCCACTCTGCACGAGATTGAAACAAGAAGTCCGGGCTGCGCAGACTTCCCCTGGCACCACCCTGCAGTGGCCTTACCCGTTTAGCTCGGTCAACGTTATCCCTAAAAGGGAAGAAGGCATCGGAGCTGAGGGCGACCGCAGACAGCTTGGCAATCCACTGCTTCTTCTCTGCTTCTGTCAGCTGTGCCGGCACCTCTTCAAACATGGCCTTCCACTTCACCAGGTCCTGGTCCTGCAGGGGCACAGAGAGCTAGCTCAGCCCCAAAGCACGAGCAACGCAGGCAAGTGATGATGGAACCTCTCAATACCCAGCCCAGGGGGACTTTCTGCTGCCCGCTGGGAGCTTCATACTGAGGATTTAAAAAGCACAAGTGGTGCTCGGAACTTGCTACCCCCAGCGGCTCTTTGTGTGTCCTTTTAACACCATTCCTTCCCCGCTCCTCACCACAGGGCTTGTAGGATTCCTTCTCCCCACGGTGCTCTGCCTGCACACACACCCAGGGCCTGGTAGATGACCAAGCGCTTGACAGACTGCAGCTCGGTTTATAATTCACAGAATCACTCTGGTTGGAAAAGACCCCTGGGATCATCAAATCCAACCATCCACCCTACCTTACAAGTTCACCCCTAGCCCATATCCCTGAACACCTCATCCAAACAATCTTTAAACACATCCAGGAATGGTGATTCAACCACCTCCCTGGGCAGCCCATTCCAGTGCCTTCTAACACAGCAGCTACTCCAGTTCTTACCCCCTTAAACAAGCCACTGCCTGCAGAGATGATTCAGCAGGTCCCCAGTCCAGCTCTTGGCTTTCGATACTTAACAAGGGCACCGAGTTTCTTGTCTCACTGTTGCTCGTAACAAGGGGTCAGAGGGATGCTGAGAATTCCCCACAAGGAAAGGACAACTGCCCTCAGCTACACTGCCTGTAGCTTTAACCCCTTCTTACTGTTGGGGCTGGGTGCGTAACACCAGATGAAACCAACCCCACATAGGGCAGGTTCCAGCACCTAGAGCTGCTGGGTGCAGAACTGGAGGGACAGATGAGGACACACTGCCGCTCGGCCGTTAAATGACCTTGGGGAAGTCTCTAACCTGGGCCCTGGCTGCTTTCTGGGATCATCTGCTCCTGACAACCTCTCCCAAAGATCAAGCCATGCTGAAGTGATAAGTAAAGACTTATTGGGCACAAGCAGGGAAACCTCTAAGCCAGCACATACCTCACCTATGGTCCCAGTGACATACTGGTCGATGGCGTTGGAGATCTCTGCTCTCTTCACACCTGCCTTGAACTTCATGGAGAGCACACGTGGGTGGTGCCGCAGCCACCAGTTGTTGGCCTTGTCCCCAGCCAGACGTGTGCAGTGGATCCGCGACTGCTGGCCAGCTCCGATACCGATCACCTGAAGGACACAGAGCATGATCACACCTTGGGGCACAGAGGTCCCAGAGCTGTGCTCAGCCGCTCCCGTGGGGCAGGTACAAAGAGAGCAGCCCAGGTACACGATGGATTACAGAGCAGTTGTTCTGCCAAGGCTGATAAGTAAATCCACTGCTCAGTCAGGAAGGTTGGTCAGCAGGACCACTGCCTCGCACGAGATGTCAAGGCCCTGGCGCTACCAACGCATTTCACAGAATCACAGAACATTAGGGATTGGAAGGGACCTCGAAAGATCAGACAGTCCAATCCCCCTGCCACAGCAGGATCACCTAGATCCAGTCACACAGGAACATGGCCAGGCAGGTTTTAAATGTCTCCAGAGAAGGTCCCCCTGGGCAGACCCTTCAAGGCTCTGTCACTCTCACTGGAAAGAAGTTCCTTCTCGTATTGATGTGGAACCTCCTCTGTTCCAGCTCACACCCATTGCCCCTTGTCCCATCATTAGATGACACTGAGAAAACCCTGGCTTCATCCTCCTGACACCATCTCCAGAGGTCCCTTCAAACTCCTACCATGCGTGATTCTATGATGCTGTCCTTTCAAGGACGACAAGTTCTTTACAGCTCTCGGATGCTTCCAAAAATGCTCCCTGGCATTTATTCTCAATTTAGTCTATGGACAGTCCCAAAAGTTTGACTTCCACTCCCATCCACCCTTTCTGAAATGGTTCGGTTTGTCCTCACAGTGGAAATTTCAGCAAGGACACCTGCCTGGGTGCTCTGTGTTACACCACAAACATCTCCCCAGAGGTACCTTTCTGGGTGCACCCTCACGGCTCACCTCAGCAGAGCTGATAAAGCAGGTCTCAGTCAGACAGACCCATAGAATCATCAAGGTTGGAAAAGATCTTCAAGATCACCAAGTCCAACCATTCACCCTACAACCCCCAACCACACCTGCAACACCCTGTCTGCCTGTTTGTTGAACCCCTCCAGAGACAGAGCCTCCAGTCCCTCCCTGGGCAGCCTGTTCCAAGGGCTCCCCACTCTTTCTGGGAAGAAGTTTTTCCTAAGATCCAACCTGACCATCCCGTGGCACAACTTGACCCCATTTCCTCTTGTCCTAGCACTTGTCCAGCTGGCACATGGCCAGGGCTGGAGGCACCTGCATCTTGAGCATCAACAGCCCAAGTCTCCTAAAACCTTCCCAAACGCAGCCACAGCCTCACAGACACGATTTCACTGCAGTCAAGAGCAGCAGAGACTGCACAGTCAACTTTCCTCCTCTGGAAATCAATCCCTTGTCCAGCAGAGTGTAGCGAGAGGCGACTACGGGTCACGTTTGCCACAATTACCCTCCCCGACACCGAGGAACTTTTTGTATCGCTCGCGTTAAGTAGGTCGCAAGAGGGAAAAGCAGCGCGATGGGGATGTAGCAGCAGCAAACCTCAAGTGTTGAGGAAACCTGACAGGGGTCAGCACTGACCTGCGCCCTCACCCACAGCCAACGTCGCGGTGAGAAGTATCTCCAGTCTCCCCTGATGAACCAGGAGCTAAAATTAGATCCCAGTCACCCCCGAGGAGCCACAGCTATCGCCAGAAGGAAAATAGGTCAGGGAATGGCTGGATAACTTGATTTTCCGGCGCTTCTAGCTGCTCTGTCCTCACGTAACCTCCTCTCTCCCAGGGGCCGTTGGTGGCGTCTCCTTTGTTTGGGGTATAACCGGCACAGTGTGCGGCTCCGGCGCAGCCTGGCAGCAGTGGTGGGAACGGGCTTGGAGGCCTCCGTGAGCTCAGCGAGGCACAGACCGGCGGTTCATGACACATTAAGGCAGAGCCAGGCGACGGCCCCTCCGCAAAGCCAGTTGCCTCCCACCTGCTCGGGGATCGGCACAAGCGCTGGCTTCCTGCCCCTTGCACAATACTGCTCCTTACGGGTCCTTTAGGGCTCTGCCAGCTCCTCTGCTTCTCTTGCCTCTTCCCAAGGCCTGAATATCCCTCTTTTCATTCGCAGTTCCCGGTGTGTGCTGCCTCCCTCACGCCAGCCGCAAGCCGCGCAATGCCAGTGAGTCGGGCTTTTCCTCCCGCTGTGCAAGGCTGGAGCCCTGGCTCAGCCCTCACAGCCGCTTTCCTGAGAGCAGAGCTCAAGGCATCCAACCTCTCCGCAGTTCTGCAGTGCAGCAGAGGCTGAAAGGCTTAAAAACTTGGCTCAGCGACCTTCCCCACTGCAGATCAACACACGTCCATGTGGCTTGTGGCCCTTTGCGCCTACTAACTCACCTCGCAATTAAATGTGAAGCTGCAGCAGAGCCACAGGGCTGCACAAACACCCCTGGGGCTCTGCCCACGTCTCACAGGTGGCTGGGCACACCCCAGTGCTCCGATGTCACCAGACCCACCCGAAGCCTCCTTTCCACCCAGGATCCCAACTGCTGCTGCTCTCATGCCCTTTCCTCTCCCAGCTTCTCTGCTCCTGGCCCCAAAGGAAAGAGCAGTCATTAGACGCATCCAGCAGAGGTGAGAGGCTGAGAGCTGAGCCCCGGGAAGCTCTTTAGAAGGACAATCACATCCTGAACCCCACCTTTGTTACTGGAGCCATGGCAAGGGCAATGGTATTGGCAAGACTCAGCACACCCTGCCCCTAGCAGCTCAGCATCTCCCTGCTGTGGTCATGGGACGGCTCCTTCCATCACCTGGCCTCAGCCACTGCCATCAGCCAAGCAGGGCTCTGTGGACTCTCTCTTCCAAAGGAGGAAGCTCCCTCCAGCCCACTATGGTTTCTATCAAGCAAAAGGGAAGGGATGTTTGGTTCGAGTCTCCTGCCCACAGCCGGGTTTGCTAACACGCCACTTGCAGGGGGACTTTGCCAGCACACGGGCAGGATCCTTTACCCATCCCAGGGATCACAAGGACATGAACATGGAGACAGATTTGAGGTGACGCAGATATTTGGTATCAGATAAGACCTGAGCACCCCACTGTGGAGGTTAGTAGCCAAACGCTCTTGGCTTTGAGAATCGGTGTAACTCGGAATGCAGGTGGGTACCTGGTGTCCCAAGTCTGACTGCTGGGCACCTCCAAGGAGAAACGCTCGACTCCACACATGCTGACCACACTCTTCGTCATCACCCCAAGGGACTGCCCTGAGCCATGGCGAAAGCTTTAGGAGTAGGAGCTGACAGGAAGCCCAGGGAGATGGGAGGGAAGGGCTGATCCTGCTGCTGGCGCGGGCAAGCCAAGAGGGGACAAAGCAGGAGGAAGGTCTGGCAGGACACCCAGCCCTGAGCCAGGTCGAGCTAGTGGGGATGGCTACGACACAGGCCACTGGGTACAGCTGAACATCACCTTTCCTTCCCGCCTCAGCACCATCACCCATTTCTTCCCCCAAGCACACAAGAGCGTCCACGAAGGACACTCGTGGACACTCAAGAGAAGAGGAATATAAATAACCGAGACCTCCTTTTTCTGACCCTAACCCCTCGCACAGGAGGCACCAGACCCCTGGAGAGAGAGCCCTTGGTGGCAGCGCAGGGAGAACAGCTCTGAGGAACACTTGGCACCTGCCCCGAAGCCCAGTGCCTGTAAAACTGTCACCAGCCGGCGCTTGCTAACACTTCCAACACATCGACCTCAGCCTTCACCCACTCACGCAGCAGACCGTGCCAGCGCTGGGTTTCCTATTGCTCACGGAGAGGAGCAGATGGAAGAAGGAAAACCAGGAAAACCGCACTGCCTGGGATCGCAGGCGCCGCGCTCACCCACTTACTTATTTATTTCCATCTTTTAGGAGCCGGGCACCTGGATTTCTGCAGCTCCCAGTGAAATCGCAGGCCCCGCTATGCACAATAATTAGCGCCTGGTAGTTTTCCTTTTATGCAAAATCATCCTTTTCATCCAACACCTAAATGGAAGTGAATGTGCTTGATTATCTACCAAAGCGCCCAATTTCCCAGCGTCGCTCCCATGCACCCAGCAAAACCCGTGTCTCCGCAGGCTGCCCTTACAGGTGACGGCCGGGGCCAACACATGAGGGGTCGAGGCGGAGATCCGGAGGCAGAGAAGGCAGCCTGACCTTTGCTAACGCTATTTACAGCATCAAATATCCACCAACCCAGCCAGGGCTGCAACCACATCCTTTCTGCTCCAACCTGGGGGGCTCAGAGCAGCCTGCAGGGCTCCCAGCTGGCCTGATGGTACTGGAGCATCGCGGACGTTCCCCTCCATCCACGCAGCCCACCCCACCACGCCACAGCCCAATCTTTGAGGCAGCTTTTAACCAGGTTGTCTGTCAGGGGAATGAGCTGTTTAACAGCCAGGGCTCTGAAGCATGTCCTGAACGCTTCGAATCTAAGGCTGACGGCAGGAAACCACCCCCCCCGGCAGGTTCTTCAGAAGACATTTGTGCTCAATCCGCACGGCAGAGCGAGCTGCTCACAGCAAGGCCCCTTCTATCCACCTCCCACAACCTCCACCCAGGGGTCCCACCCAGGGGAGTCCCCCACCTGCCCCTTCCCAACCTCCCCATCCCTGGCCAGGGCGACGCGTTTCCAGACTCACCCTGTTCTCGTCGTAGATGATCTGCACCAAGCTGCGATGTTTGGACTCGATCGGAGGCGGGGAGATGGGTTTTTCAGGCTCTGGTGGTTTGGCTGCTTCTTCCTCCAACTGTTGCTGTGGAAGGAGAGGGGGGAGGAGAAGGATGAGTCACAGCAAGAAACGCGGCCGTCCCCATCCACAGGAGACTCGCTGTGGTGCCGCGACCAAGGCAGAAACCGCCATGGCAGAAGGTTTCCTGTGAGACACGGGAGGCTCAGGCCGTGGGGAGGGAGGAGAGCTCCTGCCACGCAAGCGCAGCGCTGCACTCGCCCAGGGACCCAGCCCCATGCTGATGGGTCGGTGCTTTCTAGGCATGGAAGATGAGGACCTGCCTTGAAGGAGCCTCCTGGAGAGGGCTTGAAGCTGCTGAGAACGATTTCACTGGAAACCCTTATGGGGAACCACAGGTCTGGCTGCTGCCTCCAGAGCAGAGAGTGACGGAGGAGTGAGGGCTGAGCAGAGGCTGCCCTCCGCTTTCAGCTTTATCTTGTGATGCTGTGGTTGGCGAAGATGCCCTGGTACAGCTGTTCTCGACGAAACAACTCATGCAGCAGCTGCCCCTGTGTGCTGCAGCCCCAGGGAGCACAGCAGATGCAGCAACACCACCACAAGAGCTGACGTCTCTGGTCAGAGTCAGCCTGACGGGACATGCGACGGTCCCACTGGCCTCAGTGACCGACACAAAGTGTCCCAAGACAGCAAGAAAAAGCTACAGGGCTCCTGCAAGGCCAGAAAAGCGCCTTTGGTGAACTTCCATACAGAGAGTTCAAGCACTCAAGTTGCAACACCTGCAGTGTGAACAGGCCACGTGTCCATCCCCACTGGCACAGAAGAGCAGCTGAAAGCACCAGCACAACATCAGCTGCCATCCAGCCATCACCCTGTCCTGGGAAGGTGGCCTTGAGACCCATTTCTTGTCCCTTCACACAAGACAAGCTGTCCTCAGCAAAAAGCATCCAGGAAGTCCAGGCTCTGGCCACAGAAAGCCCAGTAGGGGTGGACGGTCATCACCTGGATGTCTGCCCTCAGGGACAACAGCACCAAGGGCTCGCTTTGTTTGCTCTTCTGCTTTCCTATTGCCTTCACTGCACTGCCACAGCTCCATGTTTCGTGGCATCTGGGCTTTGCAGAATACAGCACGCTGTCCCCTCCAGTGCCACATGTCTGCCTGTGCCGGGACACACACAACCCAAAGCATGTCCCTCACCCCAAGCTTCACTCCCAGTAACAACAGAAACACCCAGGAGCTGCTCCATGAGCATCTCCACCAGGAATGCCCCAAAGGTGGTTTGAATGCCAACTATACCCTTGGGAGATGAAGAAAGCAGAAGGCAGAACATCCACGTAAGGACCTTCAGAGATCCCTGATCTTCTAACGGGTTCACACCCACCTGTCTGGTGAACATCAACTACAAACTGGCCTGGTGAAGGTTAACTATAAACCAGGAGACTGAAGAGAGCTTCTGACTATCACCGCGGTCATCGGGTGCATCTGACGCACAACCTGCCCCTCTGGCTCTCCCGATGGGCGTGAGGCAAGATGAGACATCTGAGTCCTTCCAGTAAGTTTGAGGAACCTCAGCCCTAAGAGGAAATAAGAGATTCCCCCAGGCTGCTCCTCCCAAGGCCACAGGCTTCCCGCAAGGAGGGAGAGCACACGCAGAGCTCCGCAGCTGCGGGGCAGCACAGGCACAGCAGAGTGAGTGGCTGTCAAAAAACACCTCCCATTTCTTTCCTGCTAAGCTCTCAGTCTCCAAATCTTGGTCTATTTTTCCTGCAGCTGAAGGATCCCCTGCTGAAGGAAGGGGAAAACCAAGCCAAGTCTTGTATGAGGAAGAAAACGCACCTGGGACTGAGCAGCCGGCTTGCACTGGAGGTGAGACACTGTTCTACCACAGACAGCAGGGACTAGTGGTCTGAGAAGGCAGTGATCACCTACTCCCCCTCCAGACCATCTCTGCTCCAAGTGATGGCTCCTCTAGCAGCACTGGGGCTGGAGGATGCAGTCCAAGAAAGCACGTAAGTACTCAGGCAGGACCTCTGCCTTGGCTGGCAACGCTCACACCCTGTAAACTCAACGTGTTTCAATGGGTGAAGCTATGGACCCCACTCACGCTCCACCTCTCCATGGCTGGACATCTTTTCCCATACAAGAGAAAGCAGCAGCACAGGGAACACTGAGATACACCCCCAAAAAAGCCACCATTGCCAGTCAAAGAGTTCAGCACCATCCCAGCTGGGGAGGAGGCGGCTCTGGTAGAGGCAGGACAGCCCAGGCTCCGCATGTTGGCATCAGTACCCTCACCTTGGGGTCCTAACTCAGGGGTTCCTCCAGACATGTGTCAGGATGGCCAGAAAACAGCCAGCTCAGCCCACCCACACTCTGGAAGGGGTGAACCTTCCCCAGCACCACAGGGATCCATCCTGCCCACAAAGAGCCCCACCACCACAGCACACTCAAGGCTCCAACCACACACAAAACGGCCCCACAGTTCCCTTCTCTTGTCAACTGCAGCTGTCCCTCAGTTATCCCAAATCACAGCATCACGCAAAAGGGACGAGAGCCCTTGGGAAGCCACGGCTGAAACGCAGATCAGCATCAGCCCCAGCACTTCAAGCACCTGCTTGCTCTCGCTCGGTGTTCTGAGGCACCTCATCACACCAACATTTCCAAAGAAAGAGGCATCAAAAAGGATCAATCAAACCCTCTACTTCTCTTGAGGAAAAGATCTGCGTTAAAAAACCAAACCAAACGTGTCAGAAACTTGGCTACGACGCTCTGGAAACCCGCAGTAACTCCACAAAGCGCTCGGTGTGTCGTGTGTGATGTCAGACAAGAGGATCTGATGGTGTACCAGGAAATGAAAGTTTGCCAGTAAGTGGAGGCTCATTAAAAGCAGCTCGTTAGGAGGAAAAAAAAATAATCTAATTATAGCTGAAATAGAGGAGAGAATTCAGCTCTGCTCTGCGGTGTGACACCGCACGGCTGTTAAAGGGCCCGGCGCAGGGAGGAGGAGGGCAGGGGCTGCAGCAGCACACCTCGGCGCAGCGGGGTCACCCCATGACAGATACCCCTGGGAGCTGTGGGAAATGGCAAAGCAAAATAGGTCAAGGTTCCCAGACACAGACAACATGGATTTCTTAAACGTCTGCCACAAAAAGCTAGGCTGGGCCTGTGACCTTTACAGCGAGAGAAGCGGGATCAGAGATGAGTCCTGACAGCTCCATACTCTCTCCCTCCCCACTCGCAGCAGTGACTGCCTGAGATCCCCCTCCTCTCCCCAAAAGAAAGCCGGAGCAGTGATGCTGACGGGATGTCAGAGACCATCGTTAGCTGCAGCACTGGCTCCTACAGCATCCTCAGGCAAACCCGTGTCCAAGGGGAGGAGGTGTCCTCTCCAGATAAGGGGCTCTCTGGCCGGACCCCACGCTGTGGAGGGGCCACTGGAGCCTGAGGTGCTGGCAGGAAGGTGGGTGACATTTCAGGAAAAGCCCATCCCCACAGGAACCAGCTCCTGTGCTGCAGAGACCTGTATGTGAGGAAGCCGAGGCCATTACATAAGCAAGAAGCCACCACGCTGCCTCATCTGAGACAGCCACCTCCTGGGTACCAGGATGCTTCACCTGCCTGGGGAAAGAGCTTCCAGCCTGAAGCATCTCCAAAAGCAACTGTCAAAGAGCCGAGGGGAGAACAGAGGAAACTCAGCCAGGAGAGAGACGGAAGGGGAAAGCCTGGAGCTCTTCCACCCAGCCACTCCACCTCCAGCACCAGGTGGGAGTGTTGTTCTCCTGCAGAGCCCAGGGCGGCTCAGGCTTCGATGCTGACCGGAGCCCAGCAGTTTATTTCTCCTTCAGAGCCCGGTACGGCTGCCAGGAATAAATGCATAAGGATTACCCTTCGCTGTCAGGAAGAGGAGAGGGAGAAGGGGCTCAGCGAGAGATTTAAGTGCTCATGGTGCATGAATGAGCCGGGGACGGCTGGAGGTGCCTCCTGCCACGGGCACGGGGGCTTTGGGGAAGGTGTCTCAGCCTGACGCAGCCGTTTGCTTCTCACAAAACCCAGCCAGAGCCCTCACTGCCTTTCTGAAACAGCCAGGAGGAGAGAGGTGGTGGACTGGGGTTGGATGGGGGGGTTTTTGCACACAGCAATGTATTTAATTACCCTGAGAAGGCCTCCCAGAGACAGAGGGGAAACGCATTAGGGTATTCCGGCTGCGTACGATTCCCGCCTGGCTCCACAGCCCGTTCCTGCAGGAGCGGGATCTGGTTGGGGCTGACTGCTCTCCCTCGCTCGTCACTCTCCTGTGCTGATAGGTCAGACGCCCAGATGGACAAAACATTCCTGGAGCATCTCAGAGAGAAGCCCCCATCTTTTCCCACAAAACACTTCCTCCCAGATGTGAAAGCTCTGCTGGAGACCCGGGCTGGGGAAGGAGCCTGCGTTAAGGGGTGGGAGTCGCTACCAAATGACTTTGCCACCAGGTGCCAAAAGAAACGACGATTAAAAAAAAGGAGGGGAGGGGATGCTTTTACTGCCAACAACCACTCTCACCTTCTCCTCCACTCCGCAGAGCATTTTTGTGGGGAGGGAGAATCATAAAACTTGTTCAGAGGGAAGAAATAAAGCAGCCAACAATAAAAAAACCCATTTCCTTACAGCAGAACAGCTCGATGCTGCTCCCGTCAGCTTCAGCAGCAGGTCCTCAGCATCCACCGCAGAGGATGGGCAGAGCTGCCCAGTCCTCCCCCACTGCCATGAGAGGGACCTTCCCTGCTGTGCCAGGAATGCAGCCGTTTCTGGCAGCCAGAGAGGGTAATGATCATGGTTTGCACCTCCTTCCTCAGACAGGAGTTAAAGACGTGGACCAGCAGCCAGACTGCAGTAGAAAGAGGACACCAACGCTTGGTCTGAGCTTCCTAGGAGGGTGACTAGAAGGGCTGGCTTCACACAGCTCCCAACAAGAGGAACCTCTATGGTTTCCATCGCTCCAGATGTTTCTTTGGCCCCTAGAAGCCGGTGCAGAGGGCTGTAAAGCCACAGCACCGCAGCTTCTACCCCTCCTGGCCCCCTCTCCCTAAGCACTGCGACACCTCTGCAGATCAAAAATCACACACACTTACACACAAAAGAGGTCCTTCATGTTGATGAAACCCCATTGTTCGAAAACAAAACCAAAACATCCTGTTTTGTCTGGCAGGAAAGAAAGGGATAGTATCCGGTATGGGAAACTATAGGTCTGATGGGGAGGAAGGTCAACCTCAGGGAGCACTTGCCCCACAGGACAGCCTGAGCAGAGGCTTTGCTCCCTTCCCAAACTCCTGCTGCACATCCCTCAGGAAAGGTCATTCCTCTCAGGTCATTTGGGATTAGCAGCCACCAAGGAGTTCAGAACCTGGCCCCAAGCAAAGCAAATAAAAAATATCAGCAAGAGAGAGGCAGCGAGAAGCGATTTACTTTGGGAAGTGAAAGCCTTTAAGTCTGTGGGTTTTTTTCCCAGACGTCCCTGAAGGTTTTGTCATATTAATCTCTTAATGGGTTTATGGTAATTGTATACAGGGCAACATCATGTGGTGATCCTTCTGCTGGGGAGGGCTCTGCAGGGGGAAAGCACCGACCGAGATCAGATCCCACTCCCCGGCTCAGGCACAGCCCTGACTGGAGAGGGACCAGATGCTGCTCAGGGCTGCAGAGCTCCAAAGCCCTGGAGAGGGGGACTGGATGCACAGGAAGGACCATTGGGAAATCAGTGATGTTTTCAACAGCTCAGTGCTGCAGTAACAGCAGTGACAACACTGGGGAGAGACAACTGCTGCAAAGGAATAAAGGAAAGACCTTGTGCTAACACTGAGCTGTACGGACACCTCAGGCAACCCTGGCTGCCTTCCCAGCTCTGCCACTGACCACAGGCGAGTCACCAAGGACAGTTTTCTCCCCCTTTAAGGTACTCTGATGTGCAAACAGCCCACAAGCTGGGCCCCCAAAGCTCCCTCGTCTTGCAGCTACAAGCTCCACACTGCTGGCCCAGCAGTAACCACCCCGTATCATGCCAGGGAACCCAGACCCAGACCAGTCTGGTGGCACAGGCACTGCCACTTCTCCTCTGGGGCTGTGCCTGGGCAAGGATGGGGTGGAAGGCAGCACGCAGAGGTGTGGACACGTGCTCCACTCCAGACCACAGCCCCTTACCTGCTTCTTCTTCAGCTTGGAGATCTGCAGCTCCACCATGGTGATCTCGCGGTCCACACGGTCCATGTTCTGGATGAGCTCCTCCTTCGAGAGCCGGGCTGGCAGCAGGTCCAGCTCAGCGTCGGGGTGAGCAGGGCTCACAGGAGACACAGGCTCCAGTTTGCCAGGCAGGCCACGATCCTGCAGAGCACAAAACAACCAGGTCAGCTCTTTCTCAGGAGACTTTGGATCCTTCTCTGATCCTCGCACACCAGCCGCCACAGCTCCCTGGCCCATTCCCAGCCCTCCAAGACACGCACCCCCCCCATCAACAACTCTGCTCAACTAAGCAGCACCAGCTGCCACATTATGTCAGGCAGTGCTCCACAACCTCCAGCATCTCCAGAGGGCACCAGGTTAGTCTCGCTGGGACATAATGGCAGCTCTTCCTCCTGCAAAAGCTTCAGAGGCTCCCACCACCTTCAGTGGTGCCCACATTCCTGCAGGATCAATAAATGCATCCATATTCAGGAGCTCCCAGCAGCACCATCTCTCCACATCTCAGTAGCCAGCCCAAGGCTGCATCTTCTACGTCCTCCTCTGACTGTAGGAGAAGAGCAGCATTAACCACACTGAATGAGAAGGGGCTCCAAGGGGAGCCCTTGAGAGGAAAGAGGACTCCCATCTCCTTCCTTCATGGAGATCCTCCTTCTTCTGTTAAATTCTGGGGGAGCGCAGCGTGCTGGATGTTAAATGCATCCATCCAGAAATGGAAGGAAGGGGACAGGTGAGGTCAGCTGAGATAAAAACAGATGGAACTGATGAGAACCAGCTTTTTAGAGATTTGTAACCAAACCACTGCCAGGCTGCCCAGGCAGATCCCTCCGTGCTGCTCCATCTCACAAGGCACATGGAGAAACTGCCGGGTGCAGCCTGGAGCCATCAAAGTCCTTCCCACTGCTGCCATCAAGGGACAGAAAGCAAAGGAGCAACTTGAAAACCCTTCCTCACTCCTGCGTCCTGAAAGCAGGAAGACATCAGAGAAAGCCAAGCTGGTTGTTTCCAGCATCTGTTCAGAAGACAAACTACAAGAACACCAAAGGTTTCTGGAGCAGCCCAAAGAGCAGATCTTGTCTTGTTTTACTTCCCCTGCATTAGACATGAGAAGTGGTCGGTCTGCTGCAACAGGAAGGCTCCATGTCCTCCACAACCATGAGGTGGACAGGTTTGGGGATCTTTTTGGGGATTTGGGGGGCTTTTTTCCCAAGCCAAGAGGAGCAGGACAACCACAAGAAGCAAAAAATAGGATCATTAAGGTTGGAAGAGTTGTACAAGATCACCCAGTCCAACCATCAAGCCAACCCCATCGTGCTCACCTTAAGTAGGTAAACAGATCAACGAGACAAAGTTTTGCTCAGATGGAGGCAGAGGAAGGGGAAGTGGCCGTGTGTAGGGTGGTGGGGTAGGTTTTTCCAAAGGACAGCAAGTTACCTGTCAAACACGCAGCAGAGACGCTTCTCTGAGCGTGTGGAACAGAAGACACAACCTCATGTCTGCCAAGATGCGAGACAGAGCGTCTGTAACCTCCTGCCTGGCACAACCTCCCCTCTGGAAACCTGGTTCCTGATATATTTTTATCCTTCTACCTTGTGGAATCTGAAGTAAACCAGGAGCAAGGCTGGGTAAGGGCAAGAGCTGCAAGTCACAGCCCAGAAACCATCGTTATAAATATGGGAATGGCGGGTGTCAGGAGGATGGAGCCAGGCTCTGCTCAGGGGCACCCAATGATAGGACAAGGGGCAGCGGGTGTGAGCTGGAGCAGAGGAGATTCCACATCAATATGAGAAGGAACTTCTTCCCAGTGAGGATGACGGACCACTGGCAGGGACCGCCCAGAGAGTTTGTGGAGTCTCCTTTTCTGGAGATGTTTAAAACCCGTGTGGACATGTTCCTGTGCAACTGGATCTAGAGGATCCTGCTCTGGTGGGGGGATTAGACTGGATGATCTTTCAAGGTCCCTTCCAATCCCTCATGTTCTGTGATTCTGCGATTTGGAGTTAGGAGATAATCACAGCAAGAGAGAGAGAGGAGCCAACCCTGGACCTCAAAGACCCGGGTGCTGTCATTTCACAGGCTCCCCTCTAACTGAAGGAAATGATGAGCAGCAAGAGGAAGGAACAACCAAAACTGAAGGGGGAAAAAAGTAATAAGTCTTGACCATGCAATGGTGGAGTCCAAAAAGCTCCTGGATTGACACAAGGCGTGAAGGAGCCCTTCTCCTAAATCCCAAAAATGGGTTAAGAAGAGGCTTGCGAAGACTCGAGTCCGCTCAGAGCCTGGCGTTAATGGCCAGAGGTATGTAATGAGCGCTCCTAACCCCTTTGCCTCACACAGTACTGTGCCCAGGCGCCGAGCAAGTGCAGTGTGAAACGTGAAATTCTTCTTATTAACGCGAAGTCACAGCCCTCGCAACCAGCATGAGCCGGGAGAGCTGGAATAAATCTGCTGCAGGGAAGAAAACAATTACTGCGTTACTCAAGTTGATATTTTCTCAGTAATTATCCCATTTCCATGTGATTTGTTTCTACACACGGCTAACAGCTACTGTAGTTCCTGTTTATCCCTGCCCTTATTATTATGTGATTTGTATGATAACAAGGGTGGGCGAGCCGGGGACAGGGGCTGCGCAAACCCTCCTGCAGCAAGAGGAGATGCTGGCACTGAGGAAAACAATTATCACCCCAGAGTCAGGCTTTGGGGGTGGGTTTCTTCCACACACTTCTCATTCCCAATATAGACAATGTTAACAGAGCCAGTCTGCTACACAGTGGCTTCAAAAACACCGGAGACTGCAGGGGAAAAGGAAAAGCCAAGAGCCTTTCGGTGCCTTGAGGAGCAGATGAACCAACATCGCTGCCTTCAGGCAAACCAGCAGCCAGGTCCATGAGAGAAAAGACAGCAGAAATGCCAGCCCTGGTCCCAGGACACGCTGGAACCTGCACCAAACCATCACCTCATCCTTAGTTTGTATTACTGACCCAGCCTGCAACGCTCCCAAGTTGCTCGTGGGATGGAGAAGGGTGCCCATGCCACGTGTCAGCCCAGCACCAGCAAAACGTAATGTTTGTTGGCTGCTTCCCACCTTCAGGAGATGGCAGAGCATGAATCTGCACCTAGCTCTCACTGCACAACACATCCCAACCTTTTTGATCTTATGACCATGCCTGACTGCCTCTTCAGAACTAGCCTGGTGGGGCTTCCAAGCCTCCGTGGCACTGGCACTAGAGCTGTGCAGTTGGACAGCCCTCATCATCTCTAGGCACAGACCATGGTGGTCGCCCTACATTTCATCTTCAGCAAGTCCTGGTGTCTCTCTGTCTTTCTAAAGCAGATCATTAGTGATGTTCCCTCAAGCCCAGGGCAGAGATTGAGGGATGCCAACATCACCTCTTCGGCAGTCTGTTGTCTCTCTAATTATCAGCCGGCAGCAGTGTTTTCTGCTGGAGCACTGGGAGGGATTAAGGTGTTATCTCCAGCTCCTGCCCACTCACACATCTCCCATCCTTGTGGGCTGCAGGAGTTTGCCAAAGCAGGATGGGCCAACGGCTGCTCAGATTGTGCTCAAATTAATTCCTCTCCCGAAAAGCCCCCGCGAGCAAAGAGCGGGCTTGTGATGGGGGTGGGCTGCCTATGTAGATCCCTCCATCACCAGAGCACCACAGAGCCAGTGGGCGTAGAATCACAGAATCATAGAATCATTAGGGATCGGAAAGGACCTCAAAAGATCATCTCATCCAGTGCCCCTGCCACAGCAGGATCACCTAGACCAAGTCGCACAGGAACACATCCAGGCAGGTTTTAAATGTCTCCAGAGAAG
>JAOXOE010000776.1:5806805-5906834 GCA_028565055.1 Phoeniculus purpureus | reverse complement strand
CCCCTCAGTCTCCTCCAAGCTAAAGAGACCCAGCTCCCTCAGCCTTTCCTCATAAGGGAGGTGCTCCACTTCCTTCAGCATCCTCGTCACTCTGCGCTGGACTCCATCAATGAATTCCACCAGCCAACCCCACTTCGCAAGCCCTGTCCAAACACAAGGCTGTGCCGCACAGTAAGTTGTCCTCCCTGGCCAGAAACCACAGGCTGAGCAGCATCTGGGGAGCATCTGAGCAGCACTGCACACCCCAACAGCCACAGAGCCCCGGGGCTTTCTCACACAGCCTAAGATGAAACCCCAGCAGGAGAACCAACACCCCACACCTCCATCCATCAGGCTTTAAGGTAAAAACATGCTCATAAAACCCTGGAAGGAGCCAAGCACAGACCAAAAGCATTCAGTTATTTAACCGAAAAAGTGTCCAACACATTCTGGAGGGATGGTTTAGTGGTTAGGGGCTGTAGGGCAGACGGCTGGACTTGATCTTGAAGGTCTTTTCCAACCTTAATGATTCTGTATCAGCAACCCTAAGAGGTCGGCACTGATGGGGCTGGTGGGGAGAAGACAAAAGGGCAGGAAATAACGACTCCTTTCCCCAAGGAGACAACCCAAGTACAAAGTTAGAGAGCAGGGAAAAGGACACAGAGTCACTGCGGTTCTTTTGTTCAGGACCATCTGCTGCGCTAATGGCTCTTTCAACAGCCCAACCCTTCAGACAGGGTTTTAACTCTTCCATGCTGCTGGCTCTGGGCTGGGCTGTGTTCCCAAAAGCTGCTCCAAGAGCGGCCGGAGTGGGGTGCAGATGTGAAGGTTGGGGTGTTCCTGTGCCAGGCTGAGCACTGCACCCAAGGGATGCCCTGCGCAGGACCAAGGTGTCACCCATCTCCCTCCTTCATGCCCATGGCCCAGGCAGGAAGGACAAGAAAAACAGGGATCACTTTCACTGGATGCAGCCCAGAACGTGCTCTCACGGGGATTCACAAAGCTGGAAGCCTAAGGAGCTGTCTGAAGGCAAAGCTGATTTTTGTAATGTAATTTTTTTTCAGAAAAGCATAAATAAATCATTGACTTTATGAGAAGCCCCATGAAATTCCTTTCCCCTGTAATCCAGCTGAATTCCACGCAGCCAGGGCAGAAAACATCCCAACAATTTCCAAAGCTTGCACGAAAAGTAGGTCAAAAAACTTCCCCGATGTTTCAACAGCTTGAAGCAATTCCATTGCAAAACCAGCACCAAATGCTGACCCTCCCACCCCACCCCCAGCCCGCAGATTTACGAGGGTGGTAAAACCTCACCAGCGAGCGCCACGGTTAAACGCACTAACCAGAGCCGTGGGTCTGGCCTTGCAGAACTCGCTTGTGCTGAAAAAAGCTGCTCCAGAGCCAACAGCTGCTGCTCTGGGGCTCGAGATCACGGGGTACTAGAGAAGCAAAAAACATGGATTATGGGGCTCCCAGGCAGCTCTGGATATTGGGGCAGATCATAGAATCACTGGGTTGGAAGGGATCTCCAAAGAGCATCTAGTCCAACCCCTCCTAAACCAAGCAGGGCCATCACTTACCAGACCAGACTGCCCAGAGACCCATCCAGCCTGACCTTGAATGGCTCCAAGGATGGGGCTTCCACCACCTCTCTGGGCAGCCTGTTCCAGGGATGCTCTACCTTCAGATTCAACAACTTTTTCCTTCTGTCTAGCCTCACTCTGCACTTTTCCAGCTTCAAAATCATGACCCCTCAGCCTTGCCCTTGGGAACAGTCTTCCTCAGCCTTCTGACAGCCCCTTTCAGGTACTGGAAGGTCACTGTAAGGTCTTGAAAACCTCACTCAGGCAAACTCCCACCAAATCCCGAGGTGTTACACTACAGACGGATGCTGTGCCTCTTGTCACCTTCCTGCATTCCCCCATTAATGGGTGATCACAGAATCACTCACGTTGGAAAAGACCCTTGAGATCATCAAGTCCTACCAATAACCCAACTCTGCCAAGTTCACCACCAGACCAGATCTCCAATCCATGATGATTCTATGATTCTAAGCACCACATCTGGACAACCTTTAAACACATCCAGGGATGGTGACTCAACCCCATCTCTGGGCAACCTGTTCCAGGGTTTGGTGACCCTTCCAGTAACAAAAATTGTCTTAATGTCCAGCCCAACTCTTCCTTGGTGCAGCTTGAGGCTTGTTCCTCTTGCTCGATCACTAATGATCTGTGAGAAGAGACCAGCACCCATCTCTCTACGACCTCCCTTCATGTAGTTGTAGAGGGCAATAAGGTCTCCCCTCAGTCTCCTCTTCCTCAGGCTAAACAACCCCAGCTCCCTCAGCCACTCCTCACCAGACTTGTCACTCACCAGCTTCACTGTCCTTCTCTGCACCCACTCCAGCACCTCAATGTCTTTCTTGTATTGAGGGGCCCAAAACTGACCCCAGTGCTCGAGATGAGACCTCACCAGTGCCCAGTACAGGGGGACAATCACTTCCCTTCTCCTGCTGGCCACCCTATTTCTGATACCAGCCAGGATGCTATTGGCCTTCTTAGCCACCTGGGCACCCTGCTGGCCCCTGTTAAGACAACACAGTTCATAATCACAGAACATTAGGGATTGGAAGGGACCTCGAAAGATCATCTAGTCCAATCCCCCTGCCAGAGCAGGATCACCTCACTGAACAGGTACATCCCCCGCTGGCTTCTCAGGAGGGATGAATTCTCACCTAGCCATCCCCTCATTAGGAGCAGCAGCTAACACTCCACCTCTCACCAAAACTCACCCGAGTTACCCATCCTGGATTGCCAGCTGACACTAAATTTGTTAAAACATTAACCGTCTGGAAGGACGTTTTCTGTCCCTGCTGAGTACTTGCTTCAGGAATTTTTAGGCTTTTTTTTCCCCCCCATAAATAGCAAACTTCAGCCAAAACATCTCTGCTGCCTCCAAGAACAAGTTTACAGGAAAATATGTCTTTGTGCAGCGTTCAGAAAGATTCTGGGAATCTTCTCTTGGAGCATCTTCAGCGCAGTGGATACATCTGGCAGGAGACCCCAGCACCAGAGATTTGCTTCTTGTTAAATCAGTGTCCAAGTTGAACAAAAATCCCAAAAATTAAGTCTAGTCTCATTTTGGCGATTGTCACAGTGAATGACTGAGCCAGGGCAGGGAGTGGGGTTCCAGGGAGCTCCAAGACAGGTGTCGTGCTCTGCCTGTACTCCTGTGAAGGAAAGAGAAGGGCTGAGCTCTCCTACAGCTACCTAAAAGGAGGTTTGAGCAAGGCTGGTGCTGGTCTCTTCTCTCAAATTAATAATGATGAGGCAAAATGTCCTCAAGTTGCATCAGGGGAGGGTTAGATTGGACCTCAGGAAGAAGCTCTTTGCTGAGAGAGAGGTTGGGCACTGGAACTGGCTGCCCAGAGAGGTGGTGGAGTCCACATCCCTGGAGGGGTTTAAAAACCAAGTAGCTAGAGCACTTGAGGCCATGGTCTAGGGGTTAGGGAGATGTTGGACTGAGGGCTGGACTGGATGATCCTAGAGGTCCTTTCCAGCTGTGACAACTCTATGAGCTGGAAGGACCAAAACAGCTGCTCTGGGGAACAATGATGGGTTATGGTGATGGAAAACAACCACAACATTATGGCAATGGGGAGGCCAAGGTTTGCACAAACCAGATGCCAGGCACACACAGACCATCAGATGGAGAGCATCAGGATGTTCAACACCCTGACCCAAGCGACCAAGGCATCTCTCAGGTTTATGGAGGTCAAAAGGAGGGCGTAAAACGCTCAGGATGAGAACACAGCAGAGGTGAGTGCTTGTTGTATGGTCCTTGAAGAGAAGCAAAGTGTGGAAATCATCTCCAACCATGCTAAGCCCAAAGGCAGTATTTTAACTGCCCAGTTTGGTGCCGGGCTGGGGCGTTGGGGGTCAGCACCTCCTGGCTCACAGAACTGGATTTTAAAGGTAATGGAGGGGGCTCACTGCAGAGCCAACTGCTGCTCCTCTCAGCAGTGGCTCAAACCACCTTCAGCTTCTCTGGAGACAGCACCCTCGTTTCACAGGAACCTCGGAATAATCTCCAGAGACTTCCACAAAAACGTGGGATACAGTGATAAAGTGAGCAGCACAAATCACAGAATCATCTTGGTTGGAAAAGACCTTTAAGATGATTGAGTCCAGCCCTTAACTGCCAGATGCCCACTAACCCATGTTCCTCACCCCACAACTCCATGGCTCTTACACTCCTCCAGACACAGGGGCTCTGCCACTACCCTGAGCAGCCTGTGGAGCAGAAACTGTTCCCCAGGGCCAACCTGAACCTCCCCTGGTACAAGTTGAGGCTGTTTCCTCTCATCCTGTTGCATGTTCCTAGAGAGAAGAGACTGATCTCCACCTTGCTCCAACCTCCTTTCAGAGAGCTGTCAAGAACGATAAGGTCTCTCCTCAGCCTCCTCTCCTACAGGCTAAACCTCACAGTGGTCTCAGCTGCTTCTCAGAGCACTTGTGCTCCAGACCCTTCCCCAGTTCCAATGCCCTTCTCTGGATGCTCTCCAGCCCTTCAATGTCCTTCTGGCAGTGAGCGAAGGATCCAGAACTGACCCCAGGATTTGAGGTGTGGCCACACCAGTGCCCAGTAAGAGGAGACAACGCCATCATACACGTCTGACACTCCATGTGTCACTCCTGCAGAAGCAGAAGACAGGCCACTGCACCCACTTGCATCACCATGAAGCCCAGTGACTTTCCTGAGTGGCACAGCTACACCAGCCTGGGAGCAGGTGGGCAACAAGGCAGCACCATTAAAGATACTGGTGTGTCCTGCCATGAGAACATGGGGCCAGGTCCTGAACCAGGCTCAGCACCACCCACACCCACTGTTGGGACAGGATGGCCAGGAGAAGCAGTGCAGCATCCCACAGCTTCCAGCAAACCTCCTCCTCTGCTGGCAGGAGCCTTACCGGGGAGGCTGGAAGGGCGCTTCCAGTTTGGTGTCTGTTCCTGCCCTGCATCCCAGGAAGCTCCAGCTCATTCACTGGGTGACACCAGGTGCATCCTCCAGCACATGGAAAATCCACTGCAGCAGCTTTTACAAACCTCACTTATTTAGAAATAAAAAATCGAGGGGAAATGAAAAGACAAAAGCCCTTCTCAGCGTGGTGTTATCAAGAAGAGGAAATGAGACTTCTAAAGCTCCCATTCAGCGAGGAGTGGGGGGAGAGAAATCCCACTCCAGACGCACTTGAGCGAACAGCTTTTGAAATGGAAATGTCCTTCTTCAGAAACATTCAAATTTCCTGCTATTGCCAGGGAGGAGGAAGAGGCAGGAGCAGGAGCAGCAGCGGGGCCTCCTCAGCCATGCAAATCCGAAGGGGTCCATTCAGGGCATCACTGGAGCACCCTGGCAGAGGGATTTGTCAGGAGTTAATCAGGAGCAGCACACGGTGTCAATGTCAGCTTGAAGGGGCATCGGATTGGGAGGGGAGGGACGGGAATGAATGAAGACAGCTCTATTTAACCGCTGCCACAGTGAGTAGGAGATTCCAAGCGGCTGCTCAGGCTCTCTCTCTCCCTTCTCCTTGCACAGCCATCACCCAAATTATTTCTTTCCACATCCTGAAGGTCGAGCTGTTGAGAAGGAGCTTGATTGATGGAGAAGGGAAACGCAGCAAGACCTGAGCAGTGGTTGAGGTGCGTTGTGGGGCCAACCCAAACATCCTCCTCTTACACACAAGAGCCACCACACCAAGCCAGGACCACCACCAACTCCCCTGAGGACTCCCAGGACCACCATCAACGCCCCTGGGCTTTCCCAGCACATCAGTTATAGGCTGATGGAACCCAGCACTGAACTCCTGCTCAAACCCAGCAGCTCGCTTTCCAACCACACCAGCTTGAGGAACAGAAGTTATTGCTCCTACAGCAATCCACCAAGTTCCCTCTGCCAACTGCAGGTCACCACGTCATTGCTTAACATCTTTAGGGTCTCTGAAAGCTTTGGTTCATTCCAGTTCTCAGGTACGTCAGGCAGGACATCAAATACCTCCCATCCATAAAGAACAGAAATTCTAAAGACGTAAGAGAAGCAGACCTAATGGAAATACCCCAAAGACTTCTCTTGCCCCCCAAAACCTAGCAAGACCCCAAAAGTTCCATTTTTATGAGCAACAGTTTCTTGATGTCTATGAGGACACCTCAGCACACATGGACACGTGTGACTTGTGAGACTCACACACGTGCGAGACCAGAACCGAGTGCCCTGGATGCAGACAGGGGTCACGGATGACCCAACCTATGAATGTCACCGGTTGAGACCATGAATCATAGAATCATTAGGGATTGGAAGGGACCACGAAAGATCATCCAGTCCAACCCCCCACCACCACAGCAGGATCACCCAGACCAATTTGCACAGGAACATATCCAGGTGGGTTTTAAACGTCTCCAGAGAAGGAGACTCCACAACCCTCCCCAGGCAGCCCCTGCCAGGGCTCTGTCACCCTCCTTTTCAACACGAACCCAAACCCATCCACTTTCAGGGTGGCTGCACTGGGCAACTTGTTTTAAGTGTGAAACAAGGCTCAAAGCAGCTGAGATGGCTCCTGAAAATCTTTTCACCAGTGTGAAGAACTGTTTGGCAGCAATCCCTTCCCTTGAAACAGCTTGTCTGGGCTTTCAGTGGCCTCACTTGTCCCACTCACACTGCTGAAGGCTGTTTAACACCCCCTTCATTGTGCCACCTCCCCCTTTAAGCAGGTGCTGGCCCTGCACCCTGAAAAAGCACCATCCCCAACAGGCACATGAGGTGCAGCGGGGACACCACCAGGCAGCACGCTGGACATACAGATCACACACACCAGCCTCTGTCCCCAGCACCCCAAGAGCAGTGATGCCACCACAGCACCCTGGGACACGTCCGTGTGTGTCTCAGGCGGCGCAGAGCAGCCGTCAGCTGCTCCATCAGTCAGAGCCAGCACCAGCCGTGCTCAATGCTTGATTGTTCTAATAGCTGTGCAGACACGTGGAAGGGGGAGCCTCGACATCCGTCGCCTGTTTGAGTAGCCGTTTCCTTCGCTGCTCCGCCTGCTCTTCCGTCAGGAGGCCCCACCAGCCTCACCACCAGCCCCACGGCCAGCGGGGCAGGAAGGTGGGAGGAAATTACATCCCTCGGCAGCAGGAAACGCAGGCGGGTCCTGGTCCGGCCACGAGCCACCAGCCCAGCCCTCCACCTCAACGATCCCAGGAAAACAAGCAAAACAAACCTTTGACCAGAGTCTGGGGTTTACTTGAAGAGATGCTTTCTTTTGGCCATAAGGGGTTTTTTTCCCCCTCCACTCAGCAGGTAGAGGAAGTCTCTGTGGTAGGAACCATCGCGTGGTCCCAAGAGTGACACCCCTCCAGCAGCACTCAGCTCCTTGGTTAGGGCACAAGCGACCAAGGAAAGATCAAGGAGCAACAAGAGTTAATGAAGGCTCAGGGCAACATTCTGACTGCAAATGGCTGTGGGAGCCACTCAAACACCAAACATCTGTCCGGGCTGCTGCTGAACCAAAGCACAAAGCACCCCCCTGCCTCCCTGGGCCAGGCAGGAGGAGAAAAACGAGACTCTCAGCTCCCCTAGCAAGAACAAGCCCCCAGTGAATTTGTCATTATCTGTTAGCAAAGCAGCAGCTTCCCACCAAGGCTGGAATTTCCATCTTGGTTTGGCAGACACAGGGCTGTGAAATGATTACCGTGTTTACTTTTCCTTTGCTAACTATAAAATCCCATTCCACTGCCCTGCCAAGAATGACTGAAGCTAATAAAACTCAGGCATTTGGAAGAAAGCAATAATAAACCTCCCTTTCGGGGCCTTTATGATGAAATTTCCCCACTCCGACCAGCGATTATGCTGCATTCATGAACACCAGCGACGTCTCCAAGTGCACCCAGACTGACTCACATCAATATTGAGCTCTGCTCGAGACCCAGAGCCTTTTTCTCCGCGCGGCTGCTGAAGGCAAAAGCTGAACTGCGCAGCTAGAAGAAGCCTCTGTAAAAGCAGCTGTGAGTATCTGAGGCAGCACATCCGTCTGTCTGTGTACAAAACATGCAGGGTTTGAGACTGCCTCAAACCCTGCTGAAAAGAAGCATATACCCGTGAAACATTCACGGCCGCACGGAATTCCAAACTCCTGAAGCACACTGAGGGATACAGTCCCCAAATATATTCACAGAATCACTGAATTATTGAGGCTGGGAAAGACCTCTGAGCTTATGCAGCCCAGCCCAGGACCTAACAGCAGCACATCAGCTCCACCACGGCACTGAGTGCCAGAGCCAGTCTGACCTTCAACATCTCCAGGGATGGGGACTCTTCCATCACCCTGGGCAGTCCGGTCCAGTGTTTGATCACCCTTTCCCTGAGGAAGGGCTTCCAACCTAACCCTCCCCTAGCAGCTTCACGCCCTGCCCTCTCGCCCCATCACCAGTTGCCTGGGAGAAGAGCCTGACCCCCACCTGACTACAACCTCCCTTCAGGTAGTTCTGGAGAGGGAGAAGGTCCCCGCCGAGACTCATCTTCTCCAGGCTAAACACCCCCAGCTCCCTCAGCCTCTCCTCAGCAGACTTTCACTCTAGCTCCCTTCACCATATTGAAAGCTGTTAATGCAGCATGGGGTTATATACAGATTATATATATTTACATGTCTTTTCATATATTACATTTTTATATTTATTTTATATTTATTTTATATCTATTTTACTTATTTTAATGTATTTTTACACATTTAATGTATTTCTATATGTGTATATATATTTGCATACTCATATCTGCCTATTCTTTAGTAGCTTTGAAGATATCAAAGGCCAGAACGTCCCCACGTTTGCATCTGCCACTCTGGCCGCTGCCGAGGCAGAAGCACATTAGCTGCTGGGGACAATCTGCTCTGTGTCATACCTGTGGCAGCTGGCACCAGAGAAAAGAACACAGAGCTGGGAATAACAGCCTTGAACGAAAGCCTGGACTTGGTTTGATCATGTAACCACACGGGACGGCTGGGTTTGCTCCAGGCAACGGTTCTGAAGCAGCCACAGCAGCCAAAGTGGAGAGGAGAAGGCAGAAATGATCGCTGCTAGTCCTCACAGAGGAGAGAGATCAGCCCCAGCTCTCATCAGAGCAGGCGGTTCCCTGTCAAGCCCAGGGAACGTCATGGAGCAGGCAGAGGGAGGAGGTGATGAAGTGCCCTGGGGTGTGGTGGAAGCATCAGCGACTTGGCAACCCCATAGCTGCTGCCCAGCAACTCCTCTGCTGCTTGGCACTGCTGGAGGACAGTGCTCTGCTCTGCCTGGGCAGGAAGAGGCACCAGCTGAAGGATTAAAGGGGCCGCCAGCCCTTGGGGCTGGGATGAAGGTGAGCAGAAGCTGGGCTCACGTGACGAAGATGCTCCATCTAAGATGACCAAGGAGTGACAAGATCTAGGTCAGGGCAGCAAGGAGGTGGTTTGGATTGTTTCAGAGGAGGTTCAGAAGGTCATTCCATCCCACACTAATTTCTGCTGTTGATTCACCCAACTGGGAGCGGGACACAACGTGGCACATGGCTCTGCCGCAGGGTAACAGCCCATCGCCAAGGACATAGGGAGCAGCCTCCACCGCACTCTCGCTCCTCAGCCTCCTGAAGAAAGGTGCCAAGAAGGAGAACACAACCTCTATGAGCTTGCACAGCCAGTGCCCCCCATGCACACCCGTGTCCAGCAGCTGTGCCCCCCTCCATGCAGCACCAAGCTGCAGAGGACTCCGTGCTGGAGCAGCCAAGAAAACCTTCTGCATGTTCTCTGCCTAAAACACAGCCAGAGTTTTTGTGCTTCAAAGGCAGGTTTGGGGCCAAAAAAAGGAAGGAGGTTTTCAGCAAGCAACTGTAACCAGGCCCTTTGGCACTCGACAGCTCCTCTCTTGTTATCGATGCTCGGGGTGTTGTTAGGAGTTGAGGCTCCACCAAGCGCAGACGCGAAGTCACGGAGCTTTAGCGAGGGCTGTTGCCATGTTCAATATGTTATTACAGCTCCATCACCACAGGCACAAAGAGCAGCGACTCGTCTCTGCCAAATCCATCCCTGAAATCACTCCCCCACTCCATCCCCTCCAGCAACAGCAGGCAAACACCATCGATTCCTGTTGCATCTCTCTCTCCTCCACCGTTTTCCATCCAGCACCGGGCAGGGAGGCTCAGCATGAAATACCCTCCTCCTCAAAACACGGCGCACAGGATGCTTCCAAGCGGTGTCACAACTCTCTGGCTTTCGCTGCGTGAGTCAGAGCCACGGATGGGCTGCATTTCATAACATGTGGAAAAGTACAGCTCCAGGAACGCGCTCAGCGCTCTACATTCACCCGGACGTTCATCCCAGGTAGGGGCTTCTTTTTTACCACCAATGGAAGGAATATCCGGTGCGAATGGATCTGGGTGATCCCGCTGTGGTGGGGGGATTGGACTGGATGGTCTTTCCCTTCCAATTCCTAATGTTCTGTGATTCTGTGAAAAGGACTGGACCTGCGGCGGTGGCTGGCACAGCCCTGTGCTGTCCCCATGCCTTGGAGCGACGCACAGGTCCCACCTGAGGACTTAAGGAAAGCTGCTACTAGAGAAAAAATAGATGCACGTAGCACAGGAATAAAACCAGCTGTCTTGTCAACCAGAGATGCACAAACACCTCAGAGATGGGGCAGAAACATCTCTGTGAATTCACAGAGTGCGCCCATACCACAGAAAACACCGTCAATGTTTCTTCTAATGAGAGGAGTGAGGCACATACAGTCAGGAGAGTTTCTTTCCCTCGAGCAGACCAGGTGAGACGTCACGCTGCGAGAGCCTTGTAGTATTGACTGAGCGGAACACAACAGTCCAATTATGCAAATGATGAAGCTGGCTCCTGAGGAGCAGCCAACCTCATCACACTGCCCTTCTCCAGCGCCGCGGCATGAGAGGTAATTTAAAAGGCTGTGCTGGACGCCCATCACCACAAATGAGCCGCAGAAGTGTGAGACAACAGCCTGTGCTTGAGGCACCATCGCTTCACCAACTGGTTTCCCAGCCAGGGCAGAGAAGACCTGGGCTCATCCTGCCTCTGGAGTGTTTCCACAGCCCATGAGGGCTCTCCCTGCCACACCTCAGCTCCTCAGCCATGAGAACTTCAGCTGGAAAAGGAGCAGAATCAGTTGTCTTGTCAACCGTGGTGCTCCTTTCCCTTGATCCCCCTCTTCCCCAGGGCCAGCCCTCCTGGCACAGCCACTGTGCCCCAGGCGATGCCACAAGAGCCAGTCACTTGGCACTGAGGCAGCCCCACAGTCCTGGAGGTGTGTGCTCACACGCAGGTGAACCAGATTCAACACACTCACCTTCCTCCTACTGGGCTCTGGAAACGATCTCTGAGCAAGGAGGAAAGCAGGGGAAGGGAGAAATCCAGACAGAAGTGTTTGCACTGCGACAACGCGAACAATGCAAATATTTCAGCTTTTAAATATGTCTGGAATGAGAGAGGATGCCAACATCTTCCTTCATCTTCCCAGAAATAGCTCTGAATCACTGCTGCCCTCACGCAAAGTGTCTCCCCCACACACGCTGCTTCCCCTACCCCACCAAATCCATTTGCAGTCAGGTTTTTACCAGGCACCAGTCACAGAATCACAGACCGGCTGAGGTTGGAAGGGACCTCAGAGATCATCTGCTCTAACCTCCCTGCCAGGGCCAGCGATGCCACTCAACCAGACTTGGTTGTTCAAGGTCTCATCCAGCCTAACCTTGAACACCTTCAGGGAGGGGGCAGCCACAACCTCTCTGGGCAACCTGTTCCCAAGTCTCTCCGCTCTCCTACTGAAGAACTTCTCCCTAAGATCTAGTCTAAACCTCCTCTCCTTCAGTTTAAATCCATCTCCCCTTGTCCTATTGCTAGATTCCCTTGGGAAAAGTCCCTCTCCAGCCTTCCTGTAGGTTCCCTTCAGGCACTGGAAGGCAGCTCTAAGGTCTCCCCAGACTCTTCTCCTCCCTAGGCTGCACAACCCCAGTCCCTCAGCCTGTCCTTGTAGCTGGGGTTGTTCAGTCGACGGTGCAAGCAGCCGCATGGCAGATGGGTGTGTGTGTTGAACACATCGCAGGAGAATCCTCCTACAGGTGCTAAACCTGACAACCCCGTAGCAATCGTTCTTAATGGGCATCCTACCGTACCACTACCCTCAGGACTTGAGGAGAGTCCAGGCTGCCTCTGGCCAAGAGGGCTGTGAGGAGAGTTCATTGGAAACGCTGATCTCTGCTGGGGAAGGAGGACAAACACAGGAAAGATAGAGGTGGGGTCTGTACCCACTGAAATGGTCCCGTTTCGTTGCTCAGACCTGAAGTCAGAGCCACTTCCATTGAAGTCTGCTCCTCTGAGAAGCAGCTGGAAGCCACTCAGTGTGTGAAGGATCCACATCGAGCACCCTGCAGTCCCTCCAGGCCTTTCACCTCTCAGCGCGAGGATTATTCTTCTCACACCAAGGTGTTTGAGGTACCTCATCTTTCCCAGGGCTCATCAAGCCGTGCACTGATACAGAACTCTGCATCTCTTGTGGGTTTGGGATAACCTGGAGCAAGCAGCAGGGCGTTGGTGGCATCACCTCATCCCCTCTCCATCAGTGCTACTGAGGCTCTGTAGGATCCCGCAAGATCACCAAGACGAGCCCAGAGCTCTTCTTCCCCCTACTGAGAAACAACCTCCATTGGGGAGTGGAGAGCCCAGCACCATCCACACCACAGACTCAGAGGCCACGGGAGGACAAGCGCCCAGGGCCGGCCAGCGCTCACAGCTCTGTTCCTCTCTCCAGCCCCTCTGCACTATTGTTCCACAGCAATAAATCACGGGGAGGCGCTGGAATTCCGGGCTGGTTTCTACAAGAGGGAGCCCGGGGTGCAGGAACTGAGGTGCTGCCTCGCTTTTGCCGGCTAATTCCCTTGGCGGCCGCTGTGCCCAGCGCCGTTCCGGGCACTCCACTCCTACGCATCCCGTCGGAGCGCTGTGGCTCCCCCAGTTCAAAGCTCTGCTGCCTCTCCACCCCCTCCGCTGCTCCCTTCCCCCAGCCCTGGATTACTCAATTAGAGATTATGCTTTTGCCAGTTACCTCCAAGCCAACTGGGGCCTCTGCCAAGGTCAACACGAGTTCCAGCCAGTTTCATTAATAACTGTGAGACCAGCCCACTGGAAACTCTGAGAGGTTAATCCCAGCAACAGATCAATGTTCCCATAACAAAGCCACGGAGCAGAACCACCACCGGTGATTTACCAGCCGGACAGCCCTGATATCGGCACCAGGAGCCGCAGTGATGCCACTCTTGAGCATCCTTCCCTGTGCTGGGGCAAACCCTGCTGTGGGACTCCCCAGGTTCCCCCCAGTTCCTCTCCATCAGCGCATCCAGTGAGGGATGGGGCAGCGGTGAGAAGGACACAGGGCTCCCGACAGGCCTTTCGGTTGTCCTGAGCGCTCTGCCAGCCCGCGGCCAGAGCAGGAGTTAGCGGGTTAGCCAAGAGCCTTTCCATCCCACAGCCTGTTTTCCAGGAGTTTATTGTAAATTGGGTTCTGGAAATTGGGCAGCCAGTGTGAAATCTGGCACAAACCCTGCTGGCTTCAATGCATCATTAAAGAGGCATTTTCAATGTGTTAATTCCTCCTTTTTCCATTAATTGCTTTTAAAGCTACGTTACCGTGCACCAGGGCAAAACCTCCTTTGCCCTCATTTCTGCTCTGCCATACGTATTTCCCGGCCCCAGTGCTGCCTTTTCCAACACACCCCCTCCTCCCCACCTTCCCTTTCCTTATTCCATTTTCCAGTCTGCAGCACAACACAAACCCTCACGCAGAAAGGGAAGAAACGAAAACCCCTCAACAATGTAAAGCGGAGTCCAAGTCCCAGCAACACATGGCTGCCTAACAGCCCCTTTCCATCAACAGTAGTTAATTATTTCACAAAAGAGGGAAGTGGCATTGTCCCTTGTCCAGATGGGGAGAGCCGAGAGACAGAAAGGGGAAGAGACTGACTTACCCGGTGACCAGCGGCCTGCCAGGGCAGATGGCAGCAAGGTTCAGGTTTCCTAAGCCTCCACCCAGCCCCGATCCCGTGGGACTACATGGCTCCCGTAAGCGAATTCCTGCTGGAGCAATAGGCTACGTGTGAGTGCTGCCAGCCCGCCCTTGTGAGGGGACTAAATGCAGATCACGACTGACTCACATCCTATAGGAAGGAGCAAACCACGTACGTGGTGGAAAAGCAGTCGCAGAAATGGGAAGAAGAACAAGTGGAAGCATAAAGGGAATAAGAAGGGATGGAAGGGGTGAGGCAGGACGAAGCTCCAGCTCTGGAGAGGGGAGAGCGGGAGCTGCTGGATCAGATGTGCCACTCTCAGCGTCCCCATGGGACCGGACAGCACCAGCTGCACACGTATGTGTGGAGACAAGCAGACACACTAGGGGCCTGCTCTGGAGCTTTCTGGTTCCCCTCCTATCTGCCGTTACGTGATGGAGATCTGTGACTTCACTGGAAAGAAAGGAGAAGCCACTGAGGGTCCTGGGAAGCAGCTCCTGCATCTCTGCCAAGAGCACACCCGGCAAATCTGCATCACAGCAGCTCCTCCAGCAAATCTCACATCCAGGCACGCAGCAATTGGAAAAACAGCCCTGCTTTAGGGTTTTTTCCTGGTTCTTGTGAGCCAGCTCAAGGGAGTACCTTCTCAAAGGCTGCATCGGCCCATGCTGGGACAGAAGACACAGGGACATCTCATTTCTCCCCTAGCAGACCTCCCGTCCATGTCCAGCAGCAGGAGCCCAGGACAACACTACCGCAGCAATGAGACATCAATCCCTCTTCAGGGAAAAAGGTGCTGAAGTGGGAGAGAGCAGGCAAGAGAACAACCTTCTGCTCCCTGGCTTGAAAAGAAGCCCCAATGTTTGAGGATATGAGCAACACGAGGTTTGCAAGGAACGGTAATAACTTTTACTAGACCGACTGAGCTTTAGCCATAACACTGCAGCTTTTGAAAGGCCAAATCCCTGCTGTTTGCTCCAGCTCTCAAGTGCTGCTCTAACAGAAGACATTACCTCACGTACAAAACCTTACTTGGAGTGAGGCAGCAGTGATCCTGGATGGAGTAAAGGAGCCCAGTTCGTGTTTGGGAGAGGTAGATGAGAATAAAAGATGCAAGAGATCCACTTCTCCTCCCGAAAAAGCTCTGGAGCCTGTTAGCAGCGGTTGGCACATCAGTTACTTCATCTGTGTTCAGAGGACAGATCATGGTCCAAGACAAAGGCCTTGGAAATGCACAGGAATGGGGTTAACATCTCCTCCCTGGGCTGAAGGTTGGTAAATCCCAAATTACTGGCAGTTCTCAGGGACCTGCTGAACTCACACCCCACCACAGTCCTCATTCTGCATCTCAGCTGCATTGCTGCTCTGCAATCAGGGGAGACCATCAGGTCCCCAGCACCCAAGAGTGATTGTCACTGCTGCAGCATTACAGTGACGGCCCTTAGGACAGTCAGGCTGGCAGCCAGACACAGAACCAACCCCTGCCCTTGGCACTGAGGGGTCTGTGGGGCATTCTGCTGTGCAAAAATTAGCTCAATCCGCAAAATCCTCAGAAAAAGCAGCTCTAATGCTGTTACTTGGATGAATAAACTGAGCTCCTCCCAAGCCAGTGACTGCAACAGCATGGAATGGGGTAAGGGGTAAGTGAACAGCTCCTGGGATACTCTGAACAGCCACCAGGGTGTTTAGTAATACTGGGCTCACGTGGTGCATCGCACCCAAAGAGCTCACCCAGTTCCCAGCACTGCCCTAGATAAAGTATTGAACGACGTCGCCAGGCACTGACTCAGCAGCACAGATGGAAAAGCACATTTTCCTCTCCAGCTCTGGTCACTGGGACACGTCCTGCTGCTATGCGCATGCCACCGCCCTGGGGCACTCACAGCTTAGACCTCTGGCTCTGCACCTGCCTGGAGCTCACAGAACCACCCCCAAGAGCAGAGGACAGGCTGAACACGCAGGAAAAGCATGATGCTGCTAAAAGTATCTGCAGGGATGGAGTGGAGCACGGATCAGCCATGTGTTGTTTCAGAAGGTCATGGCAGGCAGGCGCTGATGGCAATAGCTCAGCCCAAAGCCTCTCAAGGTCTTTATCAAGCTGTTCTAGATGGTGATTTACACCACCAGAGCTCAGTGCCAAAGTCAACCTTTGCTGGCAAAGCCTAGCTGCAAGCAGTACTTTCATATGTGTAAGTAGCCCAGATGTGCAGATGTCCAGAGTGTGTGGCCATGGACCAGTACCAGCTCCCTGCATTCCCTCTGGACCAGGATACGCAGAACAGCTCCTCATACTGAGACTCAGAGCGATGCACAGACCAGCTGCAGGAGCTTTACCATGACCGTGATGTCCACAAGCAGTTTACAGACTACACTGAGGATGCCTGTGCAAGATTAAAAGCCAGAAGACTGCTAATCAATCCAATCTTCCCCAGCTGCAAAGGTACCTTCAGAGCAGTGGTCCTACAGTCCAGACCCTCCTGCTCCCAACCACAGCAGCACTGAGACCATCTCAGTCTTACAGTGATCTCCAAACCCATTCTGGAAACAGCCCCTGCTTGTTTCGTGCAACTAATCCCAGCTCCACTCAAGCTGTCACCACATTTTTCTTCTTGCTTCTAGACCCTGAAAACAAATGGCTCCGCTAAAAGCATAATCCTGTCTTGCTGAACTGTATCTCACAGCTCTCTCGCGCTCTCTCTCTCATTAACAAATGTTTTAAGCCTCATAAAATACATGTAATTCTTGGAAATGCGTCTCAGACCAAGAAGCAAGTGCAGCCCCTGAACTCAAGAGCAGTGTCGGCTTTGCCCATGAGGAACAAACAGCTGAGCCAGTGTGTGGCTTTCCAGTGAGAGGCAGAACAGAGCAGCTGATGGAAATGAAGTGCAGCCAGAAAAGCTGTCCTCCTGGTTTCCTCACGTCTTTACACGGTGATGTTTTTTTGTTTCATGGCCAACAATTTATCTTCTCCATCAGCCAACCAACCCAGCAACCCCTGAGTAGACTCTGCGGTTCCGAGCCACCATGAGGCATCCTGGTGGCATGGAGAGGAGACTCCTGCCTGGGCACAGCATCACCTTGTTGAGACACACCTCAGAGGGAGCAGCAAAGATGGGACATACAAGGGCCACAGCACCTTGGAGGCAGCTTTTCCTAGGCAACATGCTACCAAGAGCTCCAGGAGAGCAAGTTGATGTGGCTGGTGCGTTTCTTGTGGCCTGTGAATTCAAACTTGGCTCTTAAAGAGCTCCTCATCTCTTCCAGCATCACCATTCCTAACCAGCAGTCCCTGCAGCCATCTACTTCATGATATCCAGCCAGGCCTTATTTGGGATCTGAACTATTCCATAGTCAAATGTCCTCCTCATTGGAGATGAGTCAGAGGGATCTCATCTAAGACCCACCAATACCGTACAGCTAAGAGATGTCTGAATACCTCAGCGCTCCCAAGCAAGACCCTTCCTACCCCAGTTTTATTTCCATCTGCCCCCACAACAGACCACCCTCACCACTCCGGGTAAGATTTGACTTTTCCATTTCTCTGGGGGCTCAGACACTCCCAACACAGGAGCTCGCACTGGCAGCACAAGCCAGTTGTCAAAAGCAGGCTGCCCCAGCTAGGCTCTCCTGCCAACCAGGAACACATCCAAGGTAAAAATCAAACACAGTTTACCCCAACAGAGCAAAGTAAATCCAAACTGGCACATGAGCGAGGGATTGCTCTTTGCAGCATTTATCACATGTGCAGAGGGGACAACTGCAAGTGAACAATTTGCTTTGTTAAAGGAGACTAAGGAGCCTTTCCTGGGGAAGATGATATTACAGAACCACCAGCAGCCGATTCGAACCCTTCAAACACCGATATTAAATAAACAGACGTGACAAATGACAAGGGTCAGGTAAAAATCAAATCAGGGCACTGTATCCAGGAAAACCAGACATGGCCATCCCTAACTCAGCCTACAGGAGCTTCCAAATTGTTCTGGTACATTTACGCACCCAGGAAATGTAAGTCTGTGATAACAGTTCCGGGGAAGCTGATACGCTCCCCACAGTAGTCACCCCAATTCAGTCAGTATCACTCGACACCACCAAGCACTGCTTGATGTGTTGAGAACCACCATCTACATTGATATCAAACACAGGTCCCACACCCAGCGAGCACCCTGGGCTGCTGGCCCCTTACCTTTGAGAGATCCTCTGTCCCTCCCTGCTGGCTCTGGTTCAGGAGGGGCGAATGTCGCATCAGGGGGTCCTGCAGCAGATCCAAGCGTGGCCTCTTGGTTTCGATGAACTCCAAGTCTGAGGGCTTGGTCAGGTCAGAGAGATAGGAATGCGCCTCGGCTCTCAGGTGCAGCTCCTGAGACCTGGGGACGAGGAGAAAGAAGCCTTCAGAAAACAAACCACCTCTGCTCTCCCCTGCTCTATGACTGCAAGCTCCTTGGGAAGGACAGAGCATTCCACTTCTGCTCAGCAGTTTCCCAGAAGGACAGCCAGGGTCAGGCTGGCCAGAAAAAAAACCAAAGCTCCCCAAATCCGGCCCATAAATCCTCCCGTGGCCCCTAAGTCCAGACAGAGCTCCCTTCTGCCATGGCTGGCTTAGACAGAGGTCCCTGGACCACTGCTTGTATTTGGGATTTCTATAGAAGATGCTCAAGATTACATTCTGGGGGAGAAAAAGGCACACGGCTAGAGAACAGGGATTTTGTTTCCAGGATGGAGAAGGGAAGAAACCAGCTACATGCACTTGCACACCTCTGTCACGGACCTGGCAAGCTGGAAAAGGCCCATTACCCAGTGATAGCAACCGCAGCTCCCAGTCACTTGGGGCTCCGGTATCTTCTCCCCTATTAAATGCAATGCAGTGGGGTAATAGCTGAAAATTGGGTTGGGTTTTGCTTTTTTTGAAGCCAATGTAAAACCTTTTTATTGGGTTTTTTTTTTTTCTTTGCAGCTCTATTTTTCCTAGCAGGATTCTCTTGTGGGAATTGTAAAGGGATCCTACAAAAATACATTAAACCTTTTACCGTGCCCACGGATCAGCTTTGCTGCAGCAGCTCCAAGGGTGTGTTTTTAACACTTCAGGCAGAAGTGTTTCTTAAAAAAAAATAAAATGAGGCTCAGGAGATTCAGAGCTTGGAAAATAAACCACGTAGGGCTTTTTTTTTTCCCATCTTCTTTTCCCCTTAAACAAGATTGTTCAAGTCCTCCTGAGCCACGTGAAGTGCCCTCCCCAGTTACCAAACGCTCACAAACTAAACAGCCTCTGGAGCTACTCAAAGGGGAGGAAGGGAGGGGACTTGTGCAGCGCTTGGTCACCCCCCACCCACAAACTGCAACTGCTGATGTTAATTTTAACCCAGCTAATTAAATATGTTGGAGAGGATGACACAAAGGGAAGGACTCAGAGGACCTCTGGAGCCAGCGGGAACCTTTCCAGCGGCTGTAACGGCTCTGGACTGTATCCAGAGAGGGGAGGAATCGTGGTGCAAACCACCTTCTGGAGGGCACTGCCTTGAGCAGAGCCCTAGAAAACTCAACCCTGCTCCAGGGAGGCAGAGATAAAGTTGAGCTTTTCCTTTTTTTCACTTTTTTCCCTTATTTATTTAACCACCAACAGCGGGCACGAAGCCTGCACTCGCCAAGTGCTGCTGCTGCGGGTTTGGCACCAGTGGCCAGCGCTGGGATTTGGGCAGCGGCTTTGCCGCTGACATACCAAAACAGAATCTGGCTCCAACCTCTTCCTACTCCCCAGCACTAGGGGATGGGAAGAGCGGAGATGCGCCAGCGCTGCCTCTGCCGCTCCAATCTCCTACTGATGAGAGAGTGAACACACAGCAAACCTTATGGAGCTGAACGGCTCCTACATCCAGCAGCAATGCAGAGCTCTTTTCACCTGCAAACACTTCCCCGCTGAATGAGCCTCAACTTTCCTCAGCGAGCCCAGAAATACCTCCTGGCACCTCTCAAGTTTCCTGCTGGCTTGTCCCAACCCCTGCCCACCCACCTGCAGCTGCAGCGTGACACTGGGGGATCTGCTGTGAAAGCCAGGAACAATAAGCAACTGTTGAGCCGGGCAGGTGCTAAAATATTCCAACACCCGAGGCTCTGCCGTACCCAGGCAATTAAAAATCAGATGTATTTATTTTCCCTTCTTCCCATCGGTTTCGAAGGCCACAATATCAAGAAGCTGCTAACTGACGCCGGACGCCTCCCAGACCTCTGCAGTTGTCGGGAACCCGACACAACCGCTACGCTCCGGAAAAAAAAAGGGTATTTTGAAGATAAGAGCGACACTGGGCTTCACAAAGGCAGCTGGTCCCAGCGAGGCTGGGGCCACGCCGGGGAAAGCAGCTGCAGTGTTATAGGGTGCTATTTTATTTCCATTTCCACATCCATTGGAACTGCTATTAACTTTATCCACTGGAATTTCCAGCCGCTCCTGAGATCGCTCTGCCCAACACAACCCGCTCAGCCTGTCCTGGCTGCAAAGACAGAGGCGACTGCTTGAAGCCTTCGTGCCTTTCACTCCACACATCCACACCTGCAGCGGGCTCGTTCCAACAGATTTTACACAGCCACGACGGTGCTGTCGGTGCAAAACCGGCCCCTGCCTGAAAAACCCTCCCATTACGCCCGGTGTGGGGTTTGCTGTGTTTTCCAAATAGTTCCTACCTGGCTGGTTTGTTCCAGAGATTCCTACTTTGCTGAAGGGAACGAGTGGTTTTAACTGCGTGCGAGTCCTGCGTGATTAAAGGAAAGAACCCAAGTGCCAGCGCTAATTATGAAAGGGGGTTGGCTTAGTCTTCACCTGGAGTCCTTCCCCACAAGCACTACGACTACCTACAAGCAGAGCAGGATCTGCTGATGCACCAAGGCCAGGTGCCCAGGGTTTTTACCCTGACGTCCAGCCAACCGCACACAGCTCTGTGCTGGGCAGGTCCGAGTGCAGAAGACCAAGATAACCCAAGAGGAGACCTTTGGTTTATTACTCATCTGACTAGCTAATGGCACCCCAGCAGCTGCTGAGCCACGTTACTCATTCACCAGGGCCGTTTCCCCCCACAGACGCACACGGGGTGTTAGGAAGGTCTGTGTAGATAAACCCTACAGCAAGCGCAGGGCACGTGCAGCTCGTTCCAGTGTCTGCAGGTCACTGGGGCTGAGGAAAACATCATCTGCTGTGTTATACCTACACCAGAGCCAGATGAGCACGAGATAGGCTGATAAAAGGGGTTGACTGCTAGCTGGGTACAGAGGAAGCTGAGAGCATCTCTCTCTGGGAGAGAGGATCAAATCAGCCATCCTGAGCTGCCCTTGAGGCCTCTGAGAGCAGCCCTGATGGGATCTAAATGCATCTTACCTTTTCCTTTCCTTTGCTGAAGGGAAATGGGTGAGTACAAACCTCTTGGGAGGTCAAAGAGGACCCTCCAACCCCAACTAACCTACCTGAAGACCAGCTCTTCAGAACAGCACAACCCTCCTCCCTGCTCTTCAAACGTCATTTCTCCACCAGCTGAGCAGAGGAAGGAGCCAGCAGGAGGAACGACGGCTATTCTGCAACACCCAGAGAACCAGCCTGACTCTGCACAGATGTGCCTCCTGCACCAAGGGCTCAACATACCAGCAGCAGCTCCCAGCCAGCTCCCACTAACTTCCCAGCAAGTTTTTGAGTTTTTCTCCTATCCACAAACATTGTTCCCTACACGGTGGAGCCAAACAACATAACCAGGCTGGAAAACTGGCTCTCGCAGTCTCCTGGAAGTAGAACTCGCTTTGCTGAGACTGTTTATTTCCTCTGGCCGAGATGGTTTGGCAGGAAACTGTCTCCAAAAATAAGGGTTGGGTTGTTTTGTTTTAATCTCCAGCCCCCCCACAGGTCAGTAGACAACAGAATGCTCCTGAGAGCAAGTACCACAGAAAATCCCTGGTGTCAAGGTGTGTTATTTACAGCAGTGCTGAGGTTTGTCAGAGGTTTCAGCAACTCCTTTACGGCTAATGGTAGCCAGAGCAGGAGACTGGGCAGGCTGAGACCTGCTTGACAAACTGGAGGGTTTGTAGGCGCAAATCTGCCACCAGGCAGCTAGAAAAACATGGAGAGGGCCAAACTGATATAGTCCTTCTGTTGCATAGGTGAGGAGGGAGGAAAACACTCATGGCTCAACAACAGAGGCCATGGGAAGAGCAGCCTGTCTGCCCGGGGAAGGTGGAGCTCCCACACCCTCGACAATGTCTGCCAGCACCAGCATTGAGCCTTGACAAGGCAAAGGTGTGGGACAGCCTCAAGCAGGCTCCTGAGCTCACCTCACCATCCCCTCAAGGGCTCCCAGGTCCTCACAAAGTCTGACTGAGCCTGCAAGCAGGTGGTCCCATGTGGGTCCTCATGACACTCCGGCACACAAGGACAGGTAGCTGGGGCTCAGCTGCCTCACACAACCCCCCTCAGCCAACTTCTTCCAAGCCAAGTGCAATTTAGAGGAGAGCAGATGCTTTATTTCAAACTTGCATATTGAAGATCCCCATACACAGAGTCTGAATTATTCATGGACGGGACCAGCAGGAGCTCTAACACTGCCACATAACAGCACTGCCTCGCTCGAGAGGAGGAGCCGGGATATCTGTCTCTCCACAAGCTTCCCACACACTTTCTCCAGGAATCCAAAACCTGGAGCCCCACAAAGGCCCTCTTGCAGCCCTGGGCAGCTGGAGCAATCCCTGAACTAAGGGCTTCAGTGTCATCAGATGTTTCCCCAGTCTCGCTGCAGACACTACAGCATCGCCTTTCCTTCCCCAAAACAAACGTGGATCAAGACCGTGCACAGGGAGAGCTGCTTCAGGAACTTTTACCCCAAGGCAAAGCCCAGATTCCCCCTCACACAGCTCTGCTGGGGCACACTGGCCAATTCCACAAACCCTGTGTCTCCACATCAACTCTGTGGAGCCCTCATCGTGCTCCGTGTGCACCCACGGGCATGCCCACAGCTCCCCCCGAAGCAGAGGGTATCTGCAGGAGCAGCAGCAGCCGCCTTCACGTTCCCACATTCATTTACAGCCTGGAAAAACCCAGATCTCCTAGACCATCATTTCAAGAGTGAAAACACACCCAGCCGAGCAGTTGCAGGGATTTCAGCTGCTCCACCGCTCACTCCAGAGAAAAGGGTCACCTTTAAAAACGGAAACTTAATTAAAGACCATAAATAAGATGAGCTGGGCCACGCTGTTAATTCGGGAGCAGTTGGTGCCATTTGGCCCTGCACAGATGAAGCCCGAGAGCCACACGTGATTTCCAGTGGCCACGCACACCGCCCCGGCCTCCAGCACTCCCCAGGCTCCTCCGCCAGCAGGATTAATCACAGCCACTAAGCGCAGTAATTAGGGCTCCTCTCATGCTGGATTACACACGGCTACCTCAGATGGCTGCAGAAACACAGCAGCTGCTTAACGTATCCAAAATGTCACTCCGCACATCAGCACCGGGCTGACTCTTCAAACTCCTCCCGAGCGCTAAGCAGAGGGGCTCCAAGAACAGAGCACAGGCTCCTGAACGGGGAGAATCAGCTCCTGTGCAAATTGTGACTCATCCTGCTCTGGATGAAGGAGGAGTAATACTTGGGTTAGCTTCAACCAAGTCACCAGCCACAGAACGCGAGGAAATGGCCTCAAGCTGTGCCAGGGGAGGGTTAGGTTGGACATCAGGAAAAAGGACATCTCCTTCCCTGACAGATTAGTCAGGGGTTGGGACAGGCTGCCCTGGGAGGTGGTGGAGATGCCGTCCCTGAAGGGGTTGAAAAAACAAGCAGATGTGGCCTTAGGGGACAAGATTTAGTGGCCACAGTGGGGTTAGGTTGATGGTTGGATTGGATGACCCTGTAGGTCTCTGCCAACCTTAATGATTGTGTGATCCTATCATAGAATCATTAGGGATTGGAAGGGACCAAGATCATCCAGTCCAATTCCCCCCACCACAGCAGGATCACCTAGACCAAGTCACACATGATTCTTTACAGCCACACTCCTTGCCAGAGAAGCCATGACCCACTCCAGCATTCCCGCGTCACTACGGAGCTCCGCTCTAAAATCCTAACACGCAAAAAAAGTCCGGAAAACACCCCCCACCCAGCTCCTCGTTTTTTCAGACCGGTGGCACCTGCCACGCTCAACCCAATTTCTCCTCCCTTCTTTTGTGGGCCAAAATATATATAGAAGAGGAAAAAAACCCCAACCTAATCCTTGTCACCTTGCCAGGACATTCCGCTGCAAGTATTCGTGGTACGACTTGTACCAACTGCAGATGCCGAAATACTTCTCTTCGCTCCTGCAGTCCAGTTGGCACAGTCAAGTGAGCGAGCTAAGGGGAAGTCTGTGGATCCTTCCAAGAAAAAGCCTCCTACCAAAAATCCATCAAGGAAAGCAGCACATCCCTGCAGAGACAGACAGAGCCAACTCTCCCTATGGCAACAGATTCAGAGTGGTTAGAGTTCTCCTTCCTTCTTTCAAGCCGCAAGTGCTGCCCAAGGAGTTCAAGTCTCTTCTCATCCAGCCAGCAGTGATGGCAGCTCTCAAAGCTGATGTCTTTGGGGAAGGGTGGTCTGCAGCTCCCCAGCATCTCCTGCAGAACTGGGCTGACCCAGGGTTGGATGTGGGAGAATCAGGAGTCACATTGCACTCCTGAGAAACGAGAGCTAACCGTGGTGACACTTCAGGATCTGCTTCTCCCCATCCTGCCTGACCCACCAGGCTTGGCCGTGGAGATGTCCTGCTGCACAATCCTGAGAGTCATTGAGCTTCCTGCTTACAGAGCTTGAAAACATGGGACTATCTCAGCACTTCCTGGCAACTGCTCAATAGCTTTTTGCCACCAACTCTTTACTCATCCTTCAAACGCCAGCCCATGGTGAAACACTTCACCACTTGTTGTTCCCTTTCCACTGGAACATAACAAACCACTCTCCTGATGGCAACAGCAAAACCGCAGCCAGGAGAGAGAAAAAACCTGCAAAGCTCTAGGAAGACCATCCAAGCAAGCTCGGATGATACCTGCAGGATTGAGAGCATCCATGGGATCAAGACTCAAAGAGCATCTGCATAGACTAGTCTGCAGGGTCTCTGGAGATCTGACCAAGGCGAAAGCAACATCAAAACTGGGGGATATCCCCTCAAAAACCAGCACAAAGTAAACAGAATCCCTGTGGTTTCCAGGAGAGGAGAGTGAACAGCAGTCACACACCAGGCAGGTGGGCTCAGAAGAACGAGGATCGAGTGGGTAAGGGCTGGACCACATTCTCCAGTGCTCTGGATCAGCATGAGGGATGGTGATGGCAGGGCAGGGATGTCCATCTGGGAACATGCACAGGGCTCAATCTGCAGCGCCATCAGTGTGCCACATCCCACTTGCACCTGACTCACAAATCGAAGTCTTTAAGGAGGGGAGTGATCCTGGATGAGCATCAGCCACCACAGCCAAGAGGAGACCGGCTATTTCCTCTGAACATCCAAAGCAATAGGTGTCTCCACCAACACTTGTCTCAACAGCAGGACTGTCGAAGCCCACCAACTCTGTGGGCCAGGTAGGGGCATCAGGCAGGGAACCCAGGTGAGGGTCTTCCTTTCAGACACTGCACACCCCTGTGCTTCTCCCTGTTTACCTGCTGTGAATGTTACTTGTTTGGCTTTGGTCGCTCTCTCCTCCTCAGCCCCTCTTGCTGAGAGCAGCTGCCTCTGCTCAAACCCATCCATCCCAGCCCAGGAACAGAGCCAAAGTGCTTACAGATGCGTTGAGGGGACTCAGCTGCAGAGCTGGCTGCTTCCACCCTCCCTTGGCCAGGCTTTCCTCTGCACCAGGCACAGCCAGAGGTATTCTGTGGGGCCGGCATTAATGACCAACCCAACCTGCTCCAGAAGCTCCAGGGATTTGGTCCTTGAGCACCCAAGGAACCCTCAAGGAACCCTCAAGGGCTCCATTTGCAACTATGTTAGAGCAGCTCCTCAAACCACCAAGATGAAAAAAGCAGAGACCCCATGGGATAGATTTTTGAGTGCAGCGCTTAAAGATGCAGAGGAACAGCAGATGGCTTTGCAAAACGGACTAACACCTCCCCAACACCACCCAGTTTGGATGACTTCAATAATTAATTACACTGGATTGAAAATTCCTACAAATCCCCCCTCATCCTGCATCCCCAGATGCCCCAAATTATTTTTAATGAGTCTCTATCCCAGCATTCTGGCACAAGAAACCAGCTGAGCTCAACCTAAGCGGTTATTTTTAGCTTTCCCACTGAGTTTAATTTTTTGCAAGCATCCGATTTTTCAGATGTTACAGGGGAAAGGGATGAAGTTGGGTCTGTTACGCCAAGCTTCAGCACTCAGGCTGAAAGCTGAAGTAACCACGATAAGCAGCTGGATGCGCCTCTGCGCTCGACAGCCCCAGTTAACGTCCAGCCACATCCACGTGACTGCCAACACCAAAATAAGTCCGGAGAGGCTGAAATACTTGTTAAGCCAAAGCGAGATGCTTGGATGACCACAGCAGCTGGGCACGTGGTCCAGCAGACACCAAGACCTGAAGTCAGGGGTTTTTTTTAGTTAGACAGAAGAGCTAAGACACCTTCTTTTTGGGTGTTTTGGGTGGTTTTTAAGTAGCACAGTCAGACCCTGAAACCTTCGTTTTACTGGAGAGCACAACTGCTTCTCCACTTTGCAAACCCTAAGCAGCATGAAAACCAAAACCAGGTAGGAGCTTGCTGCTGGGTCTTCTTCAGTGAGATCTCTCCCAGATTTAGCTGAATCCCACCCGATTCCAGCCTAACCACATCACTCTGTGCTGAGGAATCAAAGCACTGAGATGTCAGAGCAAGCCAAGGCAACACAAGATGCTGCAATAAATTCCCAGCCGTGCTGTGCAGAGAACATCCAGGAGAGCAGATAAAAAACTAACTCTGGAGGCTGATTTTTGCTTCCAAAGTCTCATAGGTCTGTTTCTGCTGAGCATCAGGCTGAATCCATCCCAAGTTAAAAAATGAGGGTCCTGTCTTCATCTACAACCATCCAGCACCCTGAGTGTTTTCTCCTCTCCCCTAGCAATTAGGATTTTGGAGAATCATTCATCGCTGTGACTCTGCCCTGGTTTAATTTTTGGCCTGACTAAGGGATAAGCACTAAAAAAAAAAAAAGCTTTGTTTGAATCTTCTTACAGCTTTTCTTTCACTTCCAGGGCAGTTTTTTTCCCAAAGCCACTAAGCATCAAATGCAGAAGAGAAACCGAGAGCAGCCTTCTGAGAGAAAACAGGGAGTGAGATGGTCTTCAGAGCAGATCAGCACCTCTGGTTACAGCATCTCCAGCCACACAACGTTTGCCTGAGCAGGACCCGAAAGCACTGCCAGGCTCTCACAGCAGACTGTGACCAAAAAGAGGGACATGAGGAGAGCCCTGAGCAGGGCAGACAGGAAAAAAAACCCAGCAGAAAGTTGTGAGGGAAACACAGAGAGAAACAAAACCCATGAAAGTAGGAGGAAAGAGCAGCAAAGGAGGAAGCAGTGATGTGCAGTGGAAATGAGCTCTTCTCACTCCTCCCTTCAGCCTCAGGAGCCACAGACCAAACCTGACCACACGACCTTATTTCCTACACTGAAGAAAGCCGACGCAGCTGCTTGATGCACTCCTGTCGCCTCACAAGAGTGAGAGGGAGAGGCTCTTGGTAGTGTTTGGTGTTTTGAAGACATCTTTAAAATACATGACAGTCCAAGGGAAGAAACCAGAAGGCAAAGCTGTCGCCTGAACTAGCACAATGAAGCTGAACCCTGAGACGCAGCCACCCAGACCTACTGCACCCCACCGTGTCCCACTTGCTATTGCAGTTAGGATGCCCGTGGCCCAGGGAAGGTGGGGAACTGGTACCTTTCATTGCCTGGCTGGAACTCAGAGAGCAGGGACGGCCTCCGCCGCTGTGGCTGCATAATAGACCCCGGCGGGAGGTGGGAAGCGAAATCCCTGGAATGGTGCTGGTACTCCAACAGCGCAACGTCCTGCAGAGAAACACAGAAGAGCTCATTAGGTTGGTGGCAACTCGCAAGCCGGCACTGAACTTGAGAGTAGGTTTAGATGGGATGCAAGGAGCATGTTTTACGCCCTGAGAGTGCAGAGGCACTGGAACAGGTTGCCCAGGGAGGCTGTGGCTGCTCCATCCCTGGAAGTATTCAGGGCCAGGTTGGAGTGGCCTCTGGGCAACCTGGTCTGGTGAGAGGTGTTGCTGCCCATGGCAGGGAGTCGGCACCAGATGACCTCTGCAGTCCCTTCCAACCCAAATTATTCCAGGCCAGGAGCTGCTGGAGGGAGTTCAGCACAGACCAATGAGGATGATGAAGGAAGTGGAGCACCTCCCTTACGAGGAAAGGCTGAGGGAGCTGGGTCTCTTTAGCTTGGAAAGAAGGAGACTGAGGGGTGACCTCATTAATGTTCATAAATATGTGAATGCTCTGCTCAGTGTCTGCTAGTGATAGGACAAGGGGCAATGAGTGTAAGCTGGAACATAGGAGGTTCCACATAAATATGAGACAGAACTTCTTCATCGTGAGGGTGATGGAGCACTGGAACAGGCTGCCCAGGGGGGTTGTGGAGTCTCCTTCACTGGAGACGTTTAAAACCTGCCTGGATGTGTTCTTGTGTGCTTTGGTCTAGGTGATCCTGCTGTGGCAGGGGGATTGGACTGGATGATCTTTCGAGGTCCCTTTCAATCTCTAATGATTCTGTGGACCCTGACAGCTCAAAAGAACCCATACAGACACTCCTTGGAACCACTGGGTGCTGTAGCACAGAGCTCAGCGCTTTCCTTTCACAGAAGGGTTCCCAGTAACCACCAGTCCCACACTGCGTTGGGATAGCAGCTCAGCCCCAGCTCCAACTTGCCTCCAGCCCAGGGGCTGCTCACGGGCTGGGTCCTGGGGCAGGACTGCAGCCAGCAGAACCCACGCACGTGGAATTCTGGCACCCCAGCCAGCCCTGACCACAGCTTCAAATCCAAGAGGAAGAAAAAGAAAGAAGAAAATTAGAAGTCACCAGGTACTTTCAGCTTCAATAAATCACTCAGCAGTGCAGAGAAAGAAAAAAAAGAACAAAAAAAAAAGAAAGAGAGAGAGGAGAAATCGCAAGTGCTATCTTCAGAGTGTCCCTTTAAACACAGCTCCCCTGGGCTGAGCTCAAGGGGTTTGAAAGGACAGTTTGCTACTTATTATGTGTAAGTCCCTTTTGTTCCCTGACCCTTGGAGAGTACAGTACAGTATGTTCCCGATTTTAATTAAATAAGAAGCCCTCCTGCTCTGTGCCACAGCCTGACTCCAGCAACAGCGTCTGAGCAGCTACGTTCAACTGCTATTTTTTATTTGCAGATAGATACTTGACCAGAAGACTAATCATCTAATTAACTAAGACCTTCAGCAATGGCACACAGAGCCCTGTGACAGAATACCCCCGGTAACACTGGCACGCAGTTACCTTAGAAGCATCAATCCCACCTGGGAGTCTGTTCTGAACAGCTCTCAACTGGAATAAAAAAGCCCCAACTCCCTCAAGAAGAACAACAGAAAAAAAAGACATTACAGAGGCTAAAAAAAAACCTCCCTGATGAATAAAATACTCTGTGGAGACGGGGCTGAGGGCAGGGGACTCTCAGCTCTAACAGCAGCCACTGATATCCCAGCAGATGCAGTGAAGACCGACGTGCCTCAACTCTAGGGGTGCTGGAGAAGTGTCCCAGAAAGGTGTGTGACGGGCAAAGAATGGACCTGGGAGCATCAAATCCGCTCTCCCAAGCTGGCAGTGAATGGAGCAGCCCAGCACGGGATGTTGTGCTCCCCTCCAGCCAGCTGTAGAGTAGAAGGGAGTATCAGAGCCCAACTTTGGCCACCAGAGGCTAAACACGATGTTTGCAGAATGGTTGGAAAGCCAGGAGGAAAAACAGGAGTTGGAAGCTCTTGGTCCAGGGAAGCCAAGGAAAGCAGATCCCCCACCCCACACTGAGTCTCTTGCACAAAAGCTGAAAAGGACAACTATCAAACAGAGGAGGAAGGGGAACAGTGGTGTCTGATGGCCACCACTTCTCCTTGTAGGTAGAAATCTGCACCAGCTATTGCAATCGGGTTCTTTTCTCCCCAACAACAGGAAATAGCATGGGGCTGCTCTGGTCTGATTTCCCTGCCAGCCCTAAACTCCTGATCTCCACCTCCATGATCTCTGGCCACTTCAGAGCTCAACCTCTGGGGCACGGGGTGTCTTCAGACAGGTTCTTGCGACATAAGGAGAGCCTTGCTGGGACAGTGTTTACTCATTCTCACAGGGATGGTTCCACTTCTGCTGTAAATCCAGGGGTTACGGGAGGACACTACCCTGTGACACTGCTTTTCCTTCAGCTCCAGAGCCCATCCATGCAGGACACCGTGGGGCTGCAGGATCATGCCAGGGGTCTAACCACTGAAGGAGCCCATTAGCTCTTACAGCCCCAACCAAAGCAGAATGGCTGCCCACAACAAGCTTCCCCGTGCTCGCACTCGTCCTGGTTTTCAGTGAAAACACCAAAAGAGCGACGTGGCTCCTGACATCCACCTACAAAACAAACACTCCATGTCTGGGAAGACACACCAACAGGCCCACAACCAGGACCGTCACCTTCCGTGGGTGGATAAACAAGAATTACCCGTCTGGGAGGCTCAAAGGCTGTGCCCTTGAGAAGAAAAAGGTTCTTGCATGTCCCGAGAGCCATCTGTTTTTCCTTTCGCCCCTGCCCACACTCAGTTGAGCTTTGCCTTCTCTTCTCCTAACCCCCATCAGAAAACTGCTGGAAATGCTCAGAGCCTGCTGGCGGAGACAGAGAAGCTCAGTGTCGGGGCTGGGACAGCAGAGGTGCTTCTCCGGCTTCCCCACCAAGGGCAGAACAGCTGAGCACCAGCTGCTGCTTTTCCAGACCTCACCCAGCTCACTCTGACCTGCCCCACTCCGCTCACCTCAGCGTTCGGTTCAACCAGAGGAAAATAGCTCCTAAAAATTAGCGTCGAGGATCCCAGTGCCCTGTGACGAACCGTCAGAGGAACTGCAAGAGACCTGGCAGAACGTAGGCGGATTAATTGCTCAGAAAGTTACTACAGTCAGCTGCACTGTGAGCAACCTCTGTGTTGTTCACACACAAATGGCCAGGCAGGTTTATGAGTTGCCTTCAGAAGAGGCTTCACTGTTGCTCTGCAGCGTTGACAGACGTGGGCTGGGAGACCTCTTTCTGTCCGCTCCACTGTGCCTTCGCCTGGGCACAGCCGAGGGAGCAGCATCCAGCAAGTACCTTGTGAATTCCCCATCACAAACACAAACAGGATTTAGTCCTCATACTGACCTAAAACTCCTATCACAGCCTTGGCACCTGCTCACAGGCAGCCTTAAGAAACTAACTCTGGCATCCTGAGGCACATGCTGCTCCTTTTCCACTCTGTTGTTGGCTGGTTTATTTTCAATTCTGTTTTCCAATCATCCTCTCTTTGAAGAGTAGCTGAGGGAACTGGGTTGGTTAGTTTGGAAACAAGGACGTTGAGAAGAGACCTTACTGCTCTTCACAGCCACCTGAGAGGAGGGTGGAGAGGTGGGAGTCGGTCTCTTCTCCCAGGTAACAAGTGTATAGCACAAGAGGAAACAGCCTCGAGTTGTGCCAGGGGAGGGTTAGGTTGGACACCAGGAGAAACTTCTTCCCTGATAGAGTGGTCAGGGGTTGAAATAGGCTGCCAAGGAAGTGGGACGGTGGAGTCGCCATCCCTGGAGGGGTTCAAAAATCGTGTAGATGTGGCCCTGGGCAGAGTGGGGTCAGGTTGACAGTTGGACTGGATGATCCCGCAGGTCTCTGCCAACCTTAATGATTCTATGACTCTTCTCCTTCTTTCATCTTTCCAGGTCAGAAGCAGAGCTGGAAAACCATGGAAATTACCCAGCCAGGTGGATCCCAGTCACTGAGAGCAGCCTGACACTCGGTGAAGATGCTGGGTCATCTCTATCTTCTACTCCTGGAAACACATTGCTGCCTTAAACCCTCACAAACCACCTAGTGTTAGCACCACCCTAGAGAGCTGCTCTGGCCCACACCATCAGCTCTGGACGCAAGCAACAGACACTTCAAAATCAGCAAACCACGTTTCCAAGGCTTAGGGTGAATCCAGCTAACTAAAACTACACAAACACTGAGGAAAATCAACATTATTTCATTTCAAACTGTGCTCCTGAGCACCTGACCCGAATGAAATCCAAGCAGGGAGCAAAATCACTAGGGCTGAGACAGCTCCGTCTCAACTCTGCATTGCTCCAGCTCCAAGAGACCCACTGGGAAGGGGCTGCCTGCTGCTGTAAGCAGGAGGCTCCAATGAGGAGCACAGACCCACAAGAACTCCTGTCCAGAGATTTCAGGTGCCCAGAGTGCAGCATAGCTGCAACCCAGAGCTGGAGCCACACGCACCCAGGGGCAGATGTCAGCATCCCAAGGGAACACTGCAAACTCTTGGCCCTCTCACAGGAGTCTGATTCCCCTCTCCCTTTCATCTGAAGCCTGGCATGGGCGAAGCTGAAGACACAAGACAGAATGATACAAGACAGAATGATAAAATCATCAAGGCTGGAAAAGACCTTCAAGATCATCGATTCCAATCAACCACCCTACAATCCCAAACCACTAAACCATGTCCTGAAACACCCTGTCTGCCCATATTCTGAACCTCCTGGGACGGTGCCTCCACTCCCTCCCTGGGCAGCAGCCTGTTTGAAGGGCTCCCCACTCTTTCTGGGAAGAAGTTTTTCCTAAGAACCCATCTGAACTTCCCCTGGCACAGCTTGACACCATTTCCTCTTGTCCTAGTGCTAGTCCCCCTAGGGAGAAGAGACCAACCCCTGCCTCACTCCAGACTCCCTTCAGGTAGTTCCTAGAATCATAGAATCATTAGGGATTGGAAGGGACCTCAAAAGATCATCCAGTCCAATCACCCTGTCACAGCAGAGAGCAGTGAGGTCTCCCCTCAGCCTCCTCTTCTCCAGGCTGAACAGCCCCAGCTCCCTCTGCATCTCCCCATCAGACCTGTTCTCCAGACCCCTAACCAGCCCAGCTGCCCTTCTCTGCACCCTCTGCAGCACCTCGATGTCCTTCCTACATTATATAAATGTCTTTCCTATATAGAGTGGACCTCACAATTGCTGCCTGTTGAGGATCCTGAGACAGAAACAACTGAAATGCAGCTGCTTTGTGCCCAAATACAGCCAGAAACCTGCCTTGGTGAGGGCTGCATCCAGCAGCTCCTGGTCCCACACCACAAAAAGCCCCCGGCTGAGCTCAGCCAGCACTGGCAGCACCGCCGAGGACATACACACCTGCAGAGAGTGTCTACAGTGCCACAGATCACCCAGCAGAGCGACAGAGCACAAGGCCAGCATTTAGATAAATGAAATGCTCCAGAGCCAAAAGCAGCCTCATTAAAACACACTTCTTCATGCAAAGAGACCCAGCCAGAGGGGCCCAGAGTGTCCTCTGCTGCCAGCCAGGGAGGCTGGGCACGTCCCCAGTAACCCCAGCCTGGGGGTGCTGGGAGGGGAAGCTGGTGGAAGCATTCCCAGTCTCAAGGTCTTTGTGTGTTATGGCTTGATTTGGGAGCACTGAGTGCACCAGCTCCCTCCCCTTCCTGGCAAACCCTCTGACCCTAAATAACCCGGGTCTATCAGACTCGTTCAGATATGCTAATGACAGCGCCCAACGCGGGGAGTCTGAATGCACCCGTACTGAGAAGCCCTTGGCAACAGGAACACAGACACAGGCCTGGGGAAGGAAGCTAACAAAACACCCCAAGCCCACAAACACTGCTTTTCCCCCTACCCTTTTTACAGTTGCTGGAAGATCCTCAGGTTGCTGCCCTCCCCACCACCACATCTGCAGTGAAACCTGCTGTTCCGTGCCCTGATCTCAGGATAACCCTCCCCAGTGCTGATAACTTGCAGCCTTTCTGCCTCTCTCGCTTTCTGTTTCGAACGCGTGCACTTTGCTTCTCTTCCCTGCCTGCAGCTCCCAGCTTGGGGCTGCCCGATAGCTCCAGTGAGGAGGGAGAAAGGGAGGTCTGAGAGTGATGATGAAAGCACCCCCAGGTGCTGATCCATGGTGCACAGAGCCAGACAACGCTCCAGCTCTGACCCTGCTCTCCCAGCTCCAGCACAGGGCATGTCCATGTGGACACAGCCTCTACCCACTGCTCCATGCATATGGCATTCCCCAGGCTGCAAGAACTACCCCCCAGGAGAAGATTTCAGAGACAAAGCCCAAAGACAGGAAGCCTGGAGCTGGCCTGCAAACAGAAAGGCCAACTGCTCCTCCTCTCTTCCTGCCATCAGCAGAAATACAGGTGCAAACACCCAAAGCTTCTGACTCCCTTGGAAAACAGCTCTGGAGGAAACCCATGGAGACCCAGAGCATGGCATGAGCAGCCCCAAAGCGTTAGACCCATCCTCTGTCCCTTACCACAGTCTGAACCGAGAAAGCAGCCAGGAGCTCCTCGCCGAGCGCTAGTGCAAAGGCAGCTTCGCTTCAAAACCACGAGCTCTTGTTTTGCCAGAGAAGAGCGGTCCCAGGGTCAGTCACCACATCCGCCAGCTGAGCTGGTTCCCCGGCGGAGGGTGGTTCCAGTGCCAGCAGCCGCCTCTAACCACAGCATGGGGCGCATGCAGCACCTCACCTGCGGAGCTCCCCAGGCGGAGAAGCCCTCACCCAGCTACGAGCTGCTGCCCTGCACTGCCCTCAGCACCTTCTGCAGGGCAGGCAAACAGGCTGGGGCACTGCACACACTCACGGAGGAGCAAATCCCTGCTCCTTGCCACCTCCACCAAGGATTAGACTGTGGGTTGATGGTTACGAGCTCGCCCCGGCGTTGCATTGCGAATAATTCTTGTTTCTTAATGCTGTGCTATTTCTGCCGAAGCACTCCCAAGCGTTTAAGCCTAAACGAGGCCGATTAATAATGGCGTGGTGCTAACTGCAAGCAAAAAACAACGCTGAAGCATCCCTACTTGTTTCTTTACTTAGAATTTGCCCCTTATTCTGTCTCAGGAGAGGACATCTGGCCTGTTCCTGCAGATCTGGGAACTCCCTTTAACCACTGTGGAACTGATGGGTGAAGGAACGGGGCTGGTGGCACACAGAGCCAGAGCTCGGCACTTCACAGTGGCCCTGCCATGCCCCACACTCCTCTCATTCCCCCATATGATCCTGCTGCCTCTGAGGACGTTGTTCCACACCAACCTTTATCCTTAGTTCCTATTTTCTCCCAGTGGATGTGCTGCATCACTCACCAATTCCTGCTTTTCTGCAGGTGATCCCCCAAATCAGAGAACAATCTGCCCCTCCGATGCCTACAGCTATTCCCAGTACAGGAGGGATAGCCAGAGGGAGCACCCAAGTCCCCATGGTCCAACACAGTGGATGAGAGTTGACTGCAAAGCCACCCCACACACAGCAGGCTGAGCTTTCCACAGCCCCAGAGCATGAAGCAGCACATCCAAGCTGCGCCAAGGTGGCCAAAGTGCCCTGGCCACCACTCCAGCTGCTCTGCCAGAGCCTGTGGCTGACCCCCACCCCTGGCTCTGCACTCCCTGAACTTTATAAAAAAATAAGTTGCTTTAAATCTCCTTCTGCCAGCAGCGAGCATGACCTATTTTAGCAATAAAAGGAAAAGCTCTCTGGTGCCTGGATACCCCTTGGCACTGGCAGCACAGCAGACCAAGCACAGCTCATCAGACCGAGAAATGCCCCTTTTAGCCTTTGCCTGGAGAAAACAATTTCTTCCCAAAGCAGACTCAGGTATGAGGAAGGGGAAAGGTCTCACAGCAGCGGAGCTGTTGCTGCATGAGTTCTGGACACACCACGGGCTGCGAGGTGGACCAGCGTGGCACAGAGCCCACTGCCCTCAGCCCACCCCAGCATGGAGGAGCCATCCTCCACCAAAATGCAAAGGAGACGGTTATTGATCAAAACAGGTTGTCCAGAAGTGCTCTGCTGTCTGCCTCACTTCCTCCCAAAACCCCGTGAGGAGCTCACTGCAGGTTTAAGAGAAAAAAAAAAGAAACCAAAACACAAACCAAACAGCAGCTCCTCCACAATCAGCTCCTCTGTTGCAGATAAGGTCAGTAATAAAAACCTAGCTGAGCGCCCGCATTTTTTATCTTGCCTACGGGGATGCAACATGTGCTGAGAAGACAAACGCCCTCATTGTTCCAGCAGTCCCGATGCCATCCATCTCTCAGAAGCTGCTGACTTGGCCTTTTGTTTCAGGAGGTGACCACGCTGTGCGTGGCCCCTTTCTTGGAAGGCATCGATTCCTGCTGCCATCGCTGTGCCCAGGCCACGGCTACTGCCGGCACTGCCGGCGCCTCGACCAGCTGCACAGTAATGCAGCCTGCCCAGCACACCAAGGCTGTCAGCAGCGCTGAGCTGTCCTGTCTCAATGTGCCATTCATGGAGCACAAGTCACATCTTGGTGGGGACAGCTCTCAGCTGCTGTGGCTTCCCAGTCATCTGACCGGTGCCGGGTGCTGGAGTCAGCTGCCAGCCCTCTCCTCACAGCCAGCGGTGCCCGCAGAGCAGCAGCACACCCCATACAGAGCTGCTTTTGAGCCTCTCTCCATCACAAGACTTTTGTCCCAGTCGCGTCCAGGCGCCTTTGAGCCAGGAATGACCCGTCTGCCCTTCCTTCCCTGCCCTCCTCATGCCCGGTGCTCTGCTTCCTGAAGTCACTTGTGGTCACAGACACCCAGGCGGGGCTGAGCAGCTCAATGAACCCAAAACTTCCACCTTAAAAGCACCAGGTCGCTTTGCTCATCATCACATCTCTTCTGTAGTGCAGTCCCACACAACACCCACCACCTACCTGCAGGTCAGAGGAGGACCCGTTAGTCTTCCCATGTGCCCGACTCACCTCTCCTACACTTCTTTACACCTCCAGAATTAACTGTGCAGGTCAGAAAACCTGAACTTGCTTAGAATTTCCAAGGAAAGCAGCAGTGACAGCAGCAAAAGCCCCCAGCCCTGGCAGAAGATGCCTCCAGGAGCTGGTGGGGCAGCTCAGGGTAGAGGCGCAGGCAAAGACTTTGTGTCTCCTTTCCTAGGCAACATGAGCTTTAAACGCAAACTGCTGTAAATCAACTCCTTCTTCCTGGCAGTGGGAGAGAGACCTCAGAGCAGGGAACTAGGTGTCCTGTTCCTTCACCTCCAGGCTCTCCCAGTCCCACAGCAGAGAGCCAGTTCTCCCAAACCCACCGCTGTGCTGTTCTGCGCTCACGCGATCCTCCCCTGCAAAGGCACCAGGAGACCTCAGGTCGAGTTCTCATGACAGAGCCCATCAGAGTCAGTATTTCCAAGGTTTTTGATTTCCAAGTCATTCCTTCTCACATGAGCTGGAGCCCGGCAGGCAGAACTCAGGATGTGGATTGCTGGCACGAAGCACTCAGCTGTGCAGCTGGTAGCAGGAGGCTTTTCTTTGCGCTCGGAGGTGGCTGGAGAAGGCTCTTTGCAGCCTTTGGGGAATTTTAGCATTTGGCACCATCAACTCTTCCGTTCCACGAGTTCCTGGAAGCACCGACACAGACTGGCATTTTGCTTCCAGCAGATAAAAGTGTGAATAACTACTCTGAGGAAAACCAACACAGCAGCGGCGGTGCTGGGCGCTGGTGATGCCAAACACACCAGCTCCGTGAGGGCTTACCTGGCATCACCTCGCATCACTGCGGACAGGAGCTGGGGCTCCTGCCATCTCAGCAGCTTCCATCTCCTCACGGCACCTTCCACACGGCAGGACACTGAGTTTAACTGGCCCTGCTCTGAGTGCTGGGAGGAGGAGTCTGGGCAGGGAAGGCACTCAGTTCCCTCCAGGCCAGTGTTTGCTAGGACACCAAATCAGCACACAAGTGTGCACCGAGCTCTTGTCTCTGCTTCAGACAGACAAGGAAGTTATTTATCACAGGCCAAAAACAACTGAGCGATCGGGGCTGGGACGCTCCTGCTCAAGGGCTGGTTTGCAAATGGAGACCTTAATGAAGGAGCTACAGGGGTGATCCCAGACAGGAAAGGTGGCACACAAGGGTCTCAGGACCAGAGTGGAGGGGATGAGCCCACTCTTCTATCTTAGCTGGAGTATTGCAAGGAATCTTGCAATCTTCCATCTTGCAAGGAATGGGCAACCAGAATGCAGGAACCACACTAAGCTCCTCAGCTTTTGCAGGGAGGTGACAGAGCTCAGTAAATGGGGATTCCAGTGGTAGTGGAGCGCCAGTTTCACATGCAACCCCCAAACCTGTTCTGTATTTCTAGTAGGTAAAACACTAGGAGCACCCCAAAAGCAGGAGCTGTTTGGGCACAGAGGCTGCTCCACAAGGACACCTGGTGTGTCCTGACCCCCAACACCACCTGCAGTCCCCCAAAACCCTAACACACATCCAAAGCTGCATCATTCCTGCAGCCTGAAATGTCAGGGCACTAACAGGAAAAGGATGAAAGGAGGGCACAGCAAGAAACCAAATCCACACGGACAAAAAGGAGGGGAACCCTTCTGTCCCCAGGGAACAGCGATCCCAAAGAGGGTTTAAAAGGAACGGAGGGGCAGGTGCTCTGCAGGTAAATCGATCTGTTTACAGAAAATACCTGCGGGTTGCCTGAAAACGAATGTCCTCCACGCAGAAGTTTCCTTTGCGAGAGCATGAACTGCAGACACGTTAGAAGGTTAAGAGCATAAGTAATGTGTTTTTTCACCTTTAGCTAAAGGTCACGGAGCGTTCAGACAATTCCTCTGTTCCCAAGCTGAACGAGACACCGATCAGCTCAGCACCCCGACATTACACCCAGGGAATATGGAAACAAAAGGTCCCACTGAATTCACCCGTCACAAACTGCCTGTTACTGGTGATTTCAGTTTCATCTAAACAAAGTCAAACAAACCAGACCCTTTTAACGGAGCTTCCTCCTTCCCTCCAAAAGCACGTGAGCTTGTCCAAGCTCCTTTACATGTTTCACCAAGATGGAATTAAATCCAAGGTCATTATAAACTACTGCATCATTTCCACATCCCGCCTCCCTGACAGCTGTTTGGACCTGATGTCTCAGTGAGGAGGAGGAGGAGGACACACTGAGTTGGTTGGGGACCAAGAACCTGTGGAAGAGCCTGTTTGCTTCATCACTCAGCAGCACTTGGTCTGGATCAGACTCATGGGCTCACAGCCCTGCCCAAAGCTGGCACCTCTGAGTGAAACCAGCCAGCAAACATCCTCACTCAACCGGTACTGGATCTCCTCAGCCAGCTCCAAACTCCACAGCAGCTCCTGGAACGTGCTGCCCACACGTACAGAGCGTATTTCTGTTCAGTCACTGAAATACATCCCTCATTCTGTGGGATATTCCCTTGGGCTCTATATGATGGGAGAGAGAAGAAAAACTGCCCAAGGCTGCTTCCACTGCCTCCTGCCCCTTGACAACATCCCCCTCGCTTGCCTCATCTGTGAAATCTAACAGCTGCAATCCTCTAAATCACATTTCAGAGAGTGTCTCCAAGCTTAAAATAATGTCACAGCTCATTTCTGAGCTCAGTCTTCCTGCCAGGCTGCACTTCCCTCAGTGCAACCACCGCAGTCAGACCGTGGGTATTTATTTCTGCTCCCACAGCCCTGCCGTGCTCAGCCCCGCACAAACACGCCCAGGAGGTGACCCAGGGCGTTTCCACCACCAGGATAAGGATCCCCGGGCTGACAAATTCCCAGTTGTGCGGAAAGGATGTCGTGGAACGCTGCAAACCAGAATCGGAGGCTAATGAGATGCAAGACACGCTGGTGTCGGGTTGGTTTTGGCCTCTCTTGCTCTCTTCCAAACAAGCTCTCGCTGTGCAAACACACCCCGTGACAGAGCTGACCTGGCCAAGACATGCAAGCAAATACCAACGACTTTTAATATTAAACAATGCAGCAACTTCAAAGCAACCGGGCTCTCCTCTCCCAAGCAGTCCCACCAGAGACCAGCTTCAGCCTCGGAGCGCCAGAGCCGTGGCCAGGCTCCAGCTCACGGCAGCGGCAGGCGAGGGACACGTGTTAGCGCAGAGCTGAGCGTGGCAGGATGGATCACGCAGGGACACGCTTCAGGAACTGCTCTGCCCACCCTCCCGAGAGGCTCTGCACACAGGGGCTGGCATGTGTCTGTTGAGGAGACCCTTTGGGCTTCCCATCTTAAAAAAACACAGTTAAATGTCAAGTCCTGCATGCAGACACCTAGAAGGTGTCACAGAACTCAGGAAGATTACACGTGGCTGTAAAAATAGCTGCTGGAAGCCAGCAACTCCTTCCAACATTAATAAGATAGAATAAGAGCAGTATTCAGAGAGCTTGGAAACACCCAGAGCTCCGTCCCACTGGCAAACAACTGCCCTGCTTGGTTCATTCCAGTGTTGCAACATTAAGGGGAAGCAACTGGGGTTTGCAGAGACCAAGAACTCAAGCCTAGAGCCTTTCACACTCTTCTAAAACTCATCCCTGCATTGGGCACTGAGCTTCGTCGGGTTTTAAACCGCAGGTTTGCAACACCTGGTCGCATCCTCCTCCCGCTTGGGTTTCTGAAGCAAAGAGAACTAGGATTTCCTTTGGGACAGGCGTTCTCACTCCGTCCCACCTCCCAGACAAACTCGCTTGCACGGATGGAAGCAGAACTCCCATAAACCGAACCAGGTCAGCGTGTCTCATTCCCTGGATGAAAAGCTCCTTTGTGCAGAAGCACGCAGGCCCCGAGCGATCCCGATGAGGCAGCTAACACAGCCAAAAGCTCATCCTGTGCCCTCCTTAGCGTTTCTATTTCAAAGCCTTCCCAAAGCCCGGCTCTGTTCCCTGTGCCACCCTGCAGACGCCCAGCAGAGAGGGCAGATGAGGTAATTTCACCCCTTCACCGACACTTCACGTGTTTCCAGGCTTTCAAGTCAAACCTCAAATCATCACAGCAGGAATTTTACCATTTAACAGCCACCAGCGTCAGAAACTTAACCCTGAGACAAGGTCTCAGCCCTAACTCAGGGTGTGACAAGCACCGTCCTGGCTCTGGGCACCTCTGTGTAACCCACTGAGAAGCGGCCGCTCAGAGCAGCCTTGTGAGCGCCAGCCACACTCTAGCACCTAATAAGATTCATTTAAGCAGCTTGAGTTGACTAAAGCTGTTCCACTAAGGAGAGTTTTTTTCCATTAAGGGCTTAAACCTCAAGCATTCGACCATCCAGGATGAGCGAGCACAGACGTGAGTGACAGAGCGCGGAAGGAAGAGGCTGGATCTGGCTGAATCAGCCTCCGAAAGCTCTGGTGTGTTCAACATAGAATCACCTCCAGGTTATACCTGGATCCAAGGGGAGACAGAACTCAAAGCTAAGGGAGAGGGGGGAAGCAGGGAAGGATAAAATGGAAAAAAAAAAAATCAGCAGATGTTTTCTTATTCCCCAGGAGCAGCACCGGCCCAAGTGAAGGGCAGGAGGCAGGGACATCCCTGTCATCTGCCTGGAAATCACGAGAGCTCTCAAATGGACTGGGCTTGCTGGGAAGGATGCTTGTTCCGTTGTGGTTCAGCACCAAGGAAAGGCCAAGCTGAAGAGGGCTGGACACCACACGCTCCTGCAGATGGTCAGTTGTCCCCTTCTCCCCACAAGCTGGTTGCTTGCATCAACCAAGGGTGCTCTCACCAGAAAGGCAAACGGACTCAGTCAGAGCTCATGAGCACTGGGAAAAGGCTGGGACAGGAGAGAAGAGCTGAAAGCACCCCATGGAGAAACAAAAGAGGATCCCACAAGAGAGGAACAATGAAATCCCACACCACAGGCACGGAAACGGTCTGATTTCTCTCTAACAGCCACATCCGAGCCCAGCCCAGCCCACCCTCTGTCCCCGTGATGGGGCCATGCCACGCGGCTCCTACCCTGCGAGCGGGCAGGGAAGGGAAGTGTCTTGCCTTACCGCATGTGGTCGAGCAATCTGAACCGGATAGGACATGGCGTGTGGCGGGTAGCGCGGCTCGGCAGCACGCCAGCTCTGCGTCACGGGCTGTGTAGATCCAGACATGGCGAAAGGGCAGGCGTGGCGCTTGTTGCTTTCAAATCACTGGCACAGGATTAGGAGAGCCGAGAGCTCCTCTTCATGTGTGTGCTTTCCACGTCCTGCAACAACTGAAAGCAAACAGCAGAGGAGCAGGTTAATTTTCAGCTCAGCAACGGTCCCGTGAGACAACCAAACACCAAGTCTTGGGTGACTGCACCCACAGTTCCCCAGTGGCCCCGTTTTTGGCTTAAGGAACACCAAGGTTTTCATGTGGATTACTTCTATAGCTAGGGAAGTCCAAATAGAAGATTATCCCAAATCTATCCCTTGCCAGACTGCCTTGGAAAGTCTTCCCCCAGCACCAGCAGGACCAGGCCTGCAAAGTGCCAGCAGTTTATTTGGGCTCTGTTGATCTCCGTGTTTCTTGGAGACAGGTATTTTACTGGAGGAGGTGACGCAGCTCCCAAAACCACAAGCTGGAGTTTCGGCACCTCAGCGTGAGGTCCGAAGGCACAAGACCCCATCCCTTTCCCAATCCCTGCTCCCACACACCCACACACGCTCCTTTCGGTGCCCCTGCACCCAAGCTGTGGCCATTTCTGAAGCCACCTGAGGGAAGCCCTGATCTCTCCTCAGGAGGGACAGAGAGCACTGACCTCCCCAGCAGCCACGTCCATCCACAGAGCTACACTAAAGGTGGCCACATGGGCTGCCTAGATCAGCTTTTCTGATGAGGACCAAGAGCTGGAGAAGACACTGTGGTCTTGAGGAGACTTTCCTAGAGTCACCCACACCTTCCCCACTCTACCACGGGCTGCAATTCCAGCTGTAAGCAAAGCAGGAAAACTAATAACACAGGATGATCTCCCTTGGCCCCAGGAGGAAACTTCCAAGTGACTGTGTTTTAGAGACACTTCACTTAGCTTCTCTGGGCAAGATTTTAACCCTCCTAGTTTTGCTCTGGGTTTCAACAAGAAAACAACAAACATCTACCTGCTGCCCTTCATCATCACCAGATGAAGGTTGCAGGAACTACGCTTCTCATATTAACAGTGAATCAATCCCCACTGCTGCCTGGATCAATCCCAAGCAGGGACAGCCCCAGTTGCCCCTCGCCAAGACCCTTTTTCCATCCCCTACACCACTGTGCGTGCCCTCACACATCATTCCCCACAGAGGTACGTGTTACAGAGATTAGTGTGAGGTTTTGGCACTATCAGAATCCTTCATCAGCTCGCTGGGAGCAGCAGAGGAAGCAGCCGGCATCGTGAGCTCCACAGCAGCATCTCCCCCTTCCCTGCTGCTTGGGGGGCACAGCCAGCCCCAGCCAACCCAACTTCGACTGAAGGAGCAGTTGGCATTTACAGAAACCAAAAAAAGGAGGTGGGAAAGAGAAGAGAAAAAAATAGAGGAAGTTTTTCTGCTCTTCCCCCCCTTCCCCAACTCCTGTGAGACCACAGATCAGCCCGTGCGGATAAACCAGCTGCTATCTGGTGCTGGCAGGCACAGGATGGCCTCACTGGTTTGCCGGCACCCACACAGCACCCACTGAGCCAGAAATGAAATCAAACCAAGGCAACGGTCCCCGTCAGGCTGGGCATCAACGGCAGGAGGAACACAGCCTCGGGAGGGCTGCCTGTAAAGGACGTTTTACTAAAGCAGGAAGTTTTACTGAAATAGTCTTTTTTGTGAAATTCACCATTAAAGCCTAAGGATGCTGAGGCATCTCCCCGCTGCTGCTGAGGGGAAAAGGAGTTCTGCCAAGTTCCCTATGGGAGAGAACAGCATCGTTTGGCTCTTAGGGCAGGAGGGACAAGCTGGGCCCCCCCTGCTTTCAGCTCACTCCCTGCACAAAAGTTGTGGGGGGATTCCCCCAACCCTGCACCCAAACATCCCTATCAAACGCCAGGGCACCTTACCTGCAACCCCAGTCCCAGGGAGCAGCCTGACCCTCATCCCAAATAAGGACAATGTCCCCACGCAGGAGCCTGCCACGCTCAGTGAGGTCCAGCCTGGGACAGGAAAGCACCAGGGGAATTCAGAGACGCCCAGAAGCAGTGGTGCGTATTTATCCTCCCAGTATGACGTACCCCAGTTCCCCTTGTTCTTTTGACTGGAAGGGATATTAAACACTGATTTCCACCAGAAACTGGGGGCTGTGCTGGGAGTATGTGGGTCACCACCCATGCCCATTACCATCCAAGGACACCCTCTCATCCCTCTCACTGCTATAGGGTCGAGTCCAGCAGCCAAAGGGATGTGCAAGATGCTCTCGAGTGCTCCTGAGCCTCACTGAGGTCTGCAGGAGTTTAGGGTACTTTCACAGAATGTTAGGGGTTGAAAGGGATCTCTCGAGATCATCAAGTCCAACCCCTCTGCCAGAGCAGGATCCCTTAGACCAGGTCACACAGGGCTGCATCCAGGGGGGTTTTGAACATATCCAGAGCAGGAGACTCCACAACCTCTCTGAGCAGCCTGTTCCAGGGCTTCGTCACCCTCACAGAAAGGAAGTTTCTCCTCATGTTGAGGTGGAACTTCCTACATTCCAGTTTATCCCCATTATTCCCTGTCCTATTACTGGGCAACACAGAAAAAAGACTGGTCCCTTCCTCTTGACTTCCTAATAACAAACTTCATGATCTCAGCTCTCAGCCACCTAAGAGCTAATTAGCAGATGTAAATGTAGAGATATATACACACCCCTAAACACACTCCAAGTTGTGGGGGCAAAGCACCTGGCAGCTGCAGCAAGCCTACTGCACCCCTGGCAGCTGAGCAGACAGTCCAGCCCACACCCCAGCAGCTCCACAGGAGAAGCAGTGGGATGATTTTTCTTAAACTCCTCAGCTCAGCAGCTCAGCTTTCAAGCTCAGCACCAAGCGCAAAGCCCCACGGTGTTAAGCTCTAAAACAGTTTAAAAGCTTCTTTGCTTCTGTCTGTGCAACAAGGAAAAAGACGTTAACTCTCTACTGGAGGGATACAAACACAGAATCACAGAACATTAGGGATCGGAAGGAACCTCCAAAGATCATCCAGTCCAGTCCCCCTCCCACAGCAGGATCACCTAGATCCAGTCACACAGGAACATGTCCAGGTGGGTTCTAAACGTCTCCAGAGAAGAGTCTCCACAACCCCTTGGGCCGCCCCTTCTAGGGCTCTGTCACCCTCACTGAGAAGTTCCTTCTCACATTGATGTGGAACCTCCTGTGTTCCAGCTTGCACCCACTGCCCCTTGTCTTATCATTAGATGACACGGAGAAGCGTCTGGCTCCATCCTCTTGACACCTGCCCTTCACATATCTATGCCGTCAGTCTCCTTTCTTCCAAGCTAAAGAGACCCAGCTCCCTCAGCCTTTCCTCGTAAGCGAGGTGTTCTACTCCCTTCATCATCTTCACGCATGGGGTTGGACTCAGTGATCTTTTCCAACCTGAAAGGTTCTATGAAATTCCAGGGGCTGATGAAACCACCCAGCCCCAGGACACACTGCCCACCAGCTGAGCCACACCAGTGCTCTGCATTAACCACACACTAGCAGGATCACATAAGGGGTTTTTCCTGTCTGAGGGCAGCAAACTACCTCTGCCCCAACAAAAAGCCCTGGAAAGCCAAGAGTAAAACTCATGCACTTGCAACCAGGTGAAGCAGTTCCTGTTTCCACACCTCCAAAAGCACGGAGCAGCAGGGCACCAGTAAGATCTCAGCACACCTCTCTGGCCTTGGATGTTCTCCACTGCAGCTGGACTGGGGGCTGGAGCCAAACGAGGTCACCAAAGCACCAGGCCAGCCTCATGGGTGCCACTACCCCAGATCCCATTTTTACACTTTATGTGTGAGAGAAAGGGGCTGCTGGTGTATGCCTGGTCCAGCACTGCTCCGGGAGCAGGAGGAGGGTCCCTCCAGCCAGCAGCCAGGGCTGTGGTTGCTCCCACTGGCAACGGGGACATGAAATGGGGACATACTGGTTCTACTTCAGAGCTGGGTGCAGCTGCAATGCTGCTTGGCCACATATCCCCAGCAAAAGATCCCGGGGTGCCTCCCCTTCTGCAACTCTTCAGTAATTATTTTTAATACAGGAACACAAACAACAGGAGCAGATTAATGTAAATAAAAGAGAAACCGTGCGGCCAGGCTCTTTAAATCTCTAAGATTGAACGGGTTGGTTCCTACTTTTCTCAACTGATTTTGATGAGGAACAGACATTGTCTCACAGGAAAAGCATTTCCCCCCCTGGTTGGAGTCTCCATCAGTCTGTTTTATCCGCAGACCTGTGTTAGCCATTAGGGCACTAGGTAGGGGATGATTTACAGTCTCTGATTAGGAACAGGAGAAAGCTGGGGGTTACCAGTAAATCCAGCATCTGGGCTACAACATGAACCTGCAGAAGAGGTGAGAGCCCGTGGAGGCTCCCGCACCCATTTACTTCCATCTGTTTGGGAGACTCCCAGGATCCCGTCCAACTGCTGAAGCCTTCAAAAACTCCACCCTCCTCCCCGCTGCCAACTCTGTACAGCAAACCACCACCCCCTGCTCCTCTGTTCCTCCTCTTCATGTGCCACTTACTGTCTACAACCCTTTCTCCATTGCCCATTCTCCCTACTTTACACCATGAAAACACTCTGCAAGCCACTGCAAGTTGCTGCAGGCTCCCCCGCACACTGAGGAGCTCTGCCTGCACCCTGGCTGCCCAAGCACTGCCAGCTCCCAGCACAGCTACATGGCACCGGCCCAAGCAGACTCCTGTCCAGCCCAAAAGATGGGCACAGACAAGCTCACGATGCCCCACAGCCATCAACAGGTTCACAGCCAACACCCTGTAGACACCACGGGGCTGGGCAGCTCCGTGCTGGCCCTTCAGCCCAGCTCCTGAGTGCAGCCAAAACACATCGATAGAGTCGGAGCTGTGCAAAAACCCCACAGGTCTAAAGTAAGGCTTTACAATTAACCTGAGCTGCAAACGTGATAATTAATGCCATTCAACACGCCTGCTGCTGTTCGACCTTAGAGCCTGACGGGCTCCGTTCTCCTCGGGGAGAGCAGGATTCCCAGGTGAGGGCCAGGACTCAACGCTGACACAGTAACTGTGGGCAAGTTGCCACAGTTACCCCATGCCTTGGGTCATCTGTCTGAAAGGTGAGAACAAGACGACACTCCCAGCTCACAGAAAATACTGGTTTATCTGTTCTTGTAAGAGTTTTAAAGATCCCAGTGAAAACACGCTGCTCGAGAGCAAAATAAACTCTTGGTTTATGTAGGACGTGCCGAACTAAGCTTAACAGGTCGTTTCTTAAGCCCAGAGTAACGTCACCCCGCTCATGCTCTGCAGACCACGGATGGTCAACAGAAGACATCAGGAGGTGGCCCACAAAATGACTGCAGAAGACCTTTAGTAAAAGACACTGAGCAGTCCCATCAGATCATGCAGACAAGGCAAATAAACACACGACACAGGGCACGTGCGATCGAAGGGTATCGACAGTAAAGCTAGCGGTTAATTACATCGAACAAGGGAAGGCTTTGGGAAAACCAACCAAGTCATCTTCACTCAGGCGGTAAATACACAAGCGTTGTCCTCCTCAGACAAGGAAGACAAGGTGCAGATCCCCCCAGTCTCCTCGTGCACTTTTAAATAAGAGTTAAGGAAAGGTGGAGGAGGACTTTTTATGGGGACTGTAGTGGTAGGACAAGGGGGATGGTTTCAACTAAAAGTGGGGAGATTTAGATGAGATCTTAGGAAGAAATTCCTCCCTGTAAGGAGCTAGAACAGGTTGCCCAGGGAGGCTGTGGCTGCTCCATCCCTGGAAGTGTTCAAGGCCAGGTAGAAAGGGGCTCTGGGCAACCTGGTCTGGTGAGAGGTGTCGCTGCCCATGGCAGGGGTTTGGAACTGGATGAGCTCTGAGGTTCCTTCCAGCCTAAACCATTCCAAATCAAAACCAGACCTGGAGAGCAGCGAGGAGATTTACCCACCCTCGCTTTAAAGGACAAGCGGGGAAGCAAAACCAATTAAGACGTGATGAAAACGAGGGGACAGGCTTCGCTAAGAAACTCACCACGACGTAGCGGTAATGGATTTGTCTCATCAATATGTGCATGAAATTTTCTTGGAAGACAGTTGACGTTACGCACAAATATTTGGATGTGGGGTATCTATTAAGCCCTTTCAAAGGGAAAGCAGGCCGCCTGCCATAAATTTAGGGCTCTATTCAGAATAACAAAGACCACGATGTTGCTGTCTGCAGCCTGGGAATCCACAGTAGCGCTGGATCACAGCGGGGTACAGAGGGTTTAAATTAAAACAGCAGCACAGGGTCAACAGGAAAGATCAGGCACATCTCGAGCTCCGCGGCACGGAGGAGAGGTTATTTCAACCCCAGGGGTTGAGGATTGTACCTGCCTGTGATCTTAAAACATTTTTCTTGCTTTGGAAGAGCACGAAAGCAAACTGGAGCTGGCAGCACCCTGCACATCATGGCTGAACCCTGCAGCTGGCCCTCAAAGAGCAGTCCCCAAAGTAGCTCTTGCCCTGTTCCACACAGACAACGGCCCTCCTCCCTCCTCCCATTTGGCCTGATGACTTTTGAACTAATTAATTTCCTCGCCTGACTGGCAGTGCTGATGCACAAGCAATTACAGCAGCAGATCTGGGGGAAGAAGGGGCCTTGCAGCACTGCAGCGGAGCTGCCCAGAGCAAGATGCTACCCTTGTAAGAAGGGACAACCAGTCCCTAAGGCCACAGAGTGGGGTGGCAGAGGCTTAAGAGCTGAAGTCGCTCAGCCTGGTTCGCTGCCTCCTTACTGGAAACCTCCGGGCTGCATCAGCTCTCCCACCTCCATGCAGAGAACTGGTTCTGTTCCCCAATGAAAGGTGGCTGCTCTGCCCTGCCCCTGGCACTGCCCAAAGCAGCAAAGCAGGATTTGCCACTCGTATTTCTCCTTTTCAATCTTTCCAAGCTATTTTAGGCACAGGACCCACGTTTAGCTCTGCCCCGAGATAACCTCTGCCAGCATTTCTGTGCAGATCTTGGCACCGCAGCTGCATGGAGCAAGGTCAGAGGGTTGGGTTTTGCCAGCCCCATGCTCCCAGTTGTATTTCGAAAGGCGGGTTTTGCCACACAGGAGGCTCTTGGCAGTGACACGATGCTGGTCTGAGGCTTCTGGCAGAGGAAAGTACCTGCTATGTGTTGTAATCCTGTCCCTAACAGCCCTGGGGGCAGACCCGAGCTCTTGGCAGAACAGTCTGGTTGCCTGGGAGCACTGAGACACCTGCACCTCCCACCCTACCATGGACCCCACCAATCAGATCAGCACTTGCAACGTATCCCACATGGTTTAGGTATCTCCCAGCCCTCAGCAAAGAGGCTGCAAGTGACCTTGAGATGGTTCCCAGAGGGGAATGTATGTGCTTAAATGAACAAGACTGACCCATCAGGTTGTACAGAGGTGAGGGTTGGTTTCTTCTCATAAGGAAGAAGCAATAGGACAAGAGGAAAAGGCCTCAAGTTGCACCAGGGGATGTTTCAGTTAGACATGAGGAGAAACTTCTGCCTTGAAAAGGTCATCAGGCCTTGGAACAGGCTGCCCAGGGAGGGGGCTGAATCGCCATCCCTGGGTATTTTTCATAGTCGTGGGGATCTGGAGCTCAGGGACAGGATTTAGCAGTGGCCTTGGGACAGCTGGGTTAGTGGTTGGACTCTATGCGCCTGAAGGTCTTTTACAACCTAAAGGATTCTAGGATTCCTTTTTGCAGGAGCACTAGGCTGTCACTCCCCACTTGCAGGGACTTAATCTATTTAATATGCACAAGCCACACACCAAGGGCCAACCTGGCTGGCCTCAGCCTTTGTTTTTCACATCCTACCATAATAAGCCTCTTTCCCTAGAGTTTCCCTACTCCCATTAGTTGGATTCTCCCTTCCTAATCCATTTAAAAATCCTTAAGCACCCTGGAAGACGCTTAAGATGCTCCAGATCATCTGGAGGGTTGGTCCCTCAGCAGGGCTGCTATGGCAGAGCTGCTCCCATTATGCAACGGCATCGCTGCTCTCTGCCAGGGTGCCCATGGCCAATTCCCCACGTTGCTCTGGTGGCAAGCGGAGGGAGCCAGCACACACAGGGCCACACACAACCCCGCTGGCAGCTGCAGGCTAGAAGTCCAAAAGGGACTCTTCGAGTAATTAAAGATACTGAGAAGAAACTGGGGAAAAGATTTCCACAGTGAAAAGAGAGGGGGAAAAAGGATAGGAGGTGGGATTTGGATCCATGCAGAGGCCATTCATGGAACAAAGGAGTTATTTTAAGTCTAGGCTGGAAATAGAAAACAAATTAGACCACGCGAGGCCTTTGTTGAAGAAGATCTGCAAAGACAAATGGAAACGCCTGGAGAGGAAATGACAAAAAAAACCCAAACATGAAACCACCCAGGGAACTGGGACTGCGAAGGGAAATGGGGCAGGGGACGGGAGGAAAGGAGTGACAGGCAAACGCCAGAGCACAGACTGGGCAGCTGAGAAGGAGCCATATAAGAAAACCAGTGCAGAACCAGCAGAATTGACCTGTAAAACCCCAGAGATTGAAAGAAAATACCGAAAATGCCCCATTTTCTGATGGAAGCCCAGCCCAAAGCTCTAGAGAGAGAATCTCGCATCTGCCGGGGTAAGATGGACTGTACAAAGGCACAAACCAAACCCTCTTCCTATTCCACCCAACCCCAAATCCAGCAGCCTGAAATGTCCCATCTCATATCCTGCGCAGCCACATCCACCCAGATCCAGGGCAGGTCTAACCATGGGGAAGGCAGACAGCCTGTTCCTGGGCAAAGCTCTTTCTACCTCACCTCCAGACTCTCATCACTCCCCAGCCCCTTCCCTGCACACACCACACAGCATCTTCTACAAGGAGCCCATGTGGGAAAGACAAGGGGTGATGGGTATAAACTGTGCCTGGGGAAGATTCCAATTGGAATCCAGATGAAAACTGTCCCCCATTAGAACAAGTAACCGTTGGAACCATCTCCCAAGGGTCTGATTGCCCTACCCAGGGCAGTTTCAAGACCCAGCTGGCAGACTGCTGGGACATCTCATTTAAACTCTATTTTTAGCTTAAGAGGTTGGACTAGATGATCCTGGAGGTCCTTTCCAACTTGCTGTTCTATGAATCTATAAATCTTTCCCACTCAAGCTGTCCCCTCCCTCCCAATGTTTAAGCCCAAGTTTAATGTGGCTGTGACGCAGAACTAATCTCAGCTTCATAAACTGACTTGAGCAACTTCGAACCAAGGTGGAGAAAAATGTCATTCCCTGCCAACTGATAGGGCAACTGCAGCAACTGCTTTGGCCCATGGAGTAGCACATTAACAACCATCCCGGCAACAACCATTACACCCAAGAGTTAACCCGAACCCTGAAACTAGACAAACGAGGCTTTTAAAACACAGAGGAGATCACAAAGCGCCTGCGAGAGTTGTTTCTCTCTTTTGCGCAGAACACGCCGCTCATTTGATCTTCAAACCCTTCAGTTCACACTGCTGAAGAGACAGGTCCTCTGATGTCTCGGCACGTTCATGAAAGCTAGAGGAGTCATCTCCTCGAGATCCTTTTGTTGAACAAATTACTCAGCTCAGGAGTGACATTTTCAGTTATTTACATCCTGAATAAAGCAGGGAAATGCATTTTCTGGAGCTCCTCGGATACGTTCTTTGAGGCAGATCGCAGCGCTAAACACTCGCTGCTTCCGCACGTTCCCAATTTCAAAGACGACAAAACATCTTCGCCTTCTAAATTATTCCTTTTCTTTCATGATCCTCTAATGATTCAGGAGTCTAAACTTCACGCGAGGATCTTTTGAAGAGCGCCGAGTGCCAGCATGAAAGCTGTGACAAACTGCCTCCCCATACTAAGACGAATGCAAAGGCACAAAATCACTCCAGGGAACTGAAACAGAGCCTGCAAATAAATTAAGTGACCTGTAAACTGAGGTACTCAAAAATATATGAGATGCTACACAGCTCTGCTGTAAAGAGTCTTTGGGGAGTGGAGCTGGTTTCAACTCAGCCGTTTTCACGGAATGTCAGGGGTTGGACCTCGAAAGATCATCTAGTCCAACCCCTCTGCCAGAGCAGGATCCCCTACAGCAGGTCACACAGGAACACGTTTTACTCCAGGTTTGCACATTACCCAGCACACAGCTGCACAGCGGGAGGTTTAAGCAATGCAAACCCAACCGCTTGCTATCGCCTGTCAAACACCAGCTCTGAACCCTCCTCTTTCTCCTAACATTCCTCAGCTAATTACTAGCAGATAGAGTCAATTCTCAGCCCAGGTTAATAACCACATTCCACCCATTTGTTCCTGCAGTTTGCTGCTGCTCTCATTTCTCCCCAGGAAAACCGATGAGAAGTTGGAGCTCGCTGGTGGCCCAGCAGAAGGAGCCGCTCATTAGTTCAGAGCAGAGCAGCCGGCGAGACAGGTCTAAGCGGTAGAAGTCATTAATTGGGTATGTTCTGCTTTCCTTGTCTGGGTAATTAATAGCTTCTAGACAGAAAGTCAAAGCCTCTCTAGAGGCACCAAAAAAATCTCCACATTTGCATACAACACGTAGCACCTCGCAGGGTGCCGGACAATTTGCAGGGATGGAAGTGGGACAGGACATCACCTCCTCCTCCTCCATCTCCCTTCTCTAATACCCAACAGCCTATTTCAGTGGGAGCCCTGGCATGCAGCCGTGCAAAAGGCTTCACACCTCTTTACTCCAAAAGAAAAGGTCTTGCACAGCAGAGCAGGACTCCCGGTGTGCTGACCAGGACACTTCTCCAGCTACAGCCTGGTCAATACCCTTCATAATTTGCCTTTCCTGGCCTTGAAGCAATGGTCTTCACCCTGTTCCTTACAGGCTTCTGACAGTCTGCATGCTGGTCTGAAGGAACCTTTGAAAGGTGACTGAAATTCATGCTGCATAGGTAAAGACACAGCTCAAAGGGTTTGCTCTTCCATGAGGAAGCAACAAGCACCAACAAGGCACAGTGAGAAGGCGCCTTTGGTCTCCACTACCTAGTTGTACATGAGGGAGAAGGGAGCTCTGCCTCCCTTCCCGGCAAAACACTCAGTCCCTGGGCTATCAGTAACACCCTGTTTTACAATTGCTGAACTCAAATTAATAATTATTACTAATACTTCAAAAAACCCCAAACCTCAGCTGCCAACATCAAGCTACTCCTAACGTGACTCACCAGCCAATTCCCTGCTGTCACCCTGCACCTCCCTGCCCTGGGGCTGAGCTTTCAAGATGGGTCCTCACCCTCCAACCCTTCAGCCACATAGCAGAAACAAAACCAGGAGGAAAATGCCTGATGCAGAGCAACCTGCTGGGAGCAGCTTTCACTGAGTCAAGCTTTTCACTTGGACATGGCTGGTCTGGACAGAAGCACCAGAGGGAATAGCAGAGTCATGGTCCCAAGGTCAAACACTGCCTTCGTAGAGCTACAGAAACAAATTACAGCATAATCATCTTTCCAGAGTTCATCTGGGAGGTACTTAAGGATGTTTCTCAGCACCTTCACGCTTATAACCTTGATTAAGGCCTCAGATTTAAATTAAGATGAACCCTGGTTACTCACAGTAAGAATAGACACAGCTCCTGAAACTGTCTCTGCTGAGCCAACAAGCTTCCCTTGGTATCAAGCTGGCACAGGACAGCTTATACAGGGATAACTAAGAGGATTACTGTCCCCCAAACCTCCACCACCTCTGCTTGAGCCACTGAGCTGCTCATGAGACAACCCTTCTTAACAGCCCTTGCACTTCACTGGGAGCAGCCACGCATGGTAGATCCCGATGAGGACTCTGTAAGGAGAAACACACACACGCAGCACCGCGAGAGCCCTACAAACTCCCCAGAGCCCACACAAGGAACACAAACCCAGCCAAGGAACACTCACCTGCTCCTCACAGGCCCCCTCAAGCTCTGCCATTGGGCACAGGGGTGTCAACAGTGCAGCAGGTAAAGACCTTACAGTTCGCAAACCTGACTCCACTCAGATGCTGGGATTTTGCAGACATCCTTGGAGGGGGCAGTCCCCTGCCCTGCAGAAAAACCCGCTGTCGGAAAGGTACTAGGAATCACGCTTAGCCCAGGAAGGAAACAGGACAGAAGTGAAGAGTTAAGGGGGGAAAAAACCCAACCCCAAAACACTGAAGGTGCTTTGGGACACATCAGCGTGTCCCTTTGTACTGATGTCCATTCCGTGGGCACTAATACTAAAGCATGATGTGCTGCACTAACTTACAAGGACTGTTTAAACAAGGAAACCCCAAGGGAAGGGAAAACTCTTCCAGTTTTAAGCTGTAGAGGAATTTTTATGGATGAACGTAACACTCCAGCTCCCTCTGCCTTGTTTTACCCGGGAAATCCACTCTGCTTTAACACAACACACCCAGCCACAATCTCAACTGGTGCCAGATCTGCCCATCCTGCAAAAGGAGCAGCATCATCCTCCCAACAGTTGGGAAACAGCAGGTTTCCTATGCAATCCCTGCCAAATCTCCCAGCACTTTGAGCCCCCAGCAGCAGCTCCACACAGCCCACACATGCCACGGGACAGAGGTGACCCCATGGAAGGTCCTTGACTGATTTCAGCAGGCAGGATAGGGAGCTCTCGGCCTTCCTCCCACAGCTCCGGTTTAAGGGGTGTGGAACAGCTTAATTATGCCCCTCAAGGCAGGAAGAAGTCACTTGTCTTTAAATACTCAGCCTTTTATTGAGTTAACGTGTTTTAACAAGGTCAAGGCTCCAATGGTAAACTCTTACCCAATGGGGAATTCACTGCTTCCTCTCCCTCACAATTCATCAGCATCTCCCATGGTTTATTTCCAAGCCCTGGGTTAACGTTAGAAACTTTTCAGACAAAGAAAGATCAAGGAAAAAAACCTATCGTAGTAGTCAGAAAGGGGAAGTCACTTTCTTCACCCTATGGCAGAGCCCCAGCACCCACACACATCCCCCTCGGAATGGACAGTAGGGTGTCCCCATCTCCTGTCACTTCCTGCCCACTGCAGGGGTGAGTTCTGGGAACTCCCCCAGTTTAAATCCCTGTGGTTTCGGTCTCACAGTGAAAAGAGCTGTGGAACAGCTGGCTGGGAACCAAACAAATGGACACAGGCCATCAGAACCAATCCCTTCTCCCCTGGCTGGCTACCAGTTAGCAGGGAATCTCCAGAAACAGAGAAATACTGCAAACAGACAGATGCTAGGGGTGAGGAAATGAATGCTGAACTCTTTGACAACATGGAAAGAGAAATACAAACTGCAGCTTTCCCTAAAACCACCTCCCTGAAGAACACTTCTGAGTTTTGTTTTTGCATCAATCACCAGCAGAATGAGCTCATCCACACATCCCATAAAGCCTTTTGTGAGGGGCATGCACAGACTTCTCAACACTTGAGAGGTCCTACCTGTTGCCCACTCGTGCATCCCATCCCTCAGCAGTAGTTCTGGACCTTGGGTTAGAGAGGTATCAATCCGACATAAAGCAAGTCTGACTTTTTCCATGCAGGAATTAGGGCTGAGTTTGCTTTTAAATCAGGTCTGCTCACTCTGGAGCAGATTTCCTGCTGCAATTCACATCTCCCATTACACAGCTCAGTCCGGCAGCCAGCTCTGACCAGCTCAAGCAAACGGAAAGTTGAGCAGCCCATGGAAAAAAATGCTCTGGTAGAGAGACAAAGAAGGCAGATTTTGAAGAAGTTCCCATAACAACTTTATCTGCAGAGTTTACCTGGGACATGATTCAAAGTCAAGGAGATCTGGAGCTCAGGAACAGGGTTTAGCAGTGGGCTTGGGGCAGTTAGTTTAACGTTTGGATTCAATGATCCTAAAGGTCTGTTCGAACCTGTATGGTTCTATAATAAAGGGAAAACATGGGAAGACACCCCACTTGCAGACACCAAGCAGGACACAGGGCTCAGTCTGCTCCTCTTTCAGGGTAACCATCCCTCTCACCCCATGTTGTCCTCCCCATATCCATCCCAGTCTCTTCAGCTCCACTCAGATTTGGCATTGTGTGGCTTTAAGGAGCAGCTCACGCACCCCTAGAACAATCTGTAACGGGGTACTTAAAACTTCAACACATCTAAAGGCCTAAAATATCATTTCTGTCAACCCAGCAGGCACTGCAGGTCCCCAGTGTGTTTTATTAGCTGGATGCTAATGGAGCTACAACACAGCAGGTCACAGTCTCAAAGTTACAAATAGTTTATAAAGGCTTCATCGATCATTAAAGAAGTATTTTAATAAATGGCTGAATCAATCACTATAAGCCAGAGCTCTAAGTGAGCTATTGGACTTTATAACAACCTGCAAATACCTGCAGCCGAGGTTCTCATATCTAACCTGAGAGATACCATCACGCTACAGACCCGAGGAAGAGAAGATGCTAAATCATTTCTAACCTATTTGCACGTAGACTTTAATGTAACTACAGACACTGAGTGCATACATGGCCACGCTTCACACAGGTGATGTTAAAAACACCAATGGAACACAGCAAAGCCCTAAGAAGTGGCCCTTTGGGATGGCACAGGAGAATATTTAATAAAGTCAAAAGCTGCAGGCTAATTTCCCCAGAGAGTTCCCATCTAGAGCCTGTCGCAGTGAGAATCCATCACAGACAACAGCAGAGAGATTAAAAAACCCTCCTTCTTCCCTCCCCACTGGGAGCCACCTTCAGGAAATGCAGGAAGTGGCTCTTCCAGAGCACTGTTCACAGCCATGTGGGGCTGGGGAACCTCAACTGGTTAATCAGCAAAGACCTCCATGGACTGCAAACATGGGCAAGCACTCCAATGAGAGAGGGAGCCTGCCAGCAGCTTGGAAGAAGCTCCTGAGCAGCCTGAGGCAGTGCACAGCACCAGCCATCAATGGCTTGGTGTAGCTGGGACTTGAGGAATTGCACATCCAGGTCTGACCCCTGATGGGAAGCCAGGAGTTTGCTCCACTGACCCAAAGACAAGCCAATGGTTGGCAGCAGCAATTCCCATCCCTGTTCTCTGGTTGCACACATGAACCGTCTGTGCTCTACCCCTCCAACAGGGGGGTTTGAAAGCAGACAGGAGGTGCCAGAATGAGTCTTGTGTCTTCAGATGGAGCTCATGGCACTAAGATATTTAAGGTAGCATTTGCTGGGGGATGGAGGGGGAGGAAAAAGCAGCTGTCAAGTGCTCTCCCCCCCACCCTTCCCAGCAAGGAAACCAGATGTCTCACCTGAGATCAACCTGGGGCTGCTACGTGTCTGGGAGGGATGGGAGGAGAAAGAGCCAACTGAGCAGAAAGGGAAATATCTCTTCAACTCCAACAAGGTCCCTGCCAAGAACCACACCACCAGCTCCTCATTTGCTTTACCTAGGAGAAGTTCAAAACAATAACTGCAGAGGCATACACAGCTGGAACAGATGTTTTTAATTCTTTACTGCTTACAAGCAGCAGCTCTTCCCCTCCTGCTCCCCCACCTACCCTCCCTTATTGGCATCTGGCGGTGGGAGCTGGTGCCGAGGGATGGAGCAGAGCCCTTCCCCACTGCCAGAGCCATCACAATCCCTGGCAGCTTCCACTCCAGCCTGTCTCATAAAGCTCCCTGGGATGGGCTGTGATCAAGCTCTCCCGCTTGCTGCTCCTCGTCACCCGTGCCAGGTAACCTTTGGAAATCCTTGTCAGCAACCCCAAAGAGCAAACCGGGCTGCAGGAGACGCAGACAAGTCTTTACCACATAAAGCAGCGCATTAGCATCACCCACGTCCCACGGCACCGCTGCTCTCTCTAGCACGCCAGCCTAAAGGTTAGTTATCAGAGATACTCAGATTTCAAAGCAAAACCACTGAACTTTAACCCACTTCAGCGCTCGGCGTCACACCCGTGTGCGCGCAGCCGAGACGGGAAAGGCACAGCCCGTCCGCTGGTTTAAAGCGATGGTTTCAGGTCACTGTCCCTTACGCAACGAGAGCTACTCAGTGAGGATAAGATCAGCCACTAAGCAGGATTACAAATTTATCATCCCTCGGCAGCGTGATCTTCCACTAATAATCATATCACAGAATACACAAAACAGCCTCAGAATTGAGCTGCGAGGCACCGAATGCAAAAGGCAACACCTCGGCTTTTAACAGCAAGGGTGCCATGAACCCCCGAGAAGGAGCACAGAAACACAACCCTGGTGTCAGCAACAGCCTGGGAAAACCCAGGCAGGGCTGAGAAATCAAACCAGTTCGGAGGGAAGATGCAGAGCGTCACCAGCTGAGTCACCTGAAGGAGCTGGGAATTGACTTCTCTGCATCTCTAACTCACATCTGGGCCTTCTCACCCCTCAGAATCACAGACCATTAGGGATTGGAAGGGACCTTGAAAGATCATCTAGTCCAATCCCCTTGTCGCAGCAGGATCCCCTAGGTCAAGTCACTCAGAAACATACCTAGGCGGGTTTTAAACGTCTCCAGAGAAGGAGACTCACACCAGGACTGCAACAGTTGATACAGACACAGTCTAAGATATCCAACCCCTTCACAGGGTTCGGGGAAATTTTTATATTCCTACTCTACCTTCAGTTGGTAGAGCAGGGGCAGCCCTGAGCTGAGACAGCAGACACCTACCCGCACCTCCCGTGTGGTTCAGAACCATCAACCTTGCAAATAACCTTTAGAGACCTCAACTGAAAAGCAAGAACCTCTAGACCCAGACCCAAATCTGGTGATTTTGACCATCAATCAGAAAGTATTTTTCAATTCTGGGTCAGAAATCAAGACCACTATGTCCAGATGCCTCAGCTGAGGGATGTGGACTCACCAGCTTCCCATCTGCACAGTGCTTCAATCTCATCCCCCTAATCACTGCACCCGGCAACACGAACTTCTCCATCAATGACATCACCGGCAGATTTGATTACAGTTCTAATTACATCATCACCCTCAAGAGATTATGCAGCTTCCCAAACGGCACCAGTAGCTTCTAAATAGCTTAGGCAGAGGAAGCCACGAAGGACGGGCACGTTTAAGAAGCCTTACGCTGTTAATTTAATGGAAGGATTTTGAGCAGTCTCTTTTGGAAACACGGACAAAGCCTTTTCACACGGTGTTGTCGATGATGTTAGCGAGCCAGCACACGCTCATGAGAGCGCTTTGGTTCCTGGAAAAGTCTCACACAAGGAAACTGATGGCGGCTGAAGGACCCTGCACAACGAGATGACCAACACTGAGACATCACGAGCGTCACCAAGAGGAACGTCATCGCTGGTCGTAAGGGAATGGGGCAACCAGAGATTTGCCAATGGGCAATAACGGATGTGTGTGTGTCGAACTGTCTGCAGTCTGTGCACTTGGAAACTCCTACTCAAATGACCTCAGCAAGAGACAAAGTGTAATACCAGGAACTTGAATGAGAACCAAGCAGCCACTGCAGAATCTGGCTGGGAAAGCGAGAAGGACAGTTTCGCTGTCCCCGTGCCACACACCAGCATTAGATCTGTCGCGGGTAGCTGCTGCTTGCTCAGCTTTCCCCCCACTGTGGATTATTTGCAGCACCAGCATTAGAGCAACCATCAAGCAGATGCTTAAAAAATGCAGAATGACGTTCAAAATGACATCTATCCATAAATCAGCCCAAACCACAAACATCTGAAGAAGATTTTCACTTAATCCAATTTACTGTAATCTCTCTCTTTAGTTAAAATGACAGCAATGTCAAAATGGGACTTTACTCCTCTGTCAAAGCATCTCGTGGTGAAAAGGAAAATAAGCAGGCTCTCGCAGGCAGCGCCACTTATTAGGTTAGAAATGTCAAAACTGTACTTTGATTCTCACTATTAGCAGTCACATCCACATGCTGTGCCCTTCTGTTTCGCTTCATTTCCCCCAAAAGCGAGCGCAGAGCATATGCTCGACGCCAAGTAGTATCCCAGGCAAAAAAAACCTCGCAACCCCAAACCACGAGCCACCCATTTCTGGGTTCTGGTGACCCCATGCTCGTCTCCATTCGAAGGCACGCAGACCCTCGCCTTGGGTCTCTCCTGTATCACCTCTATCGGCCTCATCTACCATCCAAAAATCTCGAGGTGGCTGCGTTCCGCTGCTTCCAAGAAACAAATCGACGATCCAAGCCTTCTCACCAGACCAGCCTTCAATTGCCTTCTCTCCATGTTAATTAGCAAAGGGGGCAACTCACTCTCTGCCTGGGATCAAAGCTCATGTGTGTGCCCCCACCTGTACGGGAGCGTGTGGATCTCTCTCCCCGATGGTCACAAAAATTAAGCCATTATCCAAGAGTCCAGGAGAAGTGAAAGAAAAATACCTACTGTCAAGAGCAGGGTCTTCATGCATTATTTAACGAGAACTCTGTTGGCAAAACTGGTGTTGTTTTTCTATAAAAGCTAATAGAAATTGTACCTCCAGGTGTCAAAACACTGATGGTAATTCCTGCTGCCTCAGACATCTTGATGTTTCAATTTTAGCAGTATGAGGAGCCTGCAGGGAATCCGAGAGGGTAAAGTGCTTGTACTCAAAGAGAAGCAGAGAGAAGGAGAGCCTTTTTATTTCTTTATAAAGGGCTCAGGGGAACAGTTCTACTCGCTGGAATTATCAGATCTGGTTCCCCTGCTCTTTCCCTTCCTTGAAAGAGGAAAGAGCAAGACAGGCTAACAAGGAGTGATTGTATCGTGTGGACAAGGAGGGGGGAAAAGGGAGAAAAGAATCTACGGGGCTGCTAAGGAGAAGCCTAAAGACAAAGAAGTCAACGGGAGATACTGCTGGGTATGAGGTTGCTGTGGTTGCTGGGATGTTTAAATGGTCTTCACAGAAAGGACAAGCTGGGATGGAAGAGCAATTCTGAAGTTTGGTTGGGGCTTTTTTAAGTTTGTGATTAAAAGCACAACAGCATGTTGGACTCCTTCCCAACTTCCTTACTAGCTTCCAACTGCACTTCTTCATTTCCACCCTCGTGGCAGGGAAGACCAGAGCGCTCTACCCGCACAAGACCAAAGCCTACACGTGAAGGCTTCAGGCTGCTGGCACTGGTGCATTTAGGGCCCTTGGGTTCTTGTTGAGAGACACAACAGCTACCTGCTAGCCGCCTTCTTAAAAAAGGATGTTAATTCCACACACCTGCAAATGGAAGCATCTCCCAGACCTTCACTGTCATAGAATCATTATGGGTGGAAAAGACCTCCAGGATCAAGTCCAGCCCTCAGTCCAACATCTCCTTAACCTCTAGGTTACTCAGTTTTTAAACACCTCCAGGAATGGGGACTCCACCACCTCCCTGGGCAGCCTCTTCCAGTGCCCAACCACTCTCTCAGGAAAAAGCTTCTTCCTAAGATCCAATCTAAACCTCCCCTGATGCAACTTGAGGCCACTTCCTCTCATCCTATCATTAGTAATTTGGAGAAGAGACCAGCGCCAACCTCGTTACAACCTCCTTGTAGGTAGTGGTAGAGAACAAGGTCTCCTCTCGGCCTCCTCTTCTCTAGACTAAATAATCCCAGTTCTCTCTGCTGCTCTCCATAGGACCTGCTTGCCAGACCTCTCATCAAGGTCTAGAAAGGTCTGCAAGACTTCATCCTTGCAGCCCTCAGAGTCCACACTGATGGGCTCCAGATTCTAGGAAATGCCCAAGTACCAACCACCTCATGGTTTAGGTGATCCTGTTTCTGTAGCGCTTCCACTACCGATGAAATTAGGATGGCAGGGGATGGGCAAGGTGAAAAAGATAATCAAATACCCACAAGCAGCTCAGCATGGCATTCAAAGGGCAAAAAACCAGCTTCTCCAGGCAGCCACTGAGCCATGGACACAAACGTCTGGATGAGATCCTTCACTGGGCCATGAACTTTCACAAACCCACTGCAGACACAGCACTGAGGAAATTCCCAAGGAAAAGTAAACAGATCCAAGAGCGAGCTCAGACAAGGAGTGTCAGACCTGATGCCGATCCCACTGCACTTTAGCACAAGCCCAGCCCTTCGTGCACACGCTCCTTCCACCCAACAGCCCACCAGCAGCAGAACCACCCCCAGACTTGCACCCAAAGGGTCCCAGGGGCCTGCTGTGCACGTGGAGCATCAACAGGACCATGGCGTTCCCCTCCCTCCCAGATCTGCACCCAGTAAGGTTTTCCCCCAACAGCTGTACCAGCCTCCTCTCCACTCCCAATCCTGCTCCAGCATCACTTACAGCACAGTAGTATTTCAGGGACCAGTGGCCACCGTTCCCAACTGGCCCCAGAGACTCACTGGTTGCCTTCTGGCTCCTCCAGCCATGTCTCACAGCGCGTGGAATAAACTTTAAAGAGGCGATGACCTCATCGGAGCTGGGAAGAGGGAGACGGGGGAATTGGCTGGTTGCCACCTTCTCATTTTTCACATTAAAAAAATAATTTGAGAGAGAAAGCTCATTTTATTCATCTAAAAAAGGAATCTAAACACAACCCCATTAGAGGCTGCCTTGGAGAGCAGCACTTGTGCAGCAGCTCCCAGAACAGCACTGGTGCAGAGTGGGACCCCCAGCTCCAAGGCAAAGCCCCTCAGCAGCCCCTGGATGCCCCACTGCTCCACCAACCACTCAGGACCCATTAGGCTACAGCAGAAGCATCTCCTCATCTTCATTAAGGCTGATTTCCCCCCCGTAAGTGCAGGGAGGGGCTTCCACCTCTCATCTGTAACTCCTCCAAAAGAGCAATTAAACAGCAAACCATGGCTGGCGACTGGGATTCCAGCTGAGCCGCGGGACGGGGCCATGGCGGGGCTCTGCGGTGAGCACTAACAGCGAGTCCTGTCAGTAGCCGTGCCCAGACACGCATCGCACCCTGTTTGCGAAGGCGCATCCAGCATGTGTGCGGCGCGGGACACACGAGCCCCGAGTACTCACACATTTTATACCCTCGTATTACTTATGTTATAGATTCACACATCCATTACTCAGAGCTCCGAGGAACAGAACATACAGTTCATCTTGGCAGCAATCCCAGAGGAAGGAGGGGAAGGGAAAAAATAAAGCGCCTTACAGTAACAAATCTAACTCACATGGAGTGCACCAGCATCTGTGGTGGGAGTCAGAGCAGCATCGTGGATCATTAAAGGATTGAATTATTCTGTGTAATGCACCCGTGTCTCTGACAGCACCAGTCAAACCTGCTGCTTCGAGGCGCTGAAACCTCCCTGCTCCCAAGTGTTTACCCATAATGATGGAAAAAGCAGTTGATTTCTGCAGTGTCTGTTCAGCGACCCCTCACGTACATCAGCTCCACTGAGGCACCTCCGGATTTCAAGTCCGGGTCCAAATGAGTTCATATGAGGATGTACCTGGCCCTGAAAAGTGCAGCAGCCCTGAAGTTCCGTAAGACACTGACACGAGACTGAGCTCTCTGGAGCAGACTGGCGCCACACAACAGCGGCAACAAGTTGGATGAGCGCAGCCTGCGAAGGCAACCCCCTGTAGGGCACCGTGCGAGGGAGGGAAACATAGAAAACAACATAAAAATGCATAAATCACAGCACGTTGTAGCTTCTCTAAGCCTCTGACCTCCACAGCAAGTGTGCAGCCAGCGTGTGAAAGCTCTCCTCATATCCCATCGAAAACCAGGCTTCACTTGCTCTTCAGAGCTTCACACCCAGTGTTAGAGACGTAGGAAGTCGCAGTCCTAACATTCTCCTTGAGAAACGAGCAGCAGGCTCCAGTCCTCGTGTCCCCCCGCTCCTCAAAAGCATGATCCCACCATCTCTCCTAAGCAAGGACCATCCTCTCCAGGAGCACAGGTCCTCAGAATCAGCAAAACCCACCAACCTCAAAGTTTTGTGAGCAGAGTCCAGCAGCAGTAACTCCCTTCCTGCCACTGCCAGCACAAAACCAGCGGCTGCCAAGTGCCACTGGCCTGCCCCGAGCGCAAACACGCCGCACACTGCTTTCCAGGCAAACCCAAATTACGGCATCATCTGCTGACCGGCCCTGGGACGAGCAAACCCGCATTAATCACCAGCTTAACTTTCCAGTTCACCCCCCCAGAGGCTGAAACAGCAGCAGAGCGGCTCTGCTCACACCAACAAACCCCTCCCGGGCTGACGGAGCAACACGTTGTGCAATGAAAAAGAAAGAACAAACTTTTTCTCTCCTCTCTCCTTGTTGCTATCCTCTCCCCAGGAAATACACACTCCAAGCCAAGGAGGGCTGGAGGGATAAAATCACCTTGGAGAGCTTCGGGGGCTCTCAAACCCCCACACTGCACCCCACGGGCAGCCGCAGAAGCTTTTGGGGAGCCTCCGGCACCAAACACTGTTTCTGTGTCGCCTGGCCAAGTCCTAGTTTTTCAAAGCAACTTCTTTCTTGCTGTGGCCTAGTTTAGAGCTCTCCAGACAAAAAAGGCACCAAAACAAAAGCAGCCCCAGGCAGCCTGGGGAGGGAAGGAGGGAAGGCAGGGGGGTACTTACCTAGCAGCATCCCTGCATCACCTCTGTGACCTCCTGCATCTTTAGCAGCCGCCTCCTTGGCTGGGAAATAAATAAATAAAGAGAGGCCACACAGCCTTAAAACCAAGCTGGAAATGAAATGGAAAGCCTGTAATTATTTCTCAATGCTCCTGCCAGTCTCAGCCTATAAACACAGTGGATTACATAAGTCCACCCCTCCTGTTTTGAAGCCAAAAGTATGAGCTTTTCCTCCAGCTCTGGCAGCAAGTAATAATTCGTTGTCGGCATGGCAACGCTGGCTGGCTTCCAGCAGACAATGGGCGACTTGAAATACTGCTAGGGCCTTTTTATAGCTTAGCTCTGAAAAACCTCTAAAATATTAGCTATCTGATGGCTAACCCAACTCCAGCACCTCTCCCTCCTTTAACCATTTATTGCCCAGCTGCACGGTCCGGGCTGGCCCGGCGATGCTGGAAGAAACAATCCTCCTCCCAAGGATGGGACATGGGGACCGTTTCCCATCTGATGGGTTTGTTGACTTGTCATCAGAGCAGTGTCTGCAGGAACTGCCACAGAGCCAGCGGGATGTTTGGAGGGTTTCCAGTTTTATTTCAGCCCATTACTCGGCAGGTACCTCGGCTCTGCTGCGTTTGTGCCAGCAAGCTGTGCCTAAGGTTCTGCTCTCAGCTCCAGGGAAAAAAGTAAACAACATTCGTGTGAGCTATTTGGTCACTGCCCCATCTCCAGCAAGGAGGTTTGTGGGGCTTTGTGTGGGATTTGGAGAGCTGCAGGGAAGCAAGATGCTTTCCAAACCCTCCCACAGCAAGTCCTGGCAGAACTCCTGTGTCCTTTCAGGAGAACACTGCAGGGATGTCCTGGAGAACCAACTGCACTCAAGACACCCCATGGCCCCGTGGCAGTGTAGGGCAGCCTGCCCACACACAGTTTGGGCTCATTCTCCAGCTAAACGAGCTCAAAGCACTAACACATCCCTGCAAGACTGAGGACCAGCAACAAAACTCTGAGGAGGAGACACTCAAGACATCACTCAAGTCAACCAGGTGCAGTGAACAACTGCTGCCTCGAGTTTTGACCAAACCCTACCTAAGCAAACAGCTAACACAAACACGCAGCAGCTTCCAAGATCACGAACAGTTAAATATTTACCCTAAATACACACACAGGGCTGACCCCTCAAGCCTCCACACCCCACCCAGGCCCTGACCATGTGAAGACCAGCAGGTCCCATCACACCAGCCCCATTTACACCTCTGAGCAGGAGCTCAGCGAGTGCCACTGCAGTGTGCTGGCTCATGGCAGCTCCCAGTACAACTCCCCCAGCGGGCTGGGAGATCCTCCGCAATTTGCTAAAATTTTGCAAGTTAGCAAATAAGCAGAGAAAACAATAGAAATTAAAGAGAAAATTAAAAAAGAGCAGAGCCAAAGCCACCACAAACACAGCTCCCTTCTCAGCGCTTGAAATAGCGTTGCCAGCCTTCACCATCCAGCTCCAAGCCTGGCAACGGCTCGGGGAAACCCAAGGGCTCCTGCTCTGCACTGGTGGCTGGTGACTCTCCATGGCCAACCTATGCACACAAGCGGCCCCGCTGACCCCGACCTCAAGGAAAGGCTTGAATTCACGACCCATGGGAGCCTTTAACACTCAAAAACCAGAAGGCAAACCAAAAAAGAGAGCATTTCTTCCTAAAGCTCATTAAGGTAGAGAACATGATTATGGTTTTTTAATGTGCAAAGGTGATAACACTGCTTGGAGCTCCGGTTCAATTAATTATTTTATGGGGATAAACATAGCTGGAGACACTAAACACAAACCATAAAGGTTCCCTGGTACCTGCCACGTTTGCAGCTGCTCAGCCTTTGCTATGAGGCTGCTCCTCCTAATGGCTCAGGAGAGCCTAATTCTCACAGTAATGATCTGAACAAGAATCCAGCCATCCTGGATCACAAACCAGGATGCAGCCAACCCTGGCTGATGCTGATTCCCTGGCACAGTGGCCAAGATGGCCAGAAGTAGCAGTTGTTGCCACCAATAATTAAATGGACATTGTGCCACTGCAGACCCAGGCAGAACCTCATCGGAGGAGACAACTAAACGTGGCCACTCAGCATCTGGCCTGATCCCCTGAGCTGAGAATGGGTGGAAGTTGAGACATAACCTTAAACCCCCTAATGGTGTTTTTCCAAGGAAAGGGTGATCAGACACTGGAATGGACTGCCCAGGGCAATGGTGGAGTCCCCATCCCTGGAGGTGTTTAAGGACAGACTGGCTGTGGCCCTCAGTGCCCTACACTAGTGGTCTAGGTTGTAGTGATGTTAAGTCATGGGCTGCACTGGATGATCTTAGGGGTCTTTTACAGCATCAGCAACTCTGTGACACTTTCCTGAGCAGACCCCACTTGATCCCAGTCTCCTGTCCCATTCCCCACAACCTCCTCCACTATCAGCTATTACTAAGATGACATCTAAGAACACGGGTACAAAATACCTTCCCTTCAGTCTGAAAAGAATAAAGCAAAACTATCTGGGAAAACACACAGGTGGTGTTTGCTCCTTGGTGTAAGGCACCATGTGCACATGTCCCTACACAGATGCAGCAACTTCAGGAGACACAGGAAGGAGAAAACAGTGAAGCTGGAGCTAAACCTTCTGCAGAAACTTTGCTACTACTCTCACACAGACCAATGTCCTTCTCTGGGCAAGGAACATCCCCACCACAACCCCAGACAGGCAGATGTGTGATCCAAGATGGGGAATAACAAGTCACAACTACAAAGCCCCGCTGAAACTTTAAAATGGCATCACACCACACACACTCTTCCAGCCTAAACCCTTAATTAAAGGGACTATTCTTTACAGCGCTGGAGCCACTCCAGCTCCCATTGTTAAATTTAAAATAAAACCCTGCAACCCCACAGCATCTGTAAGACATTAGAACATTCAATACTGACTTCTTTATTCGGCTTTAAGACATCATTTAATAATTTTCCCTCTCAAACCCCGAATCTAAAGATTTAAAGGAAATAATCAACAGCACCTCTTGTGGGATGGTGGTTTTTTTAGAAAGAAAAAAAAATAGGAACTTTCTGCAATAATATCCTTGACCTTTAGCAATTCAAAACCAATTTAAAGCAGTCGATCACGTACAGCCTCCAGACAGACGGCAAGACCAGAACGCACTCAGCACTGGGTGTCAGGATGAAGCAGACTCTGCTGCACAGCAGTCAGCTCTGAACAGAACAAATCCATGCCCAGGGACAAAACAAGAAAAAAGGCAGATCTGACCACAGAAAATCACCATGAGCACAAGAAAAATACATCAGAAAGGCACTTTGGGTCATTGTTAATAAAGCTGAACCCATGGGCCAGAACATTGTACAGCTTCCATTATTTCAAGGTAGGTCTTCACTTCACAGGCAGCCTATGACAGCTCCTCTACCATCACTCAGGTAGTGCCCATGGTCTGGAAGGCACAGGTCCAGACAAGACAACTTCAATGGAAAAATAACTTGGGCTGAATATCAGCCTCGATAAAGTCAAGGTGAGCCTCTGTTCCCTGCATGGGGAGCAGGATTTCAAGCCCAGCCTCCAGGAATATCACCCATTCGCAAGCTCCAAACAAGTACAAGCAGACCATGACAAGCCTCCACGCTTCCACAAAGCTCATATAAATTTAGCAGCTCTGCTGGCATTCCTCCTGTAAACAGTTTCACAGCGACAGAAACATTTTGGGGTGGCAGGTGGAAGAGAAGACCCAAAGATTTCCAAACCAGGGTGCAGTTCATGAAGCACTGGATGCGGAAGGTCTCTCCCGCCACACAGGCAGGCCATAAGGTGACATGGATGAAAGAGTCAGGTCCACAAGCTGTGTGTGGAGATCCCCAGTGAGCATGAGGTTGGATTGTGCTTTGCTCTAAACAAGGTGCATTTCATCCTTGTGAGGAGCCTGCAGTGGGAGAAGTACCAGACCAGGGAGCAGTTCCCACCAGCAAGCAGCCATCCTACACAGCAGTGAACTGCACAGGCACTGTCATCTACTTTTGGGTGATAACATCTCGTCTGGGCTACATTCGCTCCTTCCTGCTTGCTCACAGCGACCCTGCCACACCAAACACAGGCAAAGGGCAGCGAGGTCTGCGAAAAACCCGTCAGCTACCTCCAGTGCTTCCCACAGCTATTTAAACCCTTCAGCCCTGCCTGCATTACAGTTTGCAGAATTTAAAAAAGACACAAAAAGGCTGACAATTAGTGGAAGCAGGTTTGTTTGAGCAACTCCCCTCCACCCGCCAAGGAATTCTGTGGCCGCAGTAGCAAATCTTTGAGGCAACTCAGTCCTGTGCACTGATCCCACAGCCAGGGCTCAACCACCCTCTTGCTCCACAAGCCAGAAGCTTCCCAAACACACCCAGCCCCGGGTGAAATGACACACTGGGCATACCTGCCTCTACTAGCGGAGCCCGCGGCAGAGAAAACACTTCACCCCGGCCAAGCCGCGTCTTTAGGAACAAGCTCTGACGTCGGGAAGGGCTGCTAACACAGGCAAAACAAGGAAGCATGTGGCACTTACGTAGGAGCCAAAGGATGCTGGATGGGGAACACAAAGAAGGGAGGATGTGGAAAAAAAGGATCTGTGCTGACGCCAGGCCAACTGGCTCGAGAAGCTCTGCAGGAGACTCTACCCCATGGCCACAACCACCCCAGGTCAGCAGAACCAAGGTTAGACGGACCCAAAAAGCAGCGCGCAGTAAGCGGCCAGAACAGGGGAATATCTGCAAGAGTAAGAAAATGGCTAAAAAGTGGGAACACACCCTAAGGGGAGTGAAGGAAGTATTTCATCATGTCTTTTAGAGAAAACAAATTAGAAGGAAATAAAACCAGAGTCAAGAATCTGATCCCAATTCGCACTGTACCCGTAAGAGTCTTCTCGCAGCTGCTCCAGTGAGTTCTCCACTGCAAACTTGCCAAAGGCACTGCCAGGGCAGTTTCTTCCTAAGGCTTGAGAGAGAGCTGCAGGAAACTAAGAGGCCACATGGACAAAGGGACCCTGCTTGAACACAGTTAAGACACTCAGTAGCTCAGTTACGAACAGGAACAAATCCCAGACCAAAGTTAGAAAACCCAACAAACCAGCTAGGAAACCAGAGACAGCGAAAGCAGCGGAGACACAAACCACTCCTGTGCCTGTGCAAGCTGGGTACAGACTCAACATGCACATCCAGCCACGGACCAGCAGAAGTGGAAGCCACAAGGAGCCTGAAACAAGTCTGAAACTGATCAAAGGTTTCCAATCTGCGGGGTTTTTGCTAATCCTGAAAAGTCTCGGTCCATAGCCAAGCAACCACCACGGCAGTCCTCTTTCAGGAGAACTTACAGTCTGAAGCCGAAACATCCCATCAAGAACAGAAACAAAATCCAAAGACAAAACCAAGAAGAGGGCTGTGCTCTGGTCATGCACTTGAGATGCTTCCCTTACACACCCCACTGCTTTCTGTTTGTTTTCAGCTGAAGCTTCTTCTTCCACATCCACCTTCTCCCTCCCTTCGCTTACAAACTCATCTGCCACCCCAGATCATCTTCTTGCTGGCTTTGCCCACTATATCTGTGGTGTTTAAAACCAGCAAGCGGTGGCAACAACCAGGTAAAGACCAGCCCCTGCGAACCCTGCAAAAGCAGAGCGGCTGCGGGGTATCACACACTGACCCCCAAGAGCGGGGCCAATCCATTTAGCAACGGAGCAGGGCTCTAATAATAGACACGAGGATACGCAGGAGATAAATGTACACAAGACAAAAATAAACCCCAGCCTTGTTATAATTTTAATACTGGAGCTAAACTGGGATATGATAGATGAAGACCATTTCCACAGTTGAGTCGAGAGGAAGATTTAACTCCCAACAGCCCGAGAACAACACGCAATGGAAACTGGAATGGGGGGCGACTCTCAGGAAGCTGGAGAATGGGCGTTGCACTGCTTTTTCAATGAGTTTGTTATTTCAATGGCACCAAATAAACCCCCAGCACTCTACTCTTCTCTAGGGCAGCCAGCAGCAGATATTAAGCAACAGTGGATGTTCTCAGACATTAACCGCCTGCAGTTGTGGGGCCAAAATGCCTCTCAAAAAGTTGCCTTTAGCTTCTCAAAAGAGCTGGATCTTCACGGCAGCTCATTTTGATCTCAGCCAGCGATCTCAAGTCAAAGCTGGAACACGCTCATGCGCAGCTATAACCTCCTACATGCATTTTTCCTTTATGAGTTTCAGCGTGTCTCCAGTCTACACGGTTAACCACGGCCCTCCCGCCACAGCCCCTGCCTTCCCTTCAGAAAACAACCTCTGGTGCTTAAGGAGATTAACTGTTTCCCCACGGAAGTTATCGGAGGGACAGCTCTTCCCTTCCCACAGGAATACCCAGAAGAGCCTCAAAGATTTCACAACCCTAAGCCATGTGTCATCACGAGTTATACTTTTGCATAAGCAAACATCTTCCCCATGATCAAACAAGGCTGCAGACAGGCTGTGGGCCAAAGGAGAGCTGTGATCTGCATCTATGATCGATGTGACTCCTGACCAGATGTCTCCAGTGCAGGATTTCATCCAGCCGCTCTCTTCACTGGAAACCACTGCGTTCCTCAGCAACCTGCCAGAGAATTATCATCCTACCTGTCCACGCAGCCCCTCCTACTCCTGACCCCTGTACAGCCAGGTGATCCTCAAAAGATGCTCTGGTTTGCACAGCACTGGCTCTGCACCCAGCCATGGTGGTGCCTCTCAAAGGGCAGCAGCTATCAGCAGCCAGGTCCTGCCACAGAAGTGGCCACAACAGGGTGTCAGTAGGGACCGTGACCTTCCCAGGATGATCCCAGGTCACTTCCCTCACATTCCTGGACACCTGAAAGAGCACTCAAGCAGCCCTGGTATCTCTCCCATCTCACTCTCTCAAGCTCTGGATTTGCAACTCAACAGGCACCGGATCATTATTCAATAGTGACTGAGAGGGGCCAGAGCAGATCTTTAACCCCATTCAAGCCCTTCCTCTGCTGAATGACTACTTAATCCTTTCCTCCTGCCTTACAAGCCAGGCCTGTCCACGGCTTCAAAGTTCATTACAGGGTCTACCTGGGCACTAACAACCACTGAATCATCCTTCTTCAGGTGCCTCTGAGACTGAGGGGAAATCCATGCTCACAAAAGGTGAAGGCATAAGAAACTACTCAGAAACCCCATCCCTACCACTAACTCAAAGGCTCACAGGATCAGAGAACATTAGAGATTGGAAGGGACCTCGAAAGATCATCTAGTCCAATCCCCCCCCCTCCACAGCAGGATCACCTACATCAAGTTGCTTCTCTAGAGTCAGACTTGTTGCAGTTAAATAGACCAGACGAGGCTAAATTTCATTGCATGTTTATATCTGCTCAAACCATCCCACTAAAAAGGAGGAAACAGCCATGTTCCAGATGGGAGAGACTTTTTATAGCAAGCCAGGGATATCTGGCAGGCTTTGCTGAAGGTCTTTCACCACGCACACAAGGTACAACGCTATCTAGTAATCTGAGGAAACATCCATGGGTTTTTCAACCTCTTCTAGAAATTGAGATTCAACAGGAAACCACAACTACACCAGGCAATTAATTTTTCTTTACCAAGCGTTTCCAGTCGTGTCGCAATTTTAACAGTAAGCCAACCATTCGGGTTCTTTTGAGCTCTTGTGCAACAACGCTCCTCATCTTTCATTTTATTCCTTTCAAATAATCTGGCTACGGCTTTACAACAGTTTAAACAAGTTAGGAAGTCGCTGTGAGCAGAGCACACTCTCCCCTCTAAATATTTACCCCCTCCCCCTCCCGGAGGGCTCTGTATTGCACAGCAGAGGTTTTGTACAAACAAAACTGAGCGAAGGCTTTTCCCCCCCCACCCAGCTAAAAATACACCCAACAGCCTAAGAAATAGGAGCAGAACAACATCTCCACCGACACAGGCAATGCCAAGCTAGCTGAACCACATAAATAAAAGTCTCATTCAAACATTTCCACCCCCTCCCAGCACCATTCCAGGAGAACAAAGAAACACTAAGTCTTACTTTCCTGGTGTATATTTGATCAGACCTTCTGTTAACACAATATGACAACGGCAATGAAGGGAAGAATATCACAGCGAAACAACCGTCTACCATTGCCGTCCCTTCTGCCGAGCCCGTGCTGACGCAAGGATGGAGCAGCTGCTGTCTGTTTTTAAACAGCTCCATATTTCATAAGAAGCTGCTGATTTCTGAAAGGACAGAAAACCCAGCCAACGGCTTACAAAATCAGAACCAAATGAAAGCAATTGAGGACACACTAAACATCGTGTCCGTTCGCTCAGCTTCCTCCCAGCGCAGCACCGCAGCTGAAACTCCACAGACGCGTTTGTCCTCTCTCTCAGCCCATTCCTTCATCGCCACAAACACAACTTTTGAAGTAGTTCATCTAACAGAGAGCAGAGGATGCTGGAAAATCCCTCCCTTGCCTCTAGATAAGAAACATCTTGAAATGTGAGGGAAAACCAACCCATGTGTCCAGCTTGATGCAATCACAGAAACCACTTCTGCATGAACTAACGATACCCTTCCCAAGCCGTGTTTGCTGCTGCTGACGGACACTGTGTCACCATTACATGGCCTTTGGGCATGGAAAACGTCCCCTTGAAGGATCCAGCCCTGCATCCTGAGCCTTAAAAACACCTACCAGAAGACAGACAGACATTGATATCCATTGATTTTTAATGAGGGATGTATCTACTCTCTGGAAAGCCCCTCATCCCTACAGAAATTCCACGCTTGAGTCTTCTTAAAGGTCTACATCACAGGTCACTGCTTATTACGACCTCAAAAGCAAGGAGCTTAAACGTTTTTTTTTTTCTCTGTGGTGACTCTGCAGCTCTCACTTCGGCTGTTCAAAGCAGAGGGTTATACCAGCAGAGTCCCTCCGGAGGGGCTCCAGACTCCTGCGGTCTCCTTTCTAGTTAATAACTGCTCTAAGAACAGCTTTCTGGTCAGTTTGTGTCATGTTGATTAGCTTAGATAAGGGCTTGGGGAAGGAGCAAGGAGAAGAGAACATGCAGGGGGAGGAGGATTTAAAAAGAAGGGAAAAAAGGACTTTCATCTGCTCTACTAATTAGCAGGTCATGCTGAAAATGATCAGCAACCCTTAAAAGCGACTGCGCATGAAATGTGCAGAGCCCTGCTCAGGTCACTGCACCCATGCAAGTTGCTTCATTCGATCAGTCACCAACACCCCGTGGGTTTCTAAACTCCTCTGTCTCCACGAGGGCCCTGGCCGAGATCATCCTACCTCCCTGTTTCCATGTTGAGAGATGGCAGTTAATGATGCTCCCCAGCCCTGCGTTGAGTCACAGGAGTGGAGGGCATGGAGGTGGCAAGGCTAATCAAGGACTAATTAAAGATTTGCAGAGGACCTCTGGATCCTCTCCTAAAGACAAACAGAAACTTACTGCAAAGCAGCTGTTGATCTGGAGAAAAAGTGGGTGCAGGAGCATCCTCTTGATCACCAGGATGCCCTTCCAAAGGGACCATCAATACAGAACAATCAGATGCTGCACCAAATGTGGACAGAGATGGTCTGTAATTCATCACAAACCAGCAGCAGGTCATCAGGGCTCCCTCTCCTTCTCATTTCTATTCTTCCCTTCAAAACACCTGGTGTTCGTTTCGTGGGAGAGGCAGGACCCAGTTTTGCTGGAACACAGGTTCTCTAATAGGCCTGTCCTCTTCAGAAGAGGTGAAAAGATGGTTATGACAATGACGGTTCTTCCTCTGATGTACTCGCATCTGTCTATTAAGGACACATTACCTCAAGAGTCAGTAATTGCCAGTCAGAGCCAGCTCTGCCTTGACAACCCATCTTCAAAAGGCACTAAGTGCTCAGGGTGGCAGCGACTGTCCTCAACGTGCTGTCTGGAGAGAGGGGAATTTCCTTTGGTGGCCACAATGACTAGGTCTGCTCGAGTGTCTTTAATTCCAGCAGCTTTCCCTCACTTCAAAATTGCTCTTCCCCTTCAGTTCACCATTTCTCCCCAAAGTGAAATGTACCTCAAAGCACTGCTGCCTGAAAAGAGCCCCAAAAGATGGAAATGAAGAGATGACTTCCAACTCAAGAGATGGATTCAGTCCTTGTGTCACAGTTACCAGACGTAACTCAGCCCTCCGTGGTGCCAACACACTCACCCGAGAGAGGTGAAACCTCCTCCAGGAGGGCAGGGTGGAGGAGCCCCAATGACAAACCAGCAGCGATTATTAGAAAAGCCTCATCCATACGTAACTTTGAATTTAATTTAATTAGGCACCCCGCTAACTTCATTACTTATTTAACCAGCCTCCTCATTCAATTTACGTTACGACTGTTTCGGATAACCACCCCAGGCTCCACCTCGATGGGCAATGCACTGGAGGACGGGATTGGGAACACTGTGGCCCCAAGCCCGTGCTCCTCCGACACTCGGCACCTCTCCCAGGATGGAGGCACTTACTTTTATTCCTGCGTGCAGAGAAGTCCAGAGGAGCTTAAGGAAGGAAAAAGGGACCCCAAAACATACGACAGGTTTAACATTAACGCTTGGACAGGCCAGTCAGAGCAGAGGACTCCCACGCAGTTGCCAGATATTTCTTTCTCCCTTGAGAAATACACCAAAATAACACTGTGGAGCGTGGGGGAGTTATATCAGAGCGCTTCACTCATCCCTCAAGAATATCCTGTATTACAAACCATCACCTCCAGCACACAACACATCAGGTCAGGATGGGTAGCAGGAAAGGGCTCACGCAAGCAACTACTCCAGCAACACTCTGGGAATGGGAGGTCAGCAGTCTGGGGCTGAGTCTTTCACACCAAATCAAACCCAGAAACAGAGGAATTGGATCCCCAAGGCCTCGCTGGCCAGCACCTGCATCCTCCTTCCTTCTGCTTCAGACAGACGCATCCCTCCCAGGCCGCCAGCTCCGCCTGCCCTCGCCAGCTGCTCCAACACAGCAGCATTTATTCCATCAGCTTGAAGAGTCTCCTTGGAGGACTGAGCCTGAAGTCTCAATTCCCTGCATCCCTGATCAGGAGGGGATGTAGCATCACGGCTGAAAAACGGAAGAGAGGAAGCAGCATCTCAAGCAGAGCCCTGAAATAGACTGCAGCAGGTAGGAAGAGATCCCAGCCTTAGACAGTGAGGTCTGTCTGGAGAATTCATACATCTTAAGAGCGCTGACTGACAGGAGTAAGAGAGTGTGAAATGGTACAGACACCAGCCTCAAACTAGGTAAACCTCTCTTATGGGTTCGGTTTTTTAACCCCTTCAGTTCAACGTGTCTTCTTCTAATTAAACTGCTCCAAATATTCTCTGACCATCCAGCTAAAGATAAAATAATAAAAAACATAAAAAGCTGGAGAGCAGCACCACCTCAGGAACAGAATCACAGAATTGAGGCTGGGAAAGACCTCTAAGATCATGCAGCTTAGCCCCTGACTTAACATCACCACATTGGTCAGACCAGGGCACTAAGGGCCACAGCCAGTCTGTCCTTAAAAACACCTCCAGGGATGGGGACTCCACTACTGCCCTGGGCAGTCCACTCCAATGTCTGACCACCCTTTCCTTGAGGAAGGGCTTCCTAACATCCAACCTAACCCTCCTCTGGTAGCTTCAGGCCCTGCCCTCTCATCCTGGCGCTGGCTGCCTGGGAGAAGAGCCTGACCCTGACCTGACTACAACTTCCCTTCAGATAGTTATAAAGACTGAGTCTTCTCCAGGCTAAACAACTCCAGCTCCGTCAGCTTCTCCTCATCAGCCTTTCCCTCTAGTCCCGTCCCCAGCCTCGGTGTTCCTCTGGACCCACTCCAACTCCTCAATCTCTTTCTTGAAGTGAGGGGCTTGGAACTGCCCCCAGTACTCGAGGGGAAGCCTCACCACCCCCCAGAATGTTCTTCCATCCCTTGTACATCAAAACCCTGCTAGTGCTGAGGTGCTGCTCTCGCCACACAGACGAGCTGCTTGCATACCCTGGAACAAATGTTGTGTTGAACAACACCTCAGAGAGCTGTGACACCCATTTTCAGGCTCCAGATTAACTCCTGACCCCAAAATAATTTAAGAGCTCAGGAATCCAATGTAATTTACTCCAGGGAAAACACCGAGCTGGTCAGAAGTTGAGGAGCACCCTAAGAAGAACAGAGGGTTCCCCATGTGGTACTTCGGAATCTGTGATGTTAATGGGAGAGATCTGCCATTAGGGTCTTATTTTGAGGTTACCTGGTAAACAAGAGGTCTGAAATCACTGCCACAAAGGTGAACAATCCTGCCATGAAGGAAACACGCAGTGAGCAGCAGAACAGCCGCAGTCGCTCCAGAGCCTTCCGGGAGAACCAGCTTCAGCAGAAGAGATGAGATTTTCAGCTCAAACAGAACCCCACGCTGTTCTTGCGTTCAAGATGCTCAGAATCAAACCTCAAGCCAACGAAAAGACAAAAAAACCTGGTTTTCAGCAGCGCAAGTTCCCCAAAGTGCACTGCAGCAGGAACCGTCTGCCTGCCCCTCCTCAACAGAAGTTGCAAAATGATTCGTATAGCGCTGGGGAAAATGTAAGTGCTAGAGTTCCCATCAGCGGGGAAGGAGACTTGGTCTCACAAAGGCACCTCTGCTGGCTTCTCTTCACAGAGAACTGCGGCAGAGGCTGATCGTTGCATCAGAAGGAGGACTTTGCTGTCTGGGCTGAAGCAGCAGTGCCAGGACTACTCCATCCTTCACAAGACGAAGGGAACGCGTAGGCTCCGTAGAAACAGAGGATCTTGGCAGTTCTCGTTTCCTACAGCAGACAGCTCTCAGGGGCCTCATCCAACCTCCTCCGGCAGGAAGAGGGGAACTTCTAACACCTCATTGCTGACATTTAAGAATGTGAAGCTCCAGCCATCAAGCTGACCTGGCAGCAGGGAACGCAGCTGACAGGTAGAGTTGCATGTTCCCCAGGGTGTGGATTTCAAGTTACCGTTTAAGAAGAGGAGAGGAAACGAACCTACAAAAACAATCCACTTTATCTGGGCTCTGTTTATCCACACATACCGTGGGGCCACACCACAACGTAAACACCTGTGGGATCACCCGCTCCTCCTCCAGCAGTGCTGTCTGAGGCTGTTCACATCTGGAATCAATCCTTTACGCTTTAAACGCTACTTCTGCATTTTCCTCAGTGCCAAAACGCCTCGAGCAAGCAGCACGTGCACGGGGGAGGAAAGGAGCCGGAGGAACAGTCAGAGAGGTACCGAGATGCTTCAGATATCAACGTGATGAACGTGGTCCACAACTTGAGGAGCAGACACAGACCAAAGTGTGCTGCAGGCAGCAGCGATGGAGATGCTGTGGTTTCTGAGAAGGTCACACTAGGTGAAAGTTACTGTCCTCCTGCGGCTTATGATGTAGAGCAAACTCACATTACTCCTAAGAAAGCCCAGTGTTTGTTATCTGTGTCTCTGTTTGCCGTGCTGAGCTCCACAACCAAGCAGTGACGTTTCCAGGTCAGCCGACGTTACTCACTCTCAAATCTACGCTTGAGTCTGGATTTTTCTATGTCGCAAGAGTTGTGCTGAAGTTCTCCAGCAGCCCTTGAAACACCCAGCACTCCACAGCACAAAGCACCTAGAAGTGCCAGTACCAGTCCTCTCCAGCGCTGCCCTCGCGAGGCTGCTGATCAAGGTCCTTTTAAAGCAAGAACTTCATAATGCATTGCCCTGTCTCTCAGGGAGACGACATCAAAACACAAAGGCACCCAGGGCTCACACTGATGTTTCCATCTCGCTCAGGAGCCGCTTTTATTTAAGGACAAACTAAGCCCGAGTGTGTTGCGCTGACCCTGTGCACAGACACTTGGGTGTCTCAATCCTTTCAGGCACCTCCAGAGATCTTCAAAGCACCTTGGGGACGTGCAGATAAACAAACACTAAAGGAGGATGCTGTCAAGAAGCCCATCTGCAGATTTGTAAGAGATGTTTGGCATAAGAAGCTCAAGACAGCTCTGCCTTTACACCTGAGCTGCCCTTCCCGACAGGCTCGGCTCACACTGCTGGCCCCTTGTCTTTGCTCCAGTTACCCCAGCAAAGACCGAGTGACCCTGGCCAGCCTTTCGGTGCTTTGCTCTCAATGCCTTCAAAGAAACCTGACCCAAAGTCCAACGAGGTTAATGGACAGGCACGCGTTGACGTCAGCGAGGTCCCTGGATAAGGCCACCGCAGTGTTTGCCTTGTTCTTGGAATCAGCCCAGCCTGGGAGCCACAAAGAACAAAGCTAGAAGTGACCAGAGCTTTGCTGTCTTTGTCTTCCCAAGAACCAACCTGTCTTCTACGCATCCCTGGCAGGGCTCAGGCAAGAGGGGACTGACATTAGGAGGTTTTTTCTGTACCATCCAGACTGGGTTTGTCCACACCAACCATCCAAGAAGGCTAGGCTTAGAGGTGAAACGCTGACGGTTGAGAGATCAAGCTGCAGGGCTGCATACGCTGCACATCCTGTGCCGAAAGGCCAGCGTCCCTTGTCTAAGGCTTCAGACTTGGGTTCCCTCAGAGGTTCAAGGGTTCCTCTCAGCATCTGTTCGTGGGTAACAGCAGACATGACCCCATGTGAACGCAGCACATAGCGCTGGGACTGACAGAGTCCCAAACATTTGCCTCGTAAGGCCAGAGGTCCGCAGAGCAGCCACGTTATTTACTTTCGGAGCTTAATCCCATCCAAGGTGATTTTTGGGCTGCGCTCCAGAGCCGTTCACCTCTCACCCCAGCCTACCCTGCCACAACACGCAACAGGATCCCAGTTACTCACCAAACCCCTAGCAGAAAAAAAAGTAAATTATATAGTTCCCAAAACCAGTTCTTTGACAGAAACTCCTTGAAGATCCTCATGTGACACAAGAGAGAGGAGCTCCAAGACAAGCTCTCCTCTGCTCTGGGGCCAGAACACTTTTTTATTTGGGTGCCAAGCACCAGTAACTCAAAACACCAAGAGAAGTATGAGCCATCCTTCTCCCTCCCTTCTTTTGAAGATGCTGGGTGCATCTGCTGGGGAAGCGGCGCAGCAGCACACAGAAAGGCTTTTTTAACACCCCCACAGCCTACAAGCAAGACATGAAAATCAGTCGCTAGCAGAGATCAAGTCCTCATTAGACCTGAAATATGGAACAGCAGCTTTGAGTATTTCTGTTTTAAAGCTACTTTCCTACAGCAGAAGAAAAGCCCCAAGAGCCTAAGGCACTCTGGGGGAGTTCATGCCTAAAGAGAGAAGCCCTCCACCCTTGTAGACAAAACAGGGTTCAGTGGCAACTGAGCACGGGGGTGCTGGAGACCCTCAGCACCGCATCAGGCTATTGGTATGAAAAGGGATGATGGTGTACTGGATGTTAGCACAGCTCAAGAGACCTGCTACCATGCATGTTGTTTCTCCCAACCTTGTCTTTAGAGCCTTGTCTGCCCTTTTGTGTGGGCAGCACAGCTGGGTCAGGCAGAGGTCTGGCATCAGGCTTCACATGAATCACCCACCAGCAGCTTGGATGCCAGTAAGTCAGAGGCTCCAGGTACTTCTCAAAAAGTTGCTAAGACCAACAGTACCAGCCACTCCAGGAATAAGAGTTTTAAACAAGTCACTGCATCAGTTGATGCCTGCCCTCCACTGCCGCAAGACCAGGAAGAACACAAACCTCTACTAGTAACTACAGCAGCAACTCAAACACCACTAAAGCCAGAAGGTGGTTTGAGTGGTCTTCCAGCAGCCCTCAAGTCTACCTGTAACAGCCCTGAGAGAACACACTGCGGTTATTTTGGATCAACTTCCCCAACAGCTCCTAGAACAGAGCCTGAGGAACAAACGGATGCTACCAGTCCTCAGCGTTAGGGCGTGCAGAGCATCACCCCAACTGAGCAAGCTTTCACCTACAGCTCTGCCCCATACTCATGCTTTTGTCCCACAGCAAAGCCTATCAGAGCCAAACCAGGAGAAGGTCACCAAGGGGAGGGTGGGAGCTCCAGAGAAAATGTTCAGCATTGTTGGGAAAGCAGCAGGAATGTGGCACAAAGGTAACTGCTACAGCCTGGGGCTGCCAGATGAAAGCAGGATCAATACTCCACTATGTTGTTTAACCCGTTTATTAGTGGGAGGAGGTGGAGACGAATGAGTATTTGAGTTGCCAGAGGGTACACTTTCACCCCAATCTGAGTCAGCCAGAGTCGCCTTCCTGCCCAGCAACACCGCCCCAGCCAAATGATTTCAGCCCTACAGTTCACTTAACCACAGAACACAAAGAGCCAGTAAACCCAGCAGTCGATAATGGAATAAACTATAGGTCAGTGACCAGGGGAAAACACACCATTTAAAATTATTCCAATATTGACACGCACAGGAAACAGCCCTGTGTTTTTATTTATTTATTTTCACCGGCCGATCTGCTCGGGAGCGGCGGCTGAGCCGGCTGCTAAAATTACAAGGATAGAATCAAAGAGTCTGCGGGTGAACTGCTCGACGCCAGCGCTCGCTTACAGCCATAAAAGCCAGTCGTGACAGAGCAGGGTCGAGTTCGCATGTGATTAGTCACGACACAGCGTGTCTGGCACAGGAGAATCAGCACAGCTGAAGGAGAAGAGCCCAGAGCCCGGCTCTGCCAGGCTGCCTCTACCCAAAAGGGAGAGTACAAACTAATAGGACAAGGAGGAGGGGTTCAAGCTAAAAGAGGGGAGACTTAGGTTATATCTTGGGAAGAAATTCCTCCCAGTGAGGGTGATCAGGTTCTCGAACAGGTTGCCCAGGGAGGCTGCGGCTGTTCCATCCCTGGAAGTGTCCAAAGCCAGGTTGGATGGGACTCCGGGCCTCTGGGCAACCTGGTTTAGTAAGAGGTGCCCCTGCCCAGGGCAGAGGGTTGTAACTAGATGATCTCTGACGTCCCGTCCACCCTAAACCACTCTGCAATTCTATCATTCTATGAAACTCACTCAAAACACTCAGCCAGAACCTCAGCCAGGCTCATTTACCAGCTCAGTTTCCCCTCAAGGCTGGTTTTCCCACCAAGAAAATGCTTTGATGACAATTTGCACCTTAAGATTAGAGATCCCTGCAAGCGCTCTGGCAACTGAAAACACCCAGCAATGCCCCTTTCCCCTCCCCAGTCCAAGGAGCAGTTCTTCCATTGCACAGGAGCAAAGTGAGGACGAGGCGACTCGAGTTGTTGCACAAGCTCCACACAGAGATCATTTCGGCTGAAGTTCACAGAGTACCACAGAGAAACCCCATTTCCTCAGAACAGGACACGGCCAACTGGGGCAGGAATCCAGACAGCAGTGGGCACTGCCTGTGGCCAAGCTCTTGGCTCCATCAAGCAAAGCAACACCAGCTGCATCACAAGCACCAAACCAAGTCCCCAGCCTTTAAGACCAACACAAGTACTCAGTAGGATCCAAAGGGTTCACCTCACCACAGCTTTTAGGTTAAGTTTCAACACATTTGGACAGCACTGTCTCAGTGCCAGCCCATCCTATCTGCGGAGCTGGCGGCTGCAGTCCTCTGGCCAAGCTCGCCACTCTGAACCTGATCCAGAGTGCTCCTCAGCCCTGCTGGCCACGCATCACAGCCCTCGCTCTCTTCATGTTAACCAACCTGCCCGAGCTCACGCAGGCAGTGCCAGGAGAGAGGCACTCTAACACCATTTTGCAGCGGCAGCAAAGCTGAGATCGATGACTTTTCCAAGGAGAACAGCAAGGACAGAAGTGACACTGTTCCCAAAATTAATTTTTTTCCCTTAAAAACACCTGCATGCCCAACAGAAAAGCTTTCAAGCTGAACTTAGTGCCCAGAAAGAAGACCACCAGCTGGGCACATCTCCTGTGCCCATCACGGAGGGGCAAGTGATCGACACAAAAGGCGGCGATAAAGTCCAACTTCCCACCCCAAGCCACTGCTTGGCACCTCCCTCACCACTGCGATTCCCACCATCAGGAGAAGCACCTGCCCCTTAATAACTGCCCTCCTGCCACTGTCTCACTGACCGTGTGTCACCCCATCCATGAGACCTCTCTGGCTGCACATGCCAGCCCACCCAGGGCTCATCAGTCCCGACTCGAGTCTGGCAGGATGAGAAAGCACAGCCTCTGTCCCCTGTCTGTCCCTGCCACTCATCTGCTTGAGAAATAGCCAGCAGGTAAACACCACCCAGCTAGCAATTTGCTCACCGACACTGAAAAACCCTCTACTTTCAACTTTTTCCTTTTTAATTTCATTGAGTAACAAAACCTTCATCGAGGCTCAATAAAGCACTGCAGAGCCTGGCTCAGCTCACCGTGGCTACAGCAAATCAATAGCTTTCTTCTATCTCCCTGCTCTGCTTGGGAGCGAAAAGGGGCCACTTCTTTCCCAGCCAAGACATCTGCACAAGGCATCTATGTGCTGTGAGCCAGGACCCCTCACCGGGAGAGCTGAAAAGAGATGAAAGAGCCTCTGGCACAGCAGAGCTGGCTCCTCTTGGCCTTGTCTCTGTGGGCACTGCCAGGGCGTTTCATGTGGGAAAGTTTTCAACCCCAGTTTGGCCTCCCAGTCAGCATCAGTTCTGCACTGGTTAGTTATTCACAGCGGGGTGGGATGGAGGGAGGCAGGGGCCAGAGCAGCGGTTCGGATACTGTAGCTAGTACTGCACAGGTCTCCTGTTCTGCCCAGGTAGCTGCTCATGGAGCTGCTTATTCTGCACATCTGTGAGGTTAAAAAATGAGGCTCTGAGGCACTGAGGAAGAAGCACGTGGGAAAGCCAGCCCTGGATTCAGCAACACCTTAGTGCAAATCAATCACTCCCTCTCTGCCTGCCTACAAGAAAAGGGTCTGAAAGCCAGGCTGGAGATGAAGACAACATGACCAGCCCTAATGCACCCAAACACTGCAGTCCCAGAAGTAACTCGAGCAAATCAGTGGGTACAGTACCTGCTTCCCACCACAAAATAGGAGTGTGGTGGCACTCCTCAGTTCCCGAGAGGCCACTGACAGCCTGTCCCAGGTCACGGGAGGCTGCAGCAGGGCAGGCACGGGCACGCCGTGGGCAAAGCCTTCCCTGGAGCAGGGAAGACAACCACCAAGTTTCTGGGTCCAGAGCAAAGTGCCATTGGCATCACACACCTCCCAAGAGAGATGGATAGGTATAAGCCCCATCCCTAACCATCAACCTTCTCGCCAAAGAAAGGCCTCCCAAAGGTGGCCAATGCACAGGTCTGAGTGAGCACTGGTTCACTTCCAGTCCCAGTGAACTGAAGCTTCTCTGCAGCTCATAGGTGGCTGCAGCTCTCCAGGAACAGCAAGACATCTAAAACTGCCCCTGTGCAAACACCCCCGAGCTGGAAGGCTTTGATGTTTCCAAGGGTGAGCCTTGACCAACCTTTGACCTCCACCACAGGACATGTGCTGGCCAGGCAAAACCCATCTCGATGAGTCCTGCAGGAGAAGGGAGCTGAGTCCAGTAGACCAGCCCCCAGCTACCCCAGCAGCAAATCATAAAACCCACAACCTTACAGAAAACACACAACCCCAAACATCAACAGAGCTGCGTCAATTAAATTAGGCTCAGCCTCGTTATCCATCATGTTTACGGTACATGCGAGCCCTTTCTAAAGAGCACATGCTTTTCAAGTTTAATAATTCAGCTCTTCAGAAGGGAGCAGCGACAGACCCTGCACACAAAGAAATAAACGCAGCCCTTTTTTTTTGTTGATTTCCAACTTTCCTTCCCTTAAACAAAAACTCCAGAGAACACCAGAAGTTTTTTTCCTTCTGAAGAAAATGGCAGGCAGAGAGGATGTCTGAAGCATTTAGAGCAGGCAAAACAAAAACACGATGACCCTCAAAACACAGCCTTGCGGGACAACCACTGAAAACCACATGAATAAGTAATACTGGTTTCCCTTGAAACAACAGCAGCAGAAGCTTCAACGGGTAACGTCATGAGGACTTGATCTCTGCTGCAGATCAAATGCCACAGGAGCAGGAAACAGCTGACACACAGCTCAGCGCAATTACAGCCAGTGCCCTTTATGGAAAGGGCCTCCTCTTCCCTGCAAGCAAAAGCTCACCCTCAGCAGCTCTGCTCTGCTTGCTGGCACCCAGCCTCTCCTGCCCCTTGAAGGCAAAGCTGGCGCTTGTTTGCTCCAGCCTGCAGGAACGCAGAGCTGGCTGGGCTCAGGGTGTCTAAACCTCCCCTCTGCTAGATGGAAAGCCACGAACACCCGACGGCTAATCTTGCCTCTGATAACATCTCCCTGGAACATGTAAGGTCTCCAAACCTCAATTGCTCCATCTGTAAAAACAACCCCCCCAAAACAAAAAACAAAATCTAACAGTGAGCAAAACTTTGCCACTGCAAGGGCTAAATGGAAAACGGCTGCAAAAACGATTTGCCAATGGTGAGATGTACTCTATGCTCCCTGGTATCAGGGCTTGGACTGTGAAATCTTCAGACCAAGAGCTATTCACATCCTAAGCTGGAAACAGAACAGCCTGTTGTTAGCCTTCGTTTTACAGTACTTTCTACACACCCATCTCATCATCTCAGTCATTCAGAGCGTGACTAGTTGTTTTTCATTTACTCACACGTATCCACACAAATTTAGCGTTTCCTGCATTATCGCTATGGAGAAATTACTGTAGGGGACAAGCTGATTAGCTATGCAAAGCAGGCTGGGGAGAGTCAGCAGTATGGTACCACCAAAATGCTAGACAAAGCCTCAACCCGAACTTCCCTCATGCAGAGGATTACAGGCTGTACCCACAAAGGACTCGAGTGTCTTGCCTTATCTTTGTTCCATTTAAAAGGCAGCAGATCTTCCCAAAAACCCGATAGGAACATGCCTTTGCAGAACAAATGCAGATGGATTAATGTGCTTATCAGCGGCAGGCTTGAGGGGAGGCAGAGACACGGTTCCTCCCTGCTGCCTAGATACTCTAAGATACTTTTAATTGAATTATAGAACATCATTAGCTAATAGAGTATTTGGGTTCACTGTGAATAAACCTTCCTCCTCCTCCTGCCTTGTAGACCCCATGGTTTACAAATCACAGAATGTTTTAGGTTGGAAGGGACTTTAGAGCTGATCACCCAGTCCCAAAACCCTGCCATCAGCTGCACCACCTCTCATCAGACCAAGTTGCCCAGAGCCCCATTCAACCTGGCCCTGAACACTTCCAAAGATGGAGCGGCCACAACCTTCCTGGGCAACCTGTCCCAGGGCCTCAGCAACCCTCACAGGGAGGAGACCACACAAGCATTTCAAAGGTAACACATGGAGACTACAGAGGGAGTTGTACAAGGAGAACCTCTTCCTTCCTCTAAGGCCAGCCTTGCCCATTCACACCCAGGTCTGGAAACTCGCTGGTGTTAGCAGCTTCATTAGATTCCCTTCATAAACAAGCGTGAGCAGTACAACTATCTGAGCCCCAGGGCACGAGCTCAGCCACTGTCTGACCCCCAAAGGAAGGGGAGACATCCCTTCCCTAGGTCTCACTTGTCCATTAAGTGTCTGTGCAGGCAGAAGGTGCCATAAATCGTTTGGGTTTAAACGCCTTGCGCTGGCTGAGGGATTTAACAACTATATACCCAGACGCTGCCCTGTCAAGTTCAGGATCGTCGGCGTTAAATCCCGGGAGCAGCCAAGTAAGAAATGGACGTGCAGACAGAGGAACGTGCCTCAGCGCTCTCCCCCGCCTCACCCTCTCCCTTCGCCAGTGCCTGTTTGCTTTTGCTTCTCAACTCTGCTTCTCTGTGCAAACAGTCTGCTATGAGAGGTATTTGCTCAGTCCACAAGTTTCCTGCGTTTTCTGTCCAGCTCCAGGGCCTGATGGTGAGGCACTTCCAGCTTAGAGAACCAGGCTATGAAAGACACCTTCAGCCCAGCAGAGATGTAGCACTAGGCAGGGGATGCAGAGACCCTTCTGCACACTGATCCAAAGATCAGAGTGGGTGTTGGGGATGCTGCAAAGGGCTCCTGGGCGTCAAAGCCAAGGGTGAGCCCAGCCTCATCACCCAGAACAAAGGCACCCAAAGCATCACATCTTTGAAGCCACATTTTAAAAGCATCAAGCAGCTACAAAGCCACAGCACAGCCTTCTCAAAGCTCTCCTGTCTGCCTATCCACCGCCCAGGAGACTCTGCCCCTGGTCATGCTTTGTAGGCAGGCCAGCTCTGGAACTCAGCTTTTATATAATCATCTCCTTCTACATGAGCACTTTACACCACACCCATATCACCACCATTCCCTGGATTTACATGCTTAGCCTTCAGAGAAAGTCATTGTCCCTTCTCCCCTCCGACTCTTGGGCCTTCCAAGTCTTTGCTGCAGCTCCACACCACAGTGATCCTCAAGGAGCCTGTAAACATGGACTGACCAGCTTGCACTTGGAGCAGCACCAAGCACAGCCAGTCCTCAGCAGGTTCTGGCTGCAACGATGACACAACAAGGAACTCTCCAGTTCAACCGAAACCCAGGGGACACCAACAGTTAAGCCGGGTTTGGGGGCTGGAGGTTATTAGCCCATTACAAAGAGAACAGAAATTCAGGAAGCAGTTATCTCCAGAAAAGAAAGATTCATTTCCTTATGCTGCTTGCAAATCACACTGCTAACTTCAGATCGGAAGAGCTGGTGCTCAGTAGAATGAAATTAAGCATGTTGGATCACACAGGACACCTGAGTGGATAATAGCAGAAAATTAATGGAAGCATATGTGCCTCAGGCAGAGGACGGGAAGACCAGCGAGAGAGCTGTGCTCAACTAAACCTCATCATGATAAATGAAACCCTCTGAACGCACGGCAAAAGCAGAAAATATGGGAATTAGCTGCACACCGGAGGTTCAGTGTCTTCAGCACTAATTTGTTTTCTCCAAGAGCGGCTCTCCCAGCCAACACAAGCACACATATAGTCTCCTTCAGAGACAAAAGGGTGCAGGGGAAAAACAACCATGAACTTGTGGAAATCCTCACACAAGTATTTTATCCCTGGATCACCTCCAAAGCCTTGCAAAAAGACAAATTAAATGGGACTGCAGAGATGCAGCAACCTCCTGCTTAGCTCCTGTGCTGATCACCAGCAGGCTGCTGACCTCAGGCACTGCAGAGCTCTCACCTTCCCTCATCAAGCAGATACCCAGACACAGGTCTTCCTACCTCAGCACCTCCAGAGCAGGGTTCACAATGTGAAGTACAAGGCACTAACATGGGACACTGACTCCAATCACCACTCAGTCAATGCTGAAGCAAGCCTGTGCCCTTGCACCACGTACCTGACTGCTCCCACCGCCCTGCCGTGCCGCCTTCTCTCCTTCACCGGAGCATCAAGTACTTCATTTGCACATTTCCAGCAATCTGTTCTTCTCATCGATGCCAACTCTCTCCTCACAGACCTAAATCTTGGAGTCTCCCTATGACTTGCCTTCACAAGAATGCTAATTAGGTCTTTGCTACCCCCAGGCTTTCCGAAAGCAAACAGGCATCTGCCATGTGCACTCCCACTCCAGCAATGTTTTCCCACTCCAGATCAACAAAACAAGTGTGTTACTCGGTCAGTGACATGCAGAGGACGCAGCGGGCTCTGCAAGAAACCTGGGAAAGGAGCGGCATCACCCACCACGTTTCACACTCCCAAACACCGCGAGGAACATTCATCCTCCCAGAGGAGACCCCTCTACCCAGGCTCACCATGTTCTGGGTCCTCATTCCAATGGTGTTGGGTTTCCCCAGAGTTTCCCCAAGGAACAGGCTGCTACCAAACCCCTCTACCCAGACACACGCTTTCCAACCTACGGCGTTCCCTTCCTGAGACACCCCGGTATTTTTAGTATGAGGGACAAGACGAAAAGGCAATCGACTTCCATCAGTTGGTCACATTGATCACATCCACCCAGAACTGTCCCTCCACAGCATGGCCTGTACCCAGGAACACACAAGGTTTCTGGCCAGAGAGCCTATCTAATGGATCTCAAAATCCCCTATGAGACCAGCTTGTTTTTCCAGTTCACACTGGGTCTTTGTTTCTTCCTGAAAAGCAAAAGGGGGAGTTTCCAGGGTCCAGGCTGCCCCCAGCTCTCGCACACGAGAATAACACGAGACTGCTGCAACAGATCCACCTGCATAACGCCAAGATGACAGAAATGCCCAGCCCTGCAGGTCCCACCTTCGGATCACAGGATCATAGAATTATTCAGGTTTGAAGAGACTTCCAAGAGGCAGAAGAGATCTCCGTTTGAAGAGTACACACCACTCCTGGCCAGACTCAGCGATGGTGCTACTGCACTTGTACAGGGAGCAACACCACCTTTACACTGAAGGGTCTACTGCAAACAACATTTGATGCAGGAACAGGCACCCAAACACCCTGAAAATCAATCTCTGGTTAAATCAGTGCAAATAAGGAGAACACCACAGGTCTCCCAGTTTCTGAGCAGCTAAACCACCCCCTCACGTTTCTTCCCAGCTTCCCAATTCAGAAGGCAGCTCAGTCACCAGTACCCACCTCCAACAGGATTGAAGTTCTCCATAGCTAATCTTCATTGTACTTGGAAAGCTGTGAGCTGAAGGCTAAGGGAATATACTTGGATAATACGAATGTGGCACAAGTGGCTTTGGGGGAAGCATTTCAGGGCTTGAGAGATTCTTTAAATGCAGCGTTTCACAAACAGGATAAATCCTAGACCATGTGGCGACACTACTGAGCTGCACGCAGCTGCTGAGCCAGCTCTCTCTTTCTAGGGGCAAGACGAGTTCCCTACTACATAAATGGTCCTTTACATTTTTTTAATGCCAGCGGCATGAATAGGACTTTTATAGATTCCTACAGTGACGCACAAAGCCATCCTCAGCATTTCAGAGCTGCTCAGTAAAGCCCACACGCCGCTAGCTGCCTTCACTAGACAGCTCAGACCCTGTACCAAGAGCAAAACTCTTTCTTTCAGGAACTTTGTCTCACCAGAGACGTTCTGCTGTCTCCACAAGGTCAGGATTGCTGGTTAAAGTGTGGCTAAGCCCCATCAGACCAGACTTTGCAGCTTCAGCTCCCAGAAGCTGCACCAGACTCTGCTCCACCACTGTCCTCCCCAGACCACTGCCCAGGGTTTCTTTGTCCACACAGTGCTCCTGGGAGCAGAGGCACAAAAGACCCGAGAGGAGCGTGTAATCAATAGGCCTCACCCTGGCTGCTCTCCTGCTGCGGCTGCTATTTTTCAAAGGGAACTTTTCCTTCCTCCCTCCTCTCATGCTTCATCTCCTCTGGCAGCCGAATCAACAGCTGCATCCACGCTAAGCCGGATCTGGCAGACCGTTCTGTGGAGCCAAGTGGCTTGTGGGACCACAACTTGGAAATGTCCTGGCTCTGGCTTTTGCTGCTGTGACCAGAGATTTTCTGCTGCAGCTGTGAAGCTGCTTCGAAGGCAATATCCCATCCCAAAGGACCTGATCCAGAAGCATGGCCATGAAACACCATCCTTGTGCCCCATATGCAGCAGCTCCAGCCCTCCCAAGAGGGGCTGGGACCTCAGGAACTCACATGAGCTCCCTCCTGCTGAGCGCTGGGAAGGGATACGCAGCTTCAAGGCATGAAGGGAAACAGTCCTGCTCTTCTTACAGCAGCCCAGGCACCAAAACCTCCCTGGGATGGATTTCCACAGTTATCTCTAAGGAATGCCTCCCCCTCATGTTGCGGTAAAAGAGGTTTGCAGCCCCAGCTACTCAATGTAGCCCAGTCCCACAGTGTCACCGAGAAGCCAGCACTTACTCTGTGGCTGATGCTGCTGTTTCCAGCTGTGCTGCCTCAGCAGAGCAAGACAGGAGAGCCCCTGATCTCTCCAGGACATGTGGGAGCTATGATACCACAGGAGATGTGACCACTGCAGAGAAGAATGGAAGAGCTGGACCTGTGTGAAGGCTGAATGAGCCCAGCTGCCCTGCTGGAATTCCTCAAGGGACAGCGAAGAGCATAACGATGGAGAGGAAAGATAAATTCTCAAACACGCCAGCATAGCTGAGACATAGAGAACAATCTGTACTGTGCTTTCAGGAAATCCTCAGGCTTTTCCATATTCATGCTGTTCCAAAACCTCCTACATGACATCTCCTCTAGATCAGCTATTAGAGAACTTGGGAAATGCAGACAAAACCTTGAAGATACTCTCACAGCACGTTCACTGAGGCTGGTGGTTTATCCACCCGACTGTAATTAACCCTGCTTTGCTTCAGCGGCTCCCAGTAACACACAGAGACCTCCTGGGGCATTTTCCACATGCAGTACCCAGTGTCTTTCACTGAAAAGCATGGCTCTCAGGACTGAGGCTCAAGCATCAGGACATGGAAACACGTAAGATGCCAAAAGCAGCAGCCAGCATCGGGCACGACCTTCCGTTTCTCTACCTGACAACTGCATCTGAAGGAACCATGTAGTGACAACTAATTGAGAGCCTGACCGCATCCGTGGGGAAACCCTATGGCTGAGGCAGAGCAGCCCCTCAACTCACCCCACAGACACACTGTGAGAGTGCTCCGGCCCCACCAGCACTAAGCTAGTGCTAGGGCACAGAAACATAGTAGGGTCTGTGAGAAATGAAGAAAGTCAATACAGCCAGGTGGTTTGCAAATCCATTTCCCCCCCCTCACCTTCCCCATCTAGCCCAGGGCAGCTCATTAGGCACCTGGAGAGCTGCCAAAACCAGATGAGCCTGAGCAAGTCCTGCTGGGGAGATGTCTCACTGCTGGGACCCACAAACTGGATCACCAGCCCCGCCACAGCCTGCTCTAACCCTTGCCCCAACCCCTTTCCTGAGGTAAAAGCGGTGCGCAGCAAGAGAAAAAGGGGAACTACAATTCAGCCCAACGTGCACCTGTCCTGCAGACAAAGCCCCTCTCGGAAGCCAGGCTGTGCCTCTCAGCGCACAAAGACGGGTCTAAATCTGTCTGTAATGGAGCTTTTCAGGCTGACTGAGCAGTAATGTTCACAAGCTGCTCCCCTCCAGGGAATACTGTATCTTCCTCACTGCATTACCCCAATCAGAAAGATCAGTGAGCAGCTCAAAGGCAGCAGTGGAAGCAGCGCTGATGCAATTCCATTTAGAATCTATCAGAATATTTTACTTCTCCTTTTGAAAGCCGCAGATTAGGTATTTCCACGACTCTTTGAAGTCTGGCAGAACAATTCACACCAGTGGACCAAACAGCCCTCGCACTCCTTATTCCTCTCGCTGTGCCAGGTAGTGCAGATGGGAGAAAAGCCTCTCTGAAAGTCCCCCAGAGTCACCGGAGGCGAAGCCACCTCTGCAATCAAAAGCTGAACTCCTAGCCAAGTGGTAGCGATTTCCCTTCACCACAGCGAGCTTTATTTCCATTCCAGCTTCTTTATTTCGGGAAGTCTCCTGGAAAACAAAGCGTGGGGCACCTCTACGCCAACAAAGTCTTTCCTTGGCAAGTGCTGGGTTCCCCCTTCCTGGCAAAACGAAACGCAGCCTTCCCTGTTTATTTCCTTCTCGCCGTGGCTGTGCACACCCTTACTGAGCTCTGGAAGCAATTTGCTAGTTGAGAAAAAATAAAGGAAGATTTCTAGCTCCTACATAAACAATGGCTGGTGACAAGAGAGGGGAAGAACAAGGCTTGGAGAATTTCTCACACTTTATTTAAGTGTCTCTCAGTGCAGCAGATCAGATGAAAAGAACCTAACCCAAACAAAGAGGCTGAAACAGCTGAATATCAAAAGGGCACTGGAGAGACTAGTTGAGGCAGTGTTCCATGCCCAGGACCAGAGCCCCTGCCAGTCAACTTCGTAGAGCAGACACAAGCAACAAGCAGGGACTCTGCTGTTCCATGGGACAGATGCTCCCAGCAAGGAGGGGGCTCAGCACAGTCTGATACTGGGAAAGCAGAGCCCAGGCTGAAGTTCCTTGCCAAACTCACCTCCCTCTGGTCTCCAGTCTGAGTGCTAGGAGGAGGAAAGAAAAAAGTAAAGAATCCTTACTACACAGACAAGAGGGGAAAATAAGCAACTTGGTGAGTGCTTCCTCCAGCACGAAGCACAATTTGATAGGATCACGCTGATCTAATCCAGAGGGCATTCCCCTGCAGATTATAAGTCTCAAAGTAGGTCACGCTTGGGCTTGAGTTCCTCAGCAAGCCCAACTCTGACATACTTCCACAGTGTGGATAGGTGCGTGTGAGCTTCTCCCTTCCCCTGGAGTAGCTTCATGAGCAGCACTCAACCAGAAACCCATGTTAATTCACAGGCAGGAGTGAAGTCCATGGGCTGGATGGCTGTTTGAAACAGCAAGGGATGGAGATAGTCCAGCCCTGTGACCCTCCTCTCAGTGCTGCCAGCTGTTAATGGCCAAGGGCATTCCTCCCGCCCAGGGTTTCCAGGGGATTAGAGCTGGAATAGTGACCGGCCAACACACCGCCTGCCTAGGGGGGAGTGAGTGAGCGCAGATGTTAACTGGGCCAGAACCACACTGGCCCAGAGCTCAGCTCCCCACGAGAGTGTTCAAACCACAGCACAGAGATACTGGTGTCCACACGGTCTCGTTCCAACCCTACACTCCTCCAAATCAACATCTGCAACCAAATCCCTACATAAAAAAGACACATGCTGTAGTTTGGGCGAGCAACCAAGCAGAGTTGAGAGGCGTCACTGCCCACAGCGGGGAAGTTGGAGTAGCTGATCTCCGAGGTCACTTACAACCTAATAAGCCATTCTATGACTCTGTGAAAACCAAGGTTAAGTGCAGAAATAGTTCAGGAGAGAAGCACATCCCTATTATCCCTTCATCACCCCGGGACAGCTATGGAACAGAACACCCCCCACCCCTCCGGAATTGCTTTTCCACCCATGCACTCTATCCCTTCCCGTAACTTTAATTTCAGATCCTCCCAGCTGTCACAGCGCTTGCCTCATCCTCCGAGGACTACAAATGCGGCTTTCTTCAGCATCCTGGTCTGTTTATGTGCAGAGTGAGGAGGAGAATTGCATTTGCTGAGGCTATGAATGATTTATCATCGCACTGAATGCGGGAGGAGCGGGGTCCCAGGGCTCGCTGCACGACCGGAATCTCACAGGCGGGCTGCATCTGCAGAGATGTTTGTGTGCGCTCTTCAAATCATCATTAACCATCAGGACCCTCAAGAGGAGCATTTATTTCCTTGGGGTTGTAAGGGAGATGGCTGCTGAGAAAACAGCTGGGCAGGATTTAGCCCCATTATATCCGTCTGCCTTGTTCCGCTCTCCCACCCCTCCACCTCCCGCTTTAATTGGGTACAAAAACCAGAGATAATCACGAAAACAAAAATGTTTTCTAAAACAAGGGGGAAGCGCAGTCCACTGCACAGGCCAACCGCGGGTCACGGCTGCGGATGGCGAAAGCACACGCAGCTGCACAGGGCAGGTTTTGTATTTCCAAGTACTTCCCCCACCCCCGGGTTCTAGTGCTCAGCCCGTTCTCTCGATGATGTGCACAGCTCGGTCAGCGCAGGAGTTATAAATAAACAGGAATATGCCCACAATAGCACGCAGCTTTCAGCTAGGAAAATGGGCATCAAGTATTCTTAATGAAATGGGTCTGCGTTTCCCGGCAGCTCTGCGATCTCTGGAGACAGGACAATTAAACAAATACACAGAGCAAGAGCCCGACCTCGACTCCATCTACACGAGTCTTGCCGCAGAGTCCAGCGAGGCAGAAATGCCACCCCACGGGCCTCCCCCCGCCGGCTCCACACACCGTAACCTAATATTATGCCTCCCATTAAGGGTGTGATACTGAGAGACAACCGTATTTAACACGGCACTCTGCGTCTAGGGATAAAGCAGGATGGAGCCAACCATCAATCACCCGCTGCTTCTCTCTCCCCGTAGGATTTCACAGGCCAACCCCACTGCTAGGAAGTATTCATGAAGAATTATTTTAGTTCCAGATACTGCAGGCTTTTTATAGTTACTATATTCCTGTACTACATGCACACAGTCCTCATCTCAAACCCACTCATTAAAAAATAGCGCTGCTCCCTTGAAAAACAGCCCTCAGATTACCCACGACTCAGCCCTCCCCTTCCCAACAGCTAGAAATCCCACCACTCATTCCAGCAAAGGCTCCCAACAACCAGGGAGAACAGAATCATCAAGGCTGGAAAAGATCTTCAAGATCATCAAGTCCGGAAAAGATCCTCAAGATCATCAAGTCCAACCATCCATCTGTCCTACAACCACCCACCACTCACCCATCTCCTGAAACACCACACCCGCCTGTTCTTTAAACCCCTCCGGGGATGGTGCCTCCACCCCCTCCCTGGGCAGCCTTTCCAAGGCTTCCCCACTCTTTCTGGGAAGAAGCTTTTGCTGAGATCCGATCTGAACCTCCCCTGGTGCAACTTGACCCCATTTCCTCATCCTATCACTAGTCACCAGGGAGAAGAGGCCAACAGAAAACCCAGAGCAAAGAGGACTGACTACACAAGCGGCGATGAGCAGCCCCACAGTAAACGTCCCCCCTCCAGTCCATCCTCTGCACTGCACTTGAATCATTTCCTCCTTCCTCCCCAGGCAGCCAGCGGATTAGATGCGTGAAAGTACAGCAATTACCCTCTTCAATTACCCTAAAGACTCAGGAAGAATAAACTGTTTGCACTGGCGAGCCCTCTCGCCTGCTCCCCACGCAAAGCCCCAGCCTTCCTCCACCCCTGGCTAAACTAGGGGACTCTGCAGGCTTCGCACACCGAGGCCATCGCCGAGCAGTCAGCTCTGATTTGCTCCGTGTGCGGTGGCACGGCTCGTACCCTGTTATCTACCGAGGCTTCGGATCAAGCCTCCCCCTCCTCAACACACAGCCCAGTTGTAAAACACAAGGAGGAGAGAAGGAGGCAGTGAAACTTCCCTCTGAAACCATCCTTTCACTGCAGGGAAGGGAACTGTGGTCCCCACAGCCCACCAGCTTCCCAGGGCTGTTTGGAGAAAGAGCAGCAGACAGACATCAGCTGACACCAGTAATTACATCCAAATAGCAGATACAAGGTCTGTTATCGATCTGTTCCTAGAGGGAAGGACACGGTATCCAGTAAAAAGGGGTGTCACGTTATTAAATTCTGAAAGGATAATAACCCAACACAGAGGGCACAGCTGTTCCTGAAACACTTCAGGCTTCGTTTCCAAGCCTGACAGGGAGCAAAGATCATCAGAGCGCTCTGGCGTTCAGAGACAGGCTAGAGATTGCAGGAATAAATTAACATATCCATATCCAAATTATTGGGCTGAGGGGGCTGTGGTTCTGCTGGCAGGGAACTCCCAGCAGCTGCTTTAACCTCTTGTTAGCTGACAGCAGTGCTCCAGTGCAAAACCCGACTGCCTCCACCTCTCTAGGCTCTACAGCTTCACCCCACAGCAGGAGCTTCAACAGCAAAGGCTTTTCCTGTGGAAAAGGCGTTAGGGAGGGCGAGTCCCGCCTGCCTGACATCCTGGTGAAGAACAGCGACAGGCAGCTCTGTGCGAAAGCCTGGATCGATCCTGCTGCAAAGAGAAAAACACAGCTCAGGCAAGAGAACAAGCCACGACCTTTCAACACCGGCAGCTCAAAAGAACAGGAGAGTTTAACCAAGCTGCTGCTGGAAAACACACACACACTCTCTCACAGAAGAAGAGCCAAGCAGCGTTATCGATTTTGATGAGCCTGGAGTCAGGAGAGCCATACATTATTCACAAGGCAGCAGAGATGGCAGATTTCCTGGACAGTTCAGCACTGCACCAGGCGTAATTAGGAGCTCAGATCACTTGGCCAGACTGTCCCACAATGGAGCCTTTAGGGTGCCGGAACATGCCACAGGCCACTGCTCCATGAACAGCTTTGCAGGGGTCACGGGCAGAGCCGGACAGACAGAACCACAGCAGACAACTAGTTTCATCACATGCTTCAGGGATTTTCCATCCCACTGCAGACAGCGGGTCTCCCCGTCTGCATTAACAAAATGACAAACATGACACCACCAATCAAAATGAAATGAACCCGCATCCCTGCCCCAGCAGACTGGGCTGAGGAAGCCAAGTCCCTCCAATCATCCTGAAAGGCATTTGGAGATCAAGGTGAGGAAAGCCCTAATGACACCAGGCTTCACCTCAGAGGTAAATCCGGGCAGAAAACTTGAGCTTCAGAGCTCTGTGAGGTTCTCCCAGACTCACCACAGGCCTCAGGTGCAGCCTCTGGCAACTCATCTCTCCAGTGAGAATGGAAAGCAACAGTTTTCCTCTCCGTATGATGGAAATGCAGATGTACGAGCAGCAGAGACTGGGCAACACTTCAGATCACGAGCACATCTGCACATATCCACATGCCGCAGTCAACTTCCAATAGCAAGATAAAGCAGCTCCTCAGGTTTGCAGCACTCAAAGTGCTGGGAGACTCCCGGGATCATCCCGTCACGCGGACAGACCACATGGACCACAGTGCTGCTGAGCTTGCCTGGCTGCACTGAGCCCACCACTGCCTTCCGCTGGCTCCAGTAACACCAGCGCCTGGTCCTGGCCAAGAACTCGGGGGCCTCTGGCTGAACCCCCAGGCCAGGTGTGACCCCAGAACACGTACAAGCCCTCGGCTCTTGTTTAAAACACGGAGGACTGGCAACTTCATACCAAGCTCAGTTTTTTCCAAGATCTAGTGGAGGAAGATCAATATTTTCTTTTGTTAAGTAAACCCGGTCACTGTGAAAACACCGGGGCAGCGGCCCAGGAGGCAGATTTTGCGTTTACACACACCACCAGAAGCCAAAGTGAGAACAAAGGTGGCTGCCCTTACGCACTGCCCCAACACAAACTCCATCCAGGATCCCGAGCCTTTAACTTGCAGAAAGAGCAGCATAAATCTCCCTGCGCTCGCGCAGAAAGGGCTGGTGGAGGGAGAAACGAGCCGTTTCTCTTTACCCTCCGCTAATCTCAAGGACTTGGATGCCTGACCAGTTGCCCCTAACAGCACCTAACCACAACAGAGTGTCGCAGCACTTAAAGACATCCCAAATGCCACAGGTCTCTGCAGGGCCAAAGGTGGGTTTCCAGAACACCTCCACATCCTCCACAAGTGCCCGTTCCCGAAGGCATGCACTGGGGACAGCTGGTGTGCCCAGTCATCTCACCCTAATGGCCCCATAGCGGGATCTGGCAGGCAAAGGCAGCCCCCAGATTTAGCCAGCACTGCTTGAGTTTCAGATGGTGCAGAACAGCACATTGATCCATTTATCGTCTCTCTGGGTTGCCATGGAGACCACAAGTCATTCCCCACCACCGCCAACCCCCCCTCCTTGTAGACCTCCCCACTGCTTTTCAATTGATAGCTGGGCACTGGGGAAGCATTTCCAGCACTGTGGAAATTAAATCCACACTGGAGGAGCAGGGGATTTGGAGCCTGCGTGGCCAATGGACCTAAGCTTGAGGCAGTCTGTCCTGCTCTTCCCCACTGTGCGAGTCCAAGCACCAAGTCGCTCCGAGCCTCTCAGAGATAAGTATTTATAGAAATTAACAGTAATAAAGTGGGAATTTAATTCTCCTCTATGGGTTCCCCACAACAATAAGTACTCCCAAGGTAGCAGGGAGGGAAGACTTCCTGCTCCACAAATGTGTCAGAACAGGCTCTGGAGCATCCCAGAGCACAGCCCCATCGTGTCAAGCACCAGTAAGTCCTGCCATCCCTGAGCAAGGTTGTGACCAGGAGGATGGCAGTTTTTTTTTCTCTTCATATGGTTGATCCACCAGGGTGAGATCTCAGCTGATCCTTCGCTGAAGGGAGCATCAAGCAAACACACAACTACTGCATGCAGCAGGATGGGAGTGGGTGGATCAAGCAGCTGAACAGACTCACAGCTGAACCTGAGCTCAACCTACAGCCAGAAGCTGCTTGCAAAGTCACTACCTGGTCTGCAGAAGACACAGGAGCCACCAACTCTGGAGCAGCAGGGCAAGGCCAGACATAACACATGCTGTAATCCCCTAGCCTCTCCTGGGAAGCAGATACAACAGCAGAGGTGCCTTTGGGGCAAACCTACTGTAGGGGATCCTGCTCTGGCAGGGGGGTTGGACTAGATGATCATTTTGAGGTCCCTTCCAAACCCTAACTTTATGATTCTGTGACGCAGTGCACAGACCCCCAACTCCACACAGTCCAGGCTCTGTCACCACAAGATATTATCACATTCCCTTCCTGCTGCCCCATGTGGGATAGGAAAACACCACTGAGACAGCCTGAGGAAAATTTACAAGTCTGAGGGCTTATGTTTTGGGTTTTAACTCTATACAAGAGACATGAAACCAAACACCTGATCCCATGTAATTCCCTCACTCTTCAAGAAGGAGCTGCTGTGCAGGTGGTGCTGCGCTTCTCGACAGCTCATTCCCTGCACACTCAAGTGTGACAGCTTTGTGCTGACCTTACCCAAGGCTCCAGAAGCACATCACCACAAGCACCTCTTTCAGGAGGCCACAGAAGACGAACTTTGTGCCACGCACAGAGGAAGAGCAGGTGTCAACAGCTCCCTCCAGCACAGTGGGTGCTGCAGCAGCCTGTACCAACCCCAGGCGCTGGAGCATGAGGACATGGGGCAGGTGGCAGAGCCCAGACAGGCAGCTGCAGGCTGGGAGCCTTCAGTGAAACTCGAGCAGTGTGGTGTAAATACTGTACACGCCTGGAGCCAGAAAGCTCAGCGAGGGCTGCGTGTGGCATTTCCTGAAGGTTACCTCTAATGAGTGCTGTCAGCCCGCCAGCCTCCGACTGTCTGCTGAGCCCTTCCGCAGGCAGCACGGCGCTGCCTGGACCTCTGTGGCACCGTCACAGGCTGTGACAGACAGAGCTTCAAAAACAGACCTCCTCCCATGCAGGCAGGTGTAGGACGCCAGGGCAAGCAAACTCATACAAGGTGGGCAGGGTGGAAGGACTTCCACCATCTTCCCAATGCCTGGTTGTGTCACTGGGTGCTGAGCGATGGGTATCTCCCCCGTGCAAGTGCAGGACGGGCAAAGAGAGACAGACTCTGCGTGCAAGGGGACAGCAGCCCATCACAGGCAGCCAGTCCAAGTGCTTCACCACCCTCCCTCACCTGTACAGAGACACCAACACCATGTCCGACCCCATATCAGAGCAATCAGTCAGCCGAGCCAGAGTACAGCAGCAGACACTTGTCCACATTTATTTACTAGCTGCCAAAGGGATTATCCCAGCCTTCCCCAGTCATCTGGCTCTTCCAACTCACTAGGAACCACTGGGCACCTCTAACTGTTCCCAGGCCTTTGCTGGTTCTCACAATCTTAATTGGAATAGAGGAGGTTCCATATAAATATCAGAAGGAACTTCTTCCCAGTGAGGGGGACAGAGCACTGGAACAGGCTGCCCAGGGG
>JAOXOE010000776.1:5790715-5806705 GCA_028565055.1 Phoeniculus purpureus | reverse complement strand
AACAGGAGGTTCCATATAAATCAGAAGGAACTTCTTCACAGTGAGGGTGACAGAGCCCTGGAACAGGCTGCCCAGGGTGAGTTGTGGAGTCTCTTTCTCTGGAGACGTTTAAAACCAGCATGGACTTGGTCTAGGTGATCCTGCTGTGGCAGGGGGATTGGACTAGATGATCTTTCAAGGTCCCTTCCAATCCCTAGTTTTCTGTGATTCCCAGCCCTGTGCTCATAGCCCACTGGTGAAATGGGGTTTGCTCTCTGCTGTAAGCATAAGGCAGGAGCTCAAAACCAAGCTGTGATCAGCACTGGTTTCTCCAGCCTCAACATTGAGCTTTCCAAAGGCAGCAAAATCCCAGGCTCTCTTGCTAAATCCCTGCAGCCCTCCCCCTCCACCCCTTCCTTTTTCTTTTCTTGGAAAACCGCTCCGAGCACAGCGCTGGAAATAAATAACTGCTAGCGGTACCCAGGCGGCGCAGACCAGACAGCACAAACGCAGCGAACGTGAGCAGGGAAGAACTCGGGGGAGTTCTTTGGGAAAGTCATTCCAGCAGGGGAAAAAAAAAAAAAAAAAGCCATGTTCAAGGCCTCTTTGGTTACGTAAACTTCATTTCCATGTCTTTTATCACTGATAAGATAAGCCATTGCTGAAGTTCAAGTTCTGTATCAAGTAAACCATGATAATCCTCTCAGGAATTCCCCGTGCCCCAGCTTGAACAGACCTGTAGAAAAGAGCTTAAGGGGTTGCCTTCAGCTTAAAAAAAAGAAACACCAGCACGCAGCCACACACTTATTTATAGCGTAGGCAAATTCGGGGCCTCGAACAGAGCACGGAAGGCTTATACAGGGCTGCCTGAATAAAGGATCTACTTCTGCCCCAGTTCATCAGTGCTACAAGCTCCTACTTGGTCATGCATGGCGTAGCTCAGCACACCAGCCCCAAGACAGCCGCCTCTCCGAGTGGGATTTCTGCAGCGATGAGGATCAGACCCCAACAGCAACTGATTCACCACTAGTCCCACGTACTTTGTGCTGGATTGCAGCAACACTAATTTTCCAGGCAGCTGTATTTTGCTTCTAGTTTTATTACAGCGCTGGGTAATTTCACATCCTTTCATGCTGGTGGCACAACCAGTGTGATTTCAAGCAGCTCCTACTCTGCTTTGGGTGTGAGATTTAAAGCTCGCTGCAACCACCTCCTCCTGCACTGTCAGGACATCCAGAGCTGAACCATCACTGTCTGTATTTAAGACAGTGATGTGATCTGATCTAGCAACTGGATATACTTGCTAACCGCTTCAATATGCCCCCGCACCCGCTGCGCTGGAACACAAAAGCTCGTTTCATACATTTCTGATTGCAAGACGGATGACAGCAATAAGCAGACACACTAACTCTTGCCCTCCTCGTCGTCACGACGCAAATTATCTGGGCCAGCAGTTTTATCGCAGCATCTTCCGGGGAATCGACTTAGCCTAAAGGCAACGAAGGCCAACGTTTGAAGCTTAACACTTCAGAGAGCTGCATCTGGCCACCCCTGGTGCAGTTCAGCGACGCGCAACCACACGCTGCAAGGGCACAGCCTCGAGCCCTCCTAAGCCTGAGGCTGTCAGAAGATCAAGGCGCAAGGCATTGGGTATCATCTAAAAAAATCGGTGCTCGAGATGTAAAACTTTCAGCAGGTCTATCTACTTCCTCAGCCAGCCCAACGGGCTCCGGCACCCACAACTGTTTCTGACTCATTTCCAGCTACCGAGACTTTCATCCCTCCGACAGACTCTCTCCATTAGGGTCTTTTTCACACGTCTCTGAGTATTTTATGACACGCGAACTAAAAGCAGCAGCATATCAAACAAAACGCATCTCCCTCCTACCCGCCAGCACCTTCAAGATCCCTTAACATTGACTGACAACCCACAGTACTGTGGGAAAGGTTGCTTTCAGATCAGCTGCTGCAAGAACTCTTCCAAGGTAGCAGCTGAATTCAAATCACGCACCAATTAGCTCAGGGGGATTTGTATGTTTTTCTTTCAGGAAACCTATTTGAAAACAAAACAAACAGGAAAAAAAAAAGGGTTTAAATCTCATTAAAAGATCTCACACTGTGTCACAACCACGGCACATTTTCCACTAGGCAAATCTAACTCGTTTCACCAAGTCTGGTCCTTTAAACCCTCTTGCTGCATCCCTCCACCTCCCAAGGAAGACCCAATAGGTCCAGAGTGGCTACAGACCTGCTCAGTGTCACGCAGCCAGGACCCGCTGTACCAAACCGTCCGGGTCCATCCCGTATCCTTCCCACAAGATGAGGTTTTCCACGCTGCTCCCCCTGGGTTTTTCGCCTCTCGCCTCAAGGCCACATGCAGATGACCGTGCTTTTTTCTGCAGCCAGTGCCAATGAGGCCACTGCATTCGTTATCCAGCAGGATAATGACAGAGTGCAATTCAGTCAACAGCAAATCCTCCCTGGGGAGATGCCCTCTGACCTCCCCTGAGCTGGGGGATGAACGTAGACAGCCAGATCTCAGACAGGCGGCAGAGCTGAGTGAATAATTCCTAATGAATCCTTTCATCTCTTCTTTTGTTTTGGGGAAGGGGGGAAGGGAGGAGGGAAACAGTTTAGAACTAGCCACCAGCAGAAAATTTTCTAGAGCTTCCCCAAATCAGTGTCATCCAAATGACATTTTTCATGGCTCCTGCCCAGAACACTGTCAGCTCAGAACACGCTGCACTCTGCAGAGATGCCCCTTGTGCAGACACAGCCAGGCTACGAGGGCAGAATGGAGAATGGACCAGCCAAAGCCACAGCAAGAGCTGGGATGCTCCTGGAAACCCAGCTTTAAATCACCCTTGGCAGGCAACTGAGATCAAGTCCCAATTCAAACCCACTCCTGCAATAAAATTTGGTTCCACTGACACATCAAACACACGAAGGACAAAAACGTTCGTGCAATGAAGCCCACAAAAAGCCAGGACCTCACCTCTCTCCACACGGCCATCAGCCCTCACTATCAATTTTCTTCCATTTTCCAAGCCACAAACTGGAAGATTATGAGCACTTGACACAAGCAGATGGTTTTGCCCCAGCAGAAAGCAGCAATTCTCATTTCTGCTGTATGAGCTCAGCTTCAAAATTCAGCTCATCTGAGCACTCAGTGTCACCCAGAGGTATTAAAGCAAACAAGGACAGAAAACAAACAACTGTGATACCTCAGAGCTGTTTCACAAGCTTCCAGTCACCCATGATGCACAGGACCATGGGCACCAGTCCCCATCAGTGACAGCTGCAGTGTTAGCCACCACCTCCTTTCCAATCAGCCACATCTGAGCAGTCACTTCCATCCAGCTGCACCAGCATTTACAGGGATTTACCCTCAGCAGCAGCCCTGGTTTATATTGGGAACAGAACTGACACAGAAGGACCACGGTCGTGGGATGCTCCCTACCCTATTTCGAGACAAATGAACTGACATGAACCTACACACTTAAATAGAGCTCGGCTCGTGTATTTATATAGATGCCAAATCCCAGGGATATCAATGACAATCTCTTCCCCAGTAAAACCTGATTACAGCACTGGCCTCTCAAAGCCCCCCCGCTCCCCCTTCCCTGCCACCATCTCCCACGTCAGCCGGGATGTGACAGAGAGCGGCTGGTGAACCCCTCCAGGTGCCCAGCACAGTGGGGGTTGCAGTGCCAATGATTAAGCAGCTCTTCAAAGGAAGAAAAACAAGAGTCCTGGTCAATGACTGACCAGCGTAATGGCTCAGGCTTCTCTGCTGTGCTCCTCTCACAGCACATTTGTTTGCTGGGCTGCCCAAGCCGTTTCCAAGGGTGAAACACGAGGTCATCAACCGCAGGGTGATTTCAGCTTTGCTGAAAAATAGAAGCAGCTGGAACCACAAGCAAGGAAGGTCTCCAGCACTTACAACTGAGGCTAAAAAGTCAGGAAAATGCAAATCCAGCATCAAGAAATAAAACCACATTTTTTATAGAAAGGATTTTTGTGCTTTCTGAAAATCAGGGGTTAGCAACGTTCAGCAACCCACCTACAGCTCTGGCCGGCCTCGAGGAGCAAGCACAGCAGTGGAAAGCAAAACCTTTCTTTCAGGCTATTTTGAGAAGCACTCACAAGGTTTATCCCAGAAACTGCTTTCTGCCTACTCAGATTTCTCAAGCAAAGGGATCACATGGTGTTTAGGTGGACTGCTGGAGACACTTGAGAACAGCAGTGCGGCTGCCTGCCGCTATCTGCCTGGCACAGGATGGTTTTTAATTGAGTCTGAACTCTGCAGCCTGCAGCTCCAATCACTGAAATAATAATTAAACCCAGGAGAAATGGTGTGAAGTAGTGATGCCTTTAACTAGCACATTAGGATGAGGAAACCCAAAGTCTCCGGGATGTGCTGTTTTGTTTCTAGCCCCAGGATTTGACCAGGTTTTAAGCAGCAGAAGTCAGGGGGGCAGAGATTCTGCAGTGCAGAAAACACAGAGTTGTCTTTGCTTTCACCTCACCCAGCCCAAGGAGGAAAAAAATCAGAGTGAGTTTTTCCCATCTTAGTTTGGGACCTTCCTCCATGGAAGGAGGTTACAAAACAAGAGAGGAACGCAGAGCAGAAGAGCCTGAGACATCAGCCCAGCTCAGAGCCGTTGTCCTCAGCTGAAGAAACCTGCCAGACAAACCACCCGGAGAAAGTCCATGCTGGCTGCGGAGGCTGCTGGTGGATCAGACTTTGAAATCCGAGGGGAGAGACTCAGCCTGGAAACGACTCTCCATTAGGTTAATTAGTCAAGTTTGATGTATCCAAGTCGGTTGCCATGGCCACAGGAACTGAAGAGTAATGCTTTACCCACATTTCTCTACGTGGGACTGGGGATGGGGGAGCTGTGTCCAGCTCCTCCAGACCCCTGGCAGGGCAGGGAGGAGGATTCCCCAACCCCAGGGACACCCCAGACCCCATACAAACAACCAGTCCCCCCCAGCCCCAGGCCAGGCTGCTTACAAAGGCTTAATGGAATTGCTCCTTGTCCGTAGATCACAAGGCTGCTAAAAATAGCAGCAGAGAGCAACCAGGTTAATGACACATCAGGAAGATGCATTTGCACGCGGAAATAAACAGAACCCGTGTGAGAGGTGTCTTCTGCCTGGCTCCGGCTTGGTTTGGGGTGGGGGGATAGACAGAAAGATGCTCTGTTTTCTCTTAAAAATTCAAAACCCACCTGTCAGAGAGCCAGAACGCTGCTCGGCTCCAAACACCGCGTGAAATACAGCTGAACCTTGTGATCCGTTCCAGTGCCTGAGAAGAGACTGCCGTGTGCTACAGCATCTCCCCAAACAAGCAAATGTTTAGTGTCATTAGCCACCTTACGACCAACACCTCATCAGCTTACAACTCCGGGCTGCAACACTCCTACAGGAGTAAAACCTTCTAGACCAGCGGCAGATTTAGAAGAGAAGTGGGAGAGAAACAGCAATTTGCAATTCCGCAAAGCTGCGGTGGAAGAGCGGGTTTGCAGTCTCTTGGGAACAGGACCCTCCCCTCTCTCTCACTTTCTGTGCCTGCAGAAGCTGCCACAGAGCACAGAGGATGGCAGACAACCAACTTCCCTCTTGACTGGCTCTCCTCAGGATATGTGGGGCTGAAAGCACAAAACCAGAGTCCTCCAGTCTCCCAGGGAGCACAAACAAGGCTTGAAGGAACAAAGGTGATGGAGCAATGCAGGAGGGGAATGTGAAGAGCCCAACCCTTGCCATGAAGGAGCACCCCCAGCCACATTTCTAACCAGGCAGTTGACTCCAGGCCCGTGGAAAAGGAGCAAATCCCACAGACCTTCCCAGCTGCCAGACCACAGCAGGAAAAGACCTGACTTCAACCAAGAACTGACTCCGGGCTGAAACTGGGATGCAAATAGAACCCCACGTGAGGGTCTGTAGCACTCAGTGCAGAACTGGTTTACCACCTGCTAAAGTGAGATGCAGCAGGTTTGTGTAGTAGAAGTCTGAGAGAAAAATCTACTATTTAGAGGGTAATTTAAGGTCAGTGGTTTCACTCTCATAACAGACACAAGCTTGAAGTGTAACCAAGCTCTCCAAGTTCCAGCTACTACCCCTGATGTCAGGCTGCCTGTCCCTTGGCTCCCCACAATACCCCCAAAGCAGTGCCAACTCAACCAGAAACTTGGGGAAGACATTCATTCATTCAACTACTTGGGTCAAAAACCAGTGAGCAATGGGATGGGAACATGGTGAGGGGATGGCACGGTATCCAACTCCCACAGCCCGCACTTCATCCAAATCCCTCTGTCTTTAAAACCAGCCGTAAAAGAAGTCAGCTGGATGCTGCAAAAGAGGCAGAGGAACTCGCCGTTGGTCTGACAGCCCCAAACCCATTAGGAGATACAATTCAGTTCCACCTTTCTTAGCAGGTTAACATTAAGCTGCTACTTTTATTTTTTCCCCTTCTTCTGCAGATGCCTTAATTGGTTGCTTAATACAGATTTCACTGTTCTGCTTATCACAGCGCCAGGAGCCGGCCGTGTGACGAGAGCGCAGAACAGAGAGAAGACCCATTTGTCTCTGTAACTAATTGTTCTGCCTCCTCAACACACACACATGCACCAAATTGACTTGGCAAGGCTGCAAGGAGAAGCTGCTGTATTTATTTAGATGTTTCTTCTGCCAGCTGAGGAGCTCTGTAAGGCAAACTGCAAAATGGCCAAGCCAGTACAAGGCACCTTCATGGGGTTTATGCAGAACTGAAGGAAGGATCAGGCCCCAGGTTTAGCAGAATTGCTGGGCCTTTCATAGAATCATAGGGTTAGAAGGAACCTCCAATGGGCATCCAGCCCAAGCCCCCTACACCAAAAGCAGGGCCATCACTCACCAGACCAGGTTGCCCAGAGCCCCATCCAGCCTGACCTTGAGTGGCTCCAGGGATGGAGCCCTCTACCACCTCTCTAGGCAGCCTGTTCCAGGGACCCCCCAGCCTCAGATTCAAGGGTTTTTTCCACTCACATCCAGCCTAAATCTGCCCTTTTCCAGCTTAAAACCATGATCCCTCCTCCTATAATTTCATGCCCAATTGAATAGTTCTGCCCTAGACTTCTTGTAGGTCCCTTTCAGGGATTGGAAGGTCACTATAAGGTGTTTTAGCCGCAGTTACCCAAGAATTAATTGGAAAAGTACTCAAAAAGTTCAAGAAGGCAAGTGCAAACACTCATTTCTGGCTACAGCCGCCTTTACCCTCGGGATCAGCCTCGATAAAACAAAAATAAGAACGTGCAGACTGTGCCTGATTAGGACGCCGGGGAGTGCCTGTGTTAGCCAAACACGTCTCAAGCCTCAAGCAGCAAGCGGGTAACTCAAGGCTGAAGAGTCGTGCACAGACACGTCCTTCCTGCACCAGCCCCGCAGCCAGGGCTCCGACTCTGCACCCACCTGCCAACTCAGCCAAAGGTTCAAGGTGTTTCCGCATAAGACGAGGAACTTGAGCAAGGCAAACACAATAATACATTGTGTGGGGAATAAAACCTCCTGCCGAGAAGAAATCCACCGACATTCAAAAGGCTCTGCTGAACAAAATGCCACCCAAAAAAAAGCCACAGATGGAGCTCAAAGTTCTGGCCTCACTGAGGTGGGGAGCAGAGCTTGCCCTGTCGTTGGGAAGGGAAGCAGGGATAAGCAGGGTGCTCCAGTCTGCCTCTGGGCAAACCAAACTCCCACTTTTGAGCTCTCACCTGCTGTTGGCAGGGCTTAAGGACATTTGCAGAAGTGCTCTAGATTTCGTGAGAGCCAGTCTCAATGGAGACGATGCAAACCTCTAGGTTTCCACAGCAAGAGAATCAGAAGAAAAACCCAACCCTTAAGGTACACGCTGACTTCTCCCATTTCATAATGCTGGAGAAAACCCAAAATCCTGCAGCATTTTTCAGTCCATCACCACACAGAGCCCTTGGGAGTGCTGCTGGCAGCTGCCTGCGCTCTGGACCAAAAACCGCAGCAGCTCTTTACGGGCATCTCTAACTGTGGTGGCATTGTAAGAGACATGGCATCAAAATTCAAAATCTATCACAGCATTTTTTAGCTGTTACCCTGTCAAGAGAGCAGAGCAAAGCCAGGACTAAAACCTACGAACGAAGAAAGAAAAATGAGAGAAAAAAAAAAAAGGGCTGGCTGACACCTCCTGTACGCGCTGTCAGCGGGATCATTTGTTCCAGAAATAAAGATGCTCAACACATCTCACTGATGACATGACAACCGCTTCACGGTCCCAACAACACCAGAGTTGCATAAAAACCTCTGCACAGCCCCTGCACCTTGCAGCTCAGTAATAAAACAGACCCTTGTACTCGCCCAGAGCGAGGAACGGACACCGTGTGCCGCTCCCCAGCAGGATTTTCAGCTCTTCACGTCCACATAGGCTGCGGAGAAGCCTTTCACCCCTCTGCCCTTTGCCAGTCACACTGTGGAGCTCCAGCCAAGCTGGCTGCCAAGTGCTGATGCCACATCATGCAAAACCAATCTCAACAGCAGCTCAGGATCCCAAACCACTCCGCAGAGGAAAAGGCTAAAGGACAGAGTCTCAGCCTCAGGCCCCCACACATGGCCAGCAGCAACCAACCTCCTGCACAGCCTGGAAACACTCGGGCTGCCTCGTCAGCACCTCCCAAAGAAGTGACATTCATTTAAGAGTAGAAAGCCTTAAATAAGAGTCACGGAGGCTTTTTCCACTGCCAGTACAGAGAGTTTTCCCAAAACACTGGACGCACAGTCTCCTGCAGCGCAGACGTTGCTGCATTTTATTTGTCGGTTTTAAATCACCTCTGGTTCTAGCATTTGGAAATTATTATTCGCACACACTCGCGCAACAGGAACAAGGCTGCAGGGAAACGTGGATTTCACCGCCCTGCCTGGTTTTGTCTGTGGACACCACCTCACGTATTACCAAATCAAAACAAGCTGGCCAACCTCAGCGCAAGGGGGGAAATGAAAGGGCAGATCGGTGACCTAGAAATGAAGCGGAGGCACTGGCATGAGCTGCAAACTCTGCGGCAAAGGCAAAACAACTGCTGCAACTGCTTTCAAGATGGAGCTTGAAAAGTTTATTAATGGAACTATATGACGTGGTACCCAGAGAAAAACAAGGGCTAGAGCTAGGAAATCTTTCCAAAAGGGAAAGAGTTGGCCTCTTCGCCAAACAGAGGGAACTTGTGCCAGAGAAGAGTGGGGACAGTTATTTAAGGTCCCAACTAAGGAAAAACACCCCCGGGCAAACAACTGGAGAAATTTCCGAGCGCACACAGCTCTGACACCAAACACCATCACTGTGCTACACACCTGGCATTTACATGCCACATACAATCATGAATTGCACGACGGCAACGGCAAGAGCTCAACGAGCCTGCAGACGAAGCTTTAGGGCTCCAAGCAGTGGCCAGGGAATGCTGCAGTCTCACATCTCAGCACCGACTCACCCCGCCAGGTGTAATTGGTTCAAGGAGGGTGTTAACAAGTTACCTTTGTTCCAGCAAGTTTCAGGTTCGATCGGGCAACATCCACACCACCAGCATAGAACTGGCACAGGATCCGCATAACCCTCCAGCAAGGTTGATGGAAGAGGCCGTCACACACCAACGTCCAGCGCGGAGCGTGCCTGTGCCAGCGGGTAATCCAGTGTAAATCACCAGGGACTCGCAGCCTTTGCAAAACCAGCTCCTTGCAACATCAGGCCAAAGAGATCACGCGGGCTCGGCAGTAAACACTTACGCAGAGCTGCAAAGCGCTTCTGGTGTGTGAGCCAGGTGCTGCCACCGATAAACCACGTGCTAAGCAGTGTTCCTGCAGCGCTGGGAGCTACATGCTCCAGAGGCTGCAGAGGCCAAAGACTGAGCTGTTTTACAAAGCGATCAAGTACCACACAGCTGAGACCTGGTCCCATAAAAACGTAGCTGTTGGAGCAGTTTTATAAGGTTTTAAAGTGTTTTCAGAAGAAAGCCAACTTTCCATTGTTTGCCTCTGCTTGTCAGAAGCCCCCACATCCTGCTGTGCAGAGGAAAGACACCTCCACCCTCCCCTCTCCAGCCAGCACCGTGAAGCTGGAGGGACAGGCAGATTTTCACAAAGCTGGACTTGGCCCACTCACCGGTTTGCTCTCCCACAGCATCCCATGGAAACCTGAGCGCAGGGTTCACTCCTTTGCCAGCATGTGCCAACATAATCAGGCCCCAGCTCTTCACACAACCAGTTGAGCCTCCAGACCTTGCAATTACACGCTCCCCGAGGAGGGCGAAACCTGCCTGCCTGGGAGACAGTGAGTCCTCAGGGACTGATCACACTCACAATGGGATGATCTGCACCAGGAATCATCTCAAATCCTGTCATCCTCCACCCACGGGCTGACACATTCCTTTCCTTGTACCTTCTTCAGCACAGAGACACAGAAGAGCACAACATAAACCGCTCTCCTGCCTTGACATGCTCCGGACAAATCTGAACCGTGGGGCTTAGGAAGCCAGTGAGCAGCGTTTGGGCACCAGCACAGAGGACCAGCCTCAAACCTCCACAAAACAGAGGTCAGAAGACATTAAGGTTCCAAAAACATGAGGGATGGCCACACCACTGGTGTTATGGGCTGGGAGGACTCGTGATGGTAAGGGCTGACTTCCTACAAATCTGGGTCAAACCTGTGTTTCTGAGCATTGCCGCTCTGTCCAGCGCCAGGGCAGGGAAACAACGCTAAATAAAGATTACGCCTCGCAGTTATTATGTCAATAATTCTCTCCCACAATGAAAGGATAAACCTAGACTGCTCAGTTAGTTATTAACTCGGGAGCCAGCGCCACAGAGAGGAAATCCTGCCGGTTCTCCCTCCCTCGACACACGCACTGACCAGAGACAATGCCTGCACCGTCCCCTGCCTCACTGGGACCAGGTCCCACAGGAGGAAACCATTTGGGCCAGGCACGTTGTCTCCTCCCAGGGCAGCTCTACTCCTCCTGGCTTCAAGACCACTGCCAAGACTGGACTTTGCTCCTGTCCTACTCAACCTCCTCCCACTGCAGTCCAGAACTCAGAGGTCTCTGATGGGAACACACTCCTCACCACATCCCTTCTCCTGAAGACCTTCCCTTCCCCTTGCTGGCTGAACCCACTGGAGCCTGCCTTTGCCTGCACATTCCCTGCTGCCTAGAACTTACTCGACCTTTCTGCCTCCATCTCCCCTGCAACCTCACGTCTGAGCACTTTAAGTTTGTCAGACAATTTAAAATCTGTCAGCAATTCATCCATCTGCCGCCTCCCGGGTTTTTGATGCCGCAAAGTGCTCCGGGACGGAGCCCTGCATAAAGCTCTCAGTGGAAAATGAAGCTGTGTCTCCTTCAGAAACCCAAGCTGTTTCGAGATCGCTTCTCTGCCAGGTGCTGGGCTGTTCCAAAGGCTGGATGATTCTCCCCTCCGGCCAGCAGAAAAGCCATGATGCTGTCCGGGTCTAAAATAAACATTATGGGAGCAGCGATAAGGGGAAATATTTCAGCTGACTAAGAGCAATGCGGGTTCAAATCCAAGCGTAAGCTGATATTGCCGGTAATTTGTTCCCGAGCCAAAAACACAGACTGGGAGTGAAAAAATGGAAGGCATTAAACAACAAGCAGCGGACTCAGCGACTCTGGAAAACTTCAGTGTTTCCATTTATGTTATTATTTTTTTAAATAACCTTCAGTTTCACGGATCATAAAGTTAATTTGGAGTTAACTTCCCTCCTCTGTAACTAGACAAAGCTGCTATCCTTTACGTTCGTTAATGTTTGTTCAGTGCTCCGCAGCTATAAAGCGCTTGAGAGCACTAACCATTATCAGCATCCTCCGAGCCACCCAGCAGGCACATAACTGCTCTGCCCTCCCCGTCCCCCTGCTCCTTATGCTGTGATATCCATCATGGCCACAGCCATCGAGCTCTGTCTTAACTGCTCTTCCTCCAGCAGCAGCCAGCTCTGCTCTGCCCATCTCCAAGCCCAGCTGGGACCAGTGGACAAGCACATGCTATCAGCAACAGCATCCAGAGCATTGGTGCCTCTTCTTGCCTGCCCAACTGTGGCCACGTCCAACCTCTGACCTTCCTACCACGATGACAGCCAGGGTATCAGCACCGTGTGAGCACTGCCTGCTCGCCAGACATCCTCTCCTCCAGCACATTCCTCACCCTTTATACAGGTCGGCCCACAGCACAGAGAGCCTCCAACTGCCAGAGAGGGAGAACTGGTGGCCTCAAGATGGGAAGTCACAAGTGCTGTGGGCAGCAGGACTGGGGGCACAACCCAGATTTCTCAATTCCCAGTACAGTCCCACCACTGCCTCGCACGTGGGTCAGGCTTCACTTCCCAAAACTGCCAAATCACTGATTTCCTTCTGCTCTCACCAGGGCCCTCCCTCACTCTGACCAGGCTCTCAAGGGCATTTTTTTCATGGCCTTTGTTCTGGAGCTGCAGCTCCTCTCTTCAGTCCTTTTTTAGGACTTCTCTCTGCCCCAGCCGTGCTCATTACATGACAGACATTTCCATTTCCTGCCAACATCTATCCCTTCAGTGCTGCAGGGCAAACTAGAGACCCTGACACCTGTGTGCCAGCACAGGCTCAGCCATAAATAGCAGTTCTCCACCACTTTCCTACATCAACACACAGCGAGGGCCCTTCAAAGCCATATAAGAGCCTATGCCACAGCATCCTAGATGAGAATCCATGACCTCACGATGCCCAAATCCTTAAGCGGCTGTAAAAGCCTCAATCACTAATCATGGAGGCGACTGGGTGCTGCTGAACCTCATTTCCAGCTCCATTAGTGCTGACCTCACTCTCCGCTGAATCTCTCAGTGAAGACTAAAGTGAACCACAGCTCAAATGCAGCTGCACAAAGATAACAACAGGCCTTTGAAGAACACATTGCCCTGGATTTCCATCCTCAAGTACCCCGTGTCCAGCCCCCTGCCTGCACTTGGGGGAATCAGTGCTCAGAGGCACAAAACCTAGTAGGGAACCAGCGCTTTGCTATGGGGAATAATGAGCCCTGGAGCTGAACGAGCATGGGAAAAGGGATTCCTTCTTTATCTGCTCTCCAACAGACTTGTTCCGACACAGTCAACTACACATAACCCCCCGTCTCAATTTTCACGTGTATCTCGTAATTTGCTCAGGAGACCTGAGGTCAGGGACAGGTAGTGCTGCACCCCAAATACAGGCCCTCTCAAACCCCACGTCCTCTTGTGACTGCTCAAAGCAGCCACCTAAAACTCACTTCTGAAAATTTACCAACTCAATCCTCCTTTCCTGCCTCCTCATCTAGAAACTGGGGAGGTCATAACTGCCTCCTCCCCACAGAGCTGAGGATGACAGGATCTCAAACACACACAGTACGGTTGACTTCAAGCAGGTTTCTCCCACAATGACCTGACTGCAAACAGGTCCATGTTTCAACAGAGGCCACTGCTGACCAGAACCTCACATCAAGAGCCACAGAACCACAGAATCATTAGGGATTGGAAGGGACCTCAAAAGGGGGCAAACAATTTCCAGCCATGTCATCCCAGATGAAGGTACCTCTTGCGACCCAATTCCAGCCAGCACAGCCCAGAGCTGCTGAGGAGATGAGACAGGCAGCTCTCAGCACAGCCACGCACACACACACCCCCCTTCACCACTAGTCAGAACAAAACTGCCTCAACCAGCCTGGATCTCCTAATTACAAGACATGAACACATCCTGAACCAAACCCTCTTTGGATTTAGCGGAGGATGGCTCCAGGGACTGGGTACAACCTCCACCGGAGGCAACTTGGTTGAGCTCCAACCACAGCCATTAGCAAGTGAAAGGCAGTGCCAAGCAGCAGCTGTCGGGTGGCTTGCATGAAACAAGTTTATGGTTTCAGTCCAGATCCTGTCGCGAAAACACACCAGTCACCTCCCTGACGGCTCAAAGGTGTGAAGGCAGAAGCATCCACCCACCTTTCCAGCGTTGGAGACACCAGCGTGGGAGGCGTTCCCACACGAGTCCCGGTACCAGTTCTGCAGAGCCGGCCCCGACCTCCACAGGGTTTTCAGAACCAGGTATGTTTTGCTACTTGGCAGAAACACGGCGCTAAATAACAGAAACCACCACCCACGTGAAGCCAGGAGAACAAAGTACCAGTGTTTTCCCGCCCCAGACATGTGCGTGCCCCATCTCCTCTCTCGCACCAAAAATAGCTTCTACTTTTTCCCTTTTGGCAACAACAAACCGAGGTCTGAGTGCATTTGCTTTCAATAAACCAAACGCGTTTTGCAAGAGTCTCTCTCATACTGAAACTTACCCAACTGAGGTTATAAAATCCCATCACACACAGAGTTTCCCTCCTGCGGCACCGCGGGATTGGGTCTCCAAACACTTTTTGGAGGCTTTCCTGTCATATCTCCCACCCAAGACTCAGCTGCTGCACAGAACAGCGGCCCAAAGTCACCCCAGAACTCTGCAGGAAAACTCAGAGGATTAATTGTGGCTTCACTGACACCATCCCAGGAAAGCTCGGCTTAATTAAAACGCTCCAGGAGTTTTCTCACCACTTTGAGAAGAGATGGAAAGACTCAGTCAGTTGTCCCAACTCACACTCCTTCATCCTCTATGAATTAGTAGGGTCAAACTTTATCTGTAAAGCACACAGCAAACCCGAACTTCACCTTCCTGATAAAAACCCTTCACTGAACTGAGAAAACTTGCCCCAGGCTGCCAGGGAATGCCGGCAGAACATCACAGCCCCCAGAGCCGGAGTGAAAACACTGCATTCAGCAGAATCTCCATGGGTTCAAGCGTCCAGAACCACTGCATAGTGCCAACACCGAGGAGCAGGTTGCAGGACGAGTTCAAACTATAATGGCCCATGAAGCAAAAAGGAAATCCCCATCTCACTGGCCACCACCAGCATCACTGTCACAGAATCGTCCAGGCTGGGAAAGATCCCCGAGTCAACTGCCCCAAGGCCACCCTAAACGCTGTCCCTCAGCATCAGATCTCCAGACTTTGAAACACATCCAGGGATGGTGACTGAACCCCCTTCCCTGGGCAGCCTGTTCCAAGGCCTGATGACCCTTTCCATGAAGAAGTTTTTCCTAAATTTCCCCTCGCAGGCGAATTCTTGAGCTGACCCAAAACACAAAGTTCAGAGTACAGGCAGGGCCATCTGCGGGGTTCAGAGAAGGGTTTATTGGGTCAGCGCAGCCCCAGGAGGACCAGGGCTGGGTAAGTTTTGCTGCTTCAGTGGCTTTGGCAGGAGCCCACATGGCAGGCAGCTGCCTGCACCCGCTGCAGCCGCTCTTTGTGCATTGTCAGGGCAGGGAGCAGCAGGAAGGCAGCGCAGGGGGAGAAGAGGGAACAGGAAATTATGAGAATCGACAGAAAAACGCAAACCCCAAACCCAAGCGATCGCCCCGCAGCCCTCAGCCGAGGTTTACAGACACTTGTTGCCCGCAGACAGCAGCCCCATGTAACCCACCTCAGGTATTTGCAGCGCGGCCCCGCAGCGGCCCCGCAGCACCCTCCCCACCCCCGGCACTGCCCGCTCCCCGCCCGCCCCAGGGGGCACCGCGGGGCTCCGTTCGCTCCTCCGGGAGCCGCAGACGTGAAGGAAAAGAGGGGGTGGGGGGAAATAAAAGGGGGAAAGGAGCGGGGCCAAAAAAGGGTCACTGGGCTGCCCCCACCCCGCAGCCGCTTTGCGAAGTGCGGAGCTGCCCCCGCAACCTCCCGTGAGGGGAGGGAAACAAGAGAAAACCGACAAAAGAGCCAGAAGACAGGGAAAAAGGACAAGAAGCCGCCACTGAAGAAATAAATAAGAAAAAGTTTCTCCGGCGGCAGCGCAGCCCCGCGGCACATCCCCGGCTTTACGTAACGGCGGCCGCCCGCACCCCCCCCCCCCGCCACCCCCCACCAGACGGGGAGCGCCCCCCGAGCCGCAGCCGGGCCGCGGCGGGTTTGTGGGGCC
>JAOXOE010000776.1:5779347-5790615 GCA_028565055.1 Phoeniculus purpureus | reverse complement strand
GGTGGGTTTTAAATGTCTCCAGAGAAGGAGACTCCACAACCTCTCTGGGCAGCCCCTTCCAGGGCTCTGTCACCCTCGCTGTGAAGTTCTTTCTCGTATTGATGTGGAACCTCCTCTGTTCCAGCTCACACTCGCTGCTCCCTAATTGTGACCCCCCTGCCAGGGGCAGGGACACCAGCCTTGTGACACTGTGTCGGGTTCTGTCCTTTGGAGCCTCAAGGCTTCAAGGTTTCCAGCTTTTCCCCTGCTTTTGTGGAGGCTGGAAGCTTCTTGTTCTGATTAAATCCCAGATGAGCTTGTGGCAGCACCCCAAGGCTCCGTGGTCTGAGCATCACGGAGCAGTGGGCGAGCTGGCACGGGTCACCGCGCCGCAGCTGGACACGTCCGAGGGGCACGAAGCGCAGGAGCCGGGCTGCCGCTGCAGTCGAAGCCTCCGTGCGCTGCGAGGCTGCAGCTAGCTTACACAGATTTTCCATAGCGCTTCCTCCCCTCGAAGCCGCTGCTGATAGCTATTCCATCAGATAAAATGGTAATGCGGCTCCCCGAGCTGTGGCAGCATCAAAGACGGGGATTTCAGATCTCAGTGGAAAGCTGGAGTCCTGCCTCGGATTCTCGCCTTGAGACGGTTTACGTCAAGTTTATCCTGTGCCTGGCACGGATGTGAGAAACCAGGGGGTTTGCTCACTCGGGTTCCACGTCCATTCATCCAAGGAAAGAAGCGAGATGCAAAGCAGGAGCCCCCCCACACCCAAAACCAGCCTTTCCTGGAAAGCTTCAGGGGAAAGTAATTAATGGCAGTTAAACCCAGCTCCAGCCTTTAAACCTACCCCGCCTGCAACTGACTTTATCGGAGCATCAGCCCACCCGGACCAAGGGGTGTGAAAACCACAGCGGGGGTTTTACCCTCCACAACCACATGTCACTGTGGTGACCCCCACTGTGCTGTGGGGCCAGCGCAGGGATGGGGTGGTTTAGACCTCCCAGCGCCGCAGAGGGGCGAGCAGTGGTGGTGGCAGGAGGTCTGCACCCCTGCCCTGGGTGATGCAACCTGGCTCCCTCCAAAGCTCCTTCTTGCTCCCCTGGTGACCTGCCTTGACTTGCTCCGAGCATGAGAGGAATTCGGTGGGACTCAGGTGGTGTGAAGGGCTGGAGTCCACCTTGGGGAAGCCGTTCCACTTAGGGGAATAATCCCTCAGACTCAAGACCTCTGCCAGCTGCTCTGGAGGAGGAGGAAAAGGGAAGAAGCCCGCGGAGCTCCAGCTGGCAGCAGGGGGAGGCTTCCACTGGCTCCCCATGGTCTGCAGGAGATGACTGCTCCTGCCCTTTTCCATGGTTGACTTCAAGCTGGCCATGATTTACAGAAACAAGCGATGCAACACGAATATCCCGAAGTAGGTGGCACTCAGCTACGTGCCAAGAGGGGAAAAACTTGAAGTGATTCTGGAGGGTGGTTGTGAATGACCTGAACAGCACCAGGGCTGCCTTCGTCCCTGAGACACAAGGGTGGTGCTGCCCCGGCGCATCAGCCCCTGCGCGGGGAAGGCACCTCCACGAGCATCCTGGCATGCTGCACGTCACAGAGCCATGGAATGGTTTGGGTTGGAAAGGGGCGGGCAGCGCTGCTTTCCTTCGGTGCCAGCTGAAGGCACCCGTCAGGTTTTTGCAGACAGAACTGGTTAAAGAGAGCGGAAGAGTAGGGCGATGATTCACGCCGAAGCCTGGCGCGCTCTGCGCCTCTACCCACAGGAAAAGCGCCGTGGCCCCACGGCTCCCCGCACCCAGGGCACGGCTTTGGAGCTGAGCGCCGAAGCTGTCCCAGTCAGCGATGGGGACGCTGGTGGGTGGCGACACAGGCTCAGCGACCCATCCCACGGCTGCTGCCTCCGTGGTGCTGGGGCAGCTCCAGATCACTAACTAGTCTTTAGCGCAGAAATAAATGGCCACAGCTTTACTAAATCAATATTAATTCATAATCTTTAACAGACAATTATAGTTATCTCACACGCAAAACTACCCACCTCTTCAAATCTCTGATCTGACAGGGTTATAATTAGCTTATTACCGGCCATACATCTGCTAATAACTTTTCCCTCAGCCCTGTGAAGTGAATTAAGGAGCGCTAATAAACCATGGCTCTTAATCCATTTATATGTCTGATGCTTCTCTCTGGGCACCAAATTTGAGGATACACACAAAGGCAGCTCCTCCTTCCATTGCTCTTTACTACCCAACCGCTTGGTGTGGACCTGGATGCCCTCTCGATGTCCCAGCAGATACCCCTGTCCCTCGCCGGGAGCAGGATGCAGCCTGGGACAGCATTTGACGAGCTGATAAAGCTCAGACTGTTTCAGAGGAGGCAGGATTTTCCCCGGTGCTTCCTCATTCTCAGCCTGGCATGAGGCAGAGAGTACTTCAGAAGGCCCACTGGCAAGGCTGTGAGCCCGCAGCACACCAGTGGAGAGGGCAGGGCGGGCTCCAGCTCTGCCCGCTCCTCCCATCACAGAGCACTGGCAGTGCCAGTCATTAGCAATAATGAAAGCGAGAGAAGTCGTGGCTGGGGGTGGAGGGACCTGCTGATCCAAAACGATGGCCGGTAATAAAGGACAGCGGAGAGGCACCGTGCGATGGGCTGAGATACGAGCAGATGGCTGGCTGCTGCTTCTAATTATAGGTTCCAGCTAACGAACGGGGCGCTGATTAGACTGACATTGTCCTAGGACACTCGTTTCGAGCAGGGTCTGGTGCCAGGGCTTGGGGTGCGTGGGTGCTGTTGTGGGGGTCCACAGTGCCCACTGGGAATGGCCCCAAAACCCACTTCTGCCCCTGCACCCGCCCCCAGATGGGGTCTGCTCCCTCCGTGGGGACAATTTGGTCCGGGACACTTTGGGGACAGTGAAGCTGGTGGTGATAGCCCCTTGCATTTGGGCTGTGGCAGGTGGGAAAGTCCCAGGGTCCCTGCAGAGGCGGGACCACAGGCAGCTGGACACGCTGGTGGCCTCTGGGCCACCCTGGTGCTCCTGCCAGGCCTGAAGAACTCCAAGGTCCAAAGCCCCGAAGACAAGAGGAAGGTCTTTGTGAGTAAGAAATGCGGCCGAGTCTCATGGATGAATAATTTCTGATGCTTTCTGTAACGAGACATCAAAAACCACATTCAGTTCTGGTTTCCTCATGGTCCTGGCTATGTGTAGAGCAGCAGAAGATGATGAGGTTCCCCAGAGCAAAGCCAAAAGCTTTTGAGACTGAAACTGGTAGCCCAACCACTTGTAACCAGAGAGTTGCTCTTTCGCATAGTTTTGGTCGTGTTGGCACTTGTCCTCCTCCGTGGAAGACATCTGGAACGCCAGCTCTGCCAGCCAGCGACACGGGAGCCCTCTGCGATGGCAGCGAGGAGGGCGTCTGGCCCCTGGCCTCACCCAGCCTGCTCTGGGCTGCTGGCAATGCCCTGGTGGAGGGGCCCCGTTCCTGCCCCACAGCGACAGCAGCGGTTGGTTTTCTACCCCAAAAAGCTGAGCTGAAGTCAGAGTGGATCCAGAGATGCTTCTTCCTCCCTCAATGCCACCCCTGCAAAACAAGAGCTTCCCCCACGTGGCTGTACCGCCAGGACATGAATTGGGAGGTTTTTTTGATGGGGGTTTCTGGTTTAAAGTTATTTGGCAGTTTTTGAGACTGGGATATGTTTTGAGACTTCCCCTCTTCCGAACCCACCGAAAATGCAGAGAGAGATCTGCTTTGGGATGGAGAAGCACCTTACAGCAACATCGGTGGCCTTGGGTCGATGGCTGGACGGGGTGATCTTGGAGGTCTCCTCCAACCTGAACGATTCTGTGAGTCCATGAAAAGACACAGCTCAAGGAGGACCCTAAAACAACAGGGCAGAAGCTGCACGGGCTCAGAAGAGACGAGAGGGACTGAGCAGCTGGCAAGCAGCTGTCTGAAAGTTGGCAAACTCTAGGAAAAAACAAGCTCAGCAAAACCAAACCGATGGACTTGAGTCAGTCTCTAAAATAAATCCCAAATCCTGCCCAGGCGGTGACTTTTTCTGGGCGAAGTCCCTGGGAACAACTCACGGGGCCCTGGACTGGTGCATTTGAGGTGGCTGGAAAGGCACCGAGCAGAGGGCGAGGTGACGTGGGACGGGGACCCAGAGGGATCCTGCAGCCGGCGATGGGCACCTTCCCACGGACGCAGAGCTGGCCAAGCGCCTGCGGATTCCCTGCGTGGTGACTGCAGCCATTGCGAGCTCTGCTCAGCAAGGAGAAGCAGTTGCCAGGGCACCCAACCTTTTGACATCTTAATGAGCAAAGAGCTCCAGAGAAACCTCAGGGGAGGGTTTTTCCTCTTCTCTTTTTATTTTTTTCCTCCTCCCCTCTCAGAGAATTTGACATCTTCCTCCTCCCAAGGACGAGGCAGATGATGTCGGGGGTAACTGGAGCGTCTCGCTCCACCTCAGCAGTTCGAGCTGCAATCATCCAGCTCCTCAGAGCTGGGAAGTGCCGGCGTGCTGGAGAGGAGCTGGAATTAGGTGCAATTCAAGAACAGCTCATCAGCTAAATTTAACAGACGGGCTGGTTCGTGGGCAAGTAAAACCCTCTGGAGGAGCCAGGCTGTGTCAGAGCCCCGCTCCAGCTCCCCAGCCCCAGCTCTCCAGGCTGTGTCAGAGCTCCATTCCAGCTCTCCAGGCTGTGTCAGAGCTCCCCAGCCCCAGCTCTCCAGGCTGTGTCAGAGCTCTGTTCCAGCAGGAACTCTCTTAACCAGGTGGTTTTCCTTTCACCAGGATTTAAGTTAGTTGCAGGAGGAAGAGCACAATAGCCCCTTTGATCCTACTCCTTCTGCCTGGAACAGATGGGAGCGTCCTGCCTGAGTCCCGGTGGACAGTAACAGAGGAGACACTGTGCGTTCTGTGCCTTCTTGCTGAGAGCAAGAGCGGGTGTGGGACCAGTGAGCAGGATGGGAGAGCCAGCACCCAGCTCCCACCAGCATCTCTGCCTCAGTCTGTTGTCCAGGATTAACTCAAGGGTCCTGGGTGTTTGGGAATCACCTGGGATTGCTGGCACACAGGGCTATGGGGTTGTGAGGCTGCTGTGGGTTATGGTGGCTCTGACATACTCTCAAAGCAGTGGAACTGCTGCCCATTCCACTGCTGTGCTGGGAGCTGCTGCCCACAGCCCTCACCACGTATCTGCCAGACCCTAAGTCCTCATCCCAAATGACATCTGGAGATGGTAAAGAAGAGTTTGGGGACCAGCCCTGGTTTGTAGAGGAGCCACAAGGGATGCTGAACTTGTTCCACAAAGATCTCCTAAACACACAAACAGCACTGAAGCACCGGCTTGGCTACAGAAGCCACTGAAGGAACCCCTGGAGCTCCCTGGAGGAACCCTCATGTCCTTCTCATTAATGAAAGATGCCCAGCGGATGGCAAATCATAGAACCATAGAATCATAGGGTTGGAAGGGACCTCCAAAGGTCACCTGGTCCAACCTCCCTGCAACGAGCAGGGCCATCACTCACCAGACCAGGTTGCCCATAGCCCCATCCAGCCTGACCTCGAATGGCTCCAGGGATGGGACCTCCACCACCTCTCTGGGCAGCCTGTTCCAGGGATGCACCACCCTCAAAGCTTTTTCCTCATGTCTGACCTAAATCTACCCTTCTCCAGCTCCAAACCACGACCCTTCGCCCTGTTGTTCCCTGCCCTATTGAGCACGTGCGTGCGACTTGCCAGCAAGGCTGGCGCCAGAGCAGGCGCTCCGTGGCACTCCAGGCACGATGCCCTCCGCGGGGAAGGATGAAAGAGCCTTCCTGGAGGTGCAGACTGTGCTCAGGCTCAGCGGAGGGTAAAGAGCTACTTATGCTGGAACATAAAAGCCGGGAGACAGCGGAGTGCTATAAATAGGGAGCATAAACTTTGAGCTGACAAGGCTCTGATTTTGTTATTGTAAAAAAAAATACAGAGAAAAAAAAACCAGATCAAGAGAAAAAGTGCCTGGATGGAGCTGACAAAGAGGGAAATACATGCAGAATACAGGTTTGTTCCCAGTAACGGGCTTATTATAAGTCAGATGTAGTTAGAGCTATTACTTTAGCTTCAAATGAATGGAGGGAGAATAAATCTGCCTCTGTGCGAGGCTGCCTGCAAATAGCATCTCCCTCCAGCAAACCTGCAATTGTGTTTGCATGAGACATTTGTTAGAATAAATGCAATTTAAAAAGAAAAACAGTTCTCACCTACAGCAAGGGAAAGCTGCTGGCGTGAGCGGCAACCAGCAGAGGAGGGCGGCGAAACAAAGCGGGGCTGGCTGGCGGGGGGCAAAGCCCTCGAAGGGGCTCTTCAGGGTGGCTGTGAGGATGGAGATCCTGGGAATCACAGAACATTAGGGGTTGGAGGGGACCTCCAAAGATTATCTAGTCCAATCCCCCTGCCAGAGCAGGATCAACATTCACGGGGTCACCCCTCAGCCTCCTTTTTTTCCAAGCTAAAAGATGTCTCCAGTCCAATCCCCCGCCACAGCAGGATCCCCTAGATCAAGTCGTACGGTTTGTCCTCAGTCCCTGACCCCATGTGTCACACCTTTGCTCCAACCACCCCAAAGCACTGAGCTGATCTCAATTACTTTCCCACTTTCTTGTCCCCAAAGGATCGTTTTTCCCCAGGGAAAGGATGAGGCAGGCTGGAGGGTGGCGGGGGGAAGCCTCTTCCCACTCCATCACAGCCTCTGGGACCAAGATGTGGGATTTGTCCTGCAGCCTGGGATGGGCATCCTGGGAGGGTCCTGATGTTCTGCACCTACAACTCATCAGAAAGAAACAGATCCTTTATCTTCCCCATCACGAGCTGACTTGAAAAGAAAAGCATTCCTTAAAAGCTTTTTATTTTGCTTCTTATGTTCCTAAATAACTTTCCCTAAGTGCTTGTGGGATATCATTTATTTAAAATCACAGAATCACAGCACACCAGGGGTTGGAAGGGGCCTCGAAAGATCATCCAGTCCAATCCCTCCCCACAGCAGGATCCCTTAGATCCAGTCACACAGGAACATATCCAGACAGCTGTAAATTGTCTCCAGGGAAGGAGACTCCACAACTCCCCCGGGCAGCCTGTTCCAGTGCTCTGCCCCGGGAAGAAGTTCCTTCTCATATTGATGTGGAACCTCATGTTGCAGCTCACACCCATTGCCTCTCATCCTATCACCAGATGACATTGAGAAGAGCCTGACTCCATTCTCCTGACACCCACCCCTCACATATTTATAGACATTAATGGGGTCACCCCTCAGTCTCCTCCAAGCTCAAGAGACCCAGCTCCCTCAGCCTTTCCAGAGCTTTCCTTGCTCCCCATCAGCAAGAGCCCACAGAAGGGAAGGAAATGTGCACTTGTGCTGCTGGAGCCCTTGCTGACCCCCATCAAAAGTAAAGGGTTGAGGTTTTATTTTTTTAAAACCATACAAAGCTTCTAGTCTGGCCTGGCAATGAACAGGGGAGGTCCTGCCACTGCCTCCCGGGAAGATAACGGGCTAAGAACATCCACTCATCCTACCGCATCTCCATCAAACTGTGGGGAAGCTGATGCTGAGGCCAAAATAAATCAATGGATTTAAATTGGTGAAAAAAACACAACCACAAAGAAGCTTTGCCCAGCAAAACCCAACAACGTTCAGACAGGAATCAACTCAACTGCTAGCAGAGTGCCACCTCGCTCATAGGGGTGCAGTAGGGAACTGAACCGTAGCACATGGAAGGCGCTGGATCTCCACTCCCTTTCACTCTTGGCTTACGAGAGCTGCTCTTTCCCAGCCTCACAAACATCCAATGCCCAAACCCAGGTGCTCCGGATCTTTCCACATCCATATACAAGGGTGAACTGAGGCAGACAGGACTTTACACCCGTGGCTCAGGTGATACCGGCGGTGCTGGATCCCAACCACAGCTGGAGGATCCAATCCCATTGTAGCTTCTTGTGCTTTTAAGCTGAGCCAGACGCTGCCTTGGGCCAGCTGGGGCTGTATCGAGGGGATGGTTGTCCTTACACTTCCTTCTAGAGATAAAAGACTTTTCATTTAGAGCAGGGAAGGGGAGGGGTGGCCAGCAGAGTCACAAAGCCAACAAGCTCCTGCGGGAAGATCGTATCATGGCTGCTGGCCGCCTGCCACCGCTGGCTGGAGCATTAACCACAGAGGCTGATGGATGTCTGCGGTGCCAGCTGCAGAAAGCTGTCCAGGAGCGTGAGACACAGCCTCTGGGCTCAGCACCAGTTGGAGGAACGGGGCCAGGACCTGATACATGATCCACCTGAGCAGGGTGAGCCTGTCCAACACAACGGTGCATCGTGAGGACGGTTCCTCAGCCCCAGGTTGATGCTCTGAGAGGGGAAGACAGGAACTGGGGGAGTGGAGCATTGGGTCCAGGTCAGCACTCAACCTTCTGAAAGGATCCAGAGGTGGAACTGCCCTGCCCAGCTTTCACAGCTCAACTCAACCAGCTTGTGCCTTTCACTGGCTGTAAGTAAGAGTCAGTGACTGTGCGTAGGGGAATATCTGCACAGTGCAGGGGTACGAGGAGAGGCTGACAGGGAGCGGTGTAAGGGGAATAAAGAGGGGCTCAACCGCCTAACACCTCTGGCCCCAAGCGAGCAGACATGACCCATCAGTTTATGAGGGCATCCTGATCACACCCTTGGCAAGACAGCATCACACAGGGGACCTGCGCCCATCCAACACCCTGACCAAAGCAGAGCCTTTAGTGCAGGCAGCTGAGCTGCTTGAGCAGTTTACCAGGAGGTTTGCTCCCAGCTCCGTGATGCTCATTTTGAGACGACAAACCACCACATACATTAACCTGCCAGGGGAAGGGATGGAAAAAGAAGCTAATTTGGGAACAAACATTCACAGAAGACTTCCACACCCAGAAGCTTAAGCAATAGAAAGACAGAGCCTTTCCATTTTCTTTGCTGTCCGCCCCCCCCCAAAGCTGATTCTCAGCAGGCTTTGGTTTCCATGACCCAACAGCCTGGCTGGACATCAGCACCCAGACGAAGGACTTGGAGCATCCACTGCTGGAATCCTTCATGTGTCGCAGCATTGAGCAGGGAAGGGTTAAACCCAGGGCCCCTCAGGCACGGAGCAGCACCAAGGTCCTTCCCAAGGCTGCGAGGAACAATGCAGCTATCAGTCTATATTTGGCCTTTGCCCTTGGATCATTTATGACTTATTCTTCCACCCCCACCCAGCACTGATGACCACAGCAGCAGCTTTCAATCTCTCGCTCTCTAGCCTGAAGCAAGAGCTCTCCCTCCCCCTTTTTTCCTTAAGAGCCACACTATTTGCAATTAAAAGCAACTGCCAGGAGGAGGTCTGGAGCCTCAGTCTTCCCCTGCCCCTTCGTGCCCTTTGCCTTGCAGAGACAGGACTTCTGTCCTGATGGTAGGAAGGGGCTGTGGGTCTTGTTCTATCAGGGTGGAGGAAACGACGATGTCTTGCTCATCCTCAGCCTAAAGGCTGCACTTTGAGCTTAGAGAGGGGGTTTAAAGAGAACAAGCTTTGGGTGGCCTTTTCCTTCAGGGATGCTGGAACAAGGGAACTGCTGTGACCTAGAATAAACCTCCTTTGATCATTTAAACTCCCATCTCCAACAAACGACCTTGGCCTCACACTCCTCACAGGTACCAGTGGCATCCCTCCGATGCAGCATCACCAGGAGCTTAAGGGACCACAGACCCAAGAAAACACAGACCAGGCTTCTCCCTCCCTGCCCAGAGCATCTGCTCATGCTCTAGACCCCTCCGTGCTGGTAAAGTCTTCCCTATCCCTTGTTGGGGGGTTGTAACCCAAACCCTACCACGTGGCATCACGACTCAGCCAGCGAGTGCCCGGCCCCACAATAAATGATTCCTCACCTGAGCCAGGCAGCAGAGCCGCGAAGAGTTCGACAAATCACAGCTGCCACCCTAATCTCCCTGCTGGAAAGTCACCTCCATCAACCTAATTTATCAAAAGGCCAAGATGCTGGTGAGATGCAAAGCCTTTCTCCTGTAATAACCCAAATATGTAATACAAGGGGCTGAGATGACACCCAACGTGTTTCACTCAGGAGAGCAGGTATTTGTTTTCTTGGGACGTGGCTCAGTTTAGATCTGAGGGAAAACTTCTTCCTAGAAAGAGCTGGGAGACCTTGGAACAGGTTGCCCAGAGATGGGATGGAGACACCGTCCCTGGAGGGGTTCAACAAACAGGCAGACAGGGTGTTTGAGGAGATGGGTTAGTGCTTGGGGGTGGTCAGGGCAGATGGTTGGACTTAATGGTCTTGAAGGGCTTTTCCAACCTTGACTTGATCTAGGGGATCCTGCTGTGGCAGGGGGATTGGACTGGATGATCTCTTGAGGTCCCTTCCAATCCCTAATGCTCTGTGATTCCCAGAGGAGTAGCACCACGCTCTGCTCATCATCTCTTCCATCACTAGGATGCACAAGACAGAGCTCTGCACCGCTCACAGTTACTCTCAAGGGCCCAGTAAGGAGAAGGAACTGGATCACAGCAGGTCTCTGTGATCTGGGCTTGCAAGGACCAGCTCTACACCACAGCTCGTGTGCAGCCTGGAGGGCAGATCAGCCACACGACAAAGCAGACCCATAATGTACAGTGAGATCTGAAGGCACCAATCCATTTTTTCAAGGATAAGGAGAGTTGATTTTCCTTGTTCCAAAGCCTTTGCAATGTTTGTTTCGCAAAGACCAAGGTCAACTAACAGCGATGGTTCCCCTGCTGCTCCCTCAGGCACAGGTCTACTGCCTCACAGCCTCCAGCCCTGCCTGGCCAAAATCCATTCAAGCTCCGTTTCTCTCCCTCACCTCAATTTTTAGGAACATAAGGCACCGACCAACTCCAGAGTCCGAATCCTGCTCAACCCCACAAAACTCACTCTAAAGTCAACTAAATCCATAAGCGCCGATAGCATCAAGGGATGAATCAAGAAGTCATTCAGCCTTTGAAATCCTTCTCAAACAACACAATAAACATGAGGAACAGACACAGAACGGACCCAACGGACTTGGCAGTGCCCTGTTATAGAAGAGTTTGATTATTGTCTTCTGCAACGGCCACATAGGCGGGCAGGGCAGAGGGAAGGGAGGCTGGACTGATGCTGGAGGGGAGAAGTGAGATACTCCAGGGACCAACCTCCACGTGCAGTGCAACAGCACAGAATCACAGAACATTAGGGATTGGAAGGGACCTCAAAAGATCATCCAGTCCAATCCCCCCACCACAGCAGGAT
>JAOXOE010000776.1:5763489-5779247 GCA_028565055.1 Phoeniculus purpureus | reverse complement strand
GACCCCATGAATGTTGATCAATATGTGAAGGGTGGGTGTCAGGAGGATGGAGCCAGGCTCTGCTCAGGGGCACCCAACGATAGGACAGGGGGCAATGGGTGTGAGCTGGGACAGAGGAGGTTCCACATCAATATGAGAAGGACCTTCTTCCCAAGTGAAGGTGACAGAGCACTGGAAGGGGCTGCTCAGAGAGGTTGTGGAGTCTCCTCTGGAGATGTTTAAAACCCATCTGGACAGGTTCCTGTGCGCCTTGATCTAGGTGGTCCTGCTGTGGCAGGGGGGTTGGACTGGATGATCTTTCAAGGTCCCTTCCAATCCCTAATGTTCTGTGATCCTGTGAAATAAAAAGTAAAGGTGGGGCTGAGTGTCGCTGTGGTGCCACCCCTAGTTCAGTGATCGTCTGCTCAGAGGACAGCAATAATTAAAGCAAAGTCACGTTGCTCCCATGGGAAAAGCAACTCTTACAGCAAACAGGAGGGCAAAGAGATAGACACAGAGATGAATGTTGTGGGCGGTTGCCATGTCCCTGCTTGCCCCAGGTCCCCTCCAAACACCTCGGTGCCAAAATATCCTTCTATGGAGGACAAAGATCCCTACTGGGCACTGCAGGTCACAGTCACAGAGATGCCTCTGGAGAGCTGCTGGAAAGGACCAACAACACTTCCTTGGAAAAACCCATTCCCCAGGCCACCAGGCTCCCCCAGACCTCCACCCCTCCACCACTTGAATGGAAAACCAGCTTGGAACCAGGGGAAAACTTCTGCCTCAGCTTCACAGACCTAAAGAGAAGGTCCTAGTGGGGTCAGGCACAGGGCTGAGCCTGGGCACATCCCACTCGTGGACACTCCAAGCTCCAGTGTCCAGGGGAAAAAAGACAGGTAATTACTGTCCTAGAAACCAGTGGTTGCTCCAGCACCCACGAGCTCAAGCACCTCAGAGCACCCCCAGCAAGGGAGCACCCAACACCTTCAAAACTAACCCCTTTCTCTTGGTGCAGTGGGCTGAGCACACTAACCACAGGCGGGGGGAACGTGCAAAACCCCACAAATAGTTTGCACCACAGAAATTCTCCATCCAGAGATGCTCCTCTAGCAGCACCGAGCCCCTGCTGCTGGCAGAGAGGGCGGGAAACAGGGAAGTTCATACTTGGAGTCCCCAGGACAAGATCAGAGACACTTTTTGCTTCCCAAAGGTGGGATCTGTGCAACGTCTGGGAGCCAGTCCCTCTCATGTGGGCTCGGGCAGCTGGGTGAGGGGCCCCTCTGGCCCACCTCGAGCTCCAGCTGTGCTTAATCCCGAGGTTTTGGGATGCCTGTGAAGCTCCTGGAGCCCTGGCCACACAGACCACACGGTGTCTTCTGCCGGCTCCCAAGCTCAGGGCTGTTTGGGATCCTGGAGTGAGTGAAATCGCTGTGCAGAGTCTGCCAGCTGCTTTAAAAACGCCCCCCTCGCCTCAGCGCCCTGCTCATCCCAAGACTAGCACTGGGTGCTGTGGCCTTAAAAAGGGCAATTAAAGGCTCTGCAGGGAAAATAAAGCAGGGAAGAGGACAACTTGGCCATTTCTGCAGCTCCGTGTGAGCAGGGAGGGTGCCTGGTGGGGAGGGAGTGCATCCGGTGCCCACACACCCAGGGTCAGGGTCGTGATGGCTCGGTGGTACCCCCAGCCCAGAGGACACCCTGCCAACCCACAGAGCAGACCCCCGTTTTTATGTGAGGCTCTAAAATGAGTTGTCACCCAAGGGAGAGACAAGGCTGCCATGCCCCCCTCCCCAGAGCCCTTCCCCGGCACATAAAAGGGCCCCACTGTTCTTCAGAGCGCTGAAACCGGAGCCAAATCCCCTGAAAGAAAACAGATGACCTCTTGTTCTGGGAACAGCTACAGGCCCTCCCTTTAACTCCATCACCCACTGAACCCTGCCCAAATGAAAAGCAATAAGCCGTGACACGAGCATCCGTGGCCCAGCCGCCAGCAAGAGGGAGGGAGGGAGGGAGGGAGGAACATCCCACCCAGCCCCTAACGAAGCCCCTCATTAGGGCTAACAGGGCTCACACATCCTGTCTGCTTCCCCCATGGAGCTCTTGCAGGGTCCATAGTTGCTCTCTGCCGGGGTAGGAGGCTATTTAAGCCCTTGGCACAGCCCCAGGTGCCTGCAGGAGTCACGTTCTGATGCAGGAAGGTCAGGCTGAGCATCAGTTCCCTTCACCCGTGGCATTTCCACACCCACACTGCATGTGGAGCGGATGCAGCCCAGGCCACAGGTCAAGTCTTTTTTCGCATTTACAATCAGCCGATGGAAGAATCAAGCTGGATTGTCCACCCCAGCTTCTTGGAGATGATTTATGAGGAATGAAAATAGACCCGAGTTTTCCCAAAAGTCTCTCTAAGGGGGTTTGGGAACAACCAGCCAGGGATGGTCCAGCTGTGCTGGGGTGGGGATGCACTGAGCATCCCCCGTGCTCTGCCCTCCAGACCTAGGTGGTGGAGACAGTTAGTTCTCACAGAATCATAGGGTTGGAAGGGACCTCCAAAGGGCATCTAGTCCAAGCCCCTTATAACAAGCAGGGCCAGCACTCAGCAGACCAGATTGCCCAGAGCCCCAGCCAGCCTGACCTTTAATGGCTCCAGGGGTGAGGTCTCCTCCACCTCTCTGGGCAGCCTGTTCCAGGGATCCCCCACCCTCAGATTCAACAACTTTTCCCTGATATCCAGCCTAAACCTGCCCTTTTCTAGCTTCAAACCAGGACCCCTCGTCCTCTCATTCCCTGCCTTTGGGATGTCTTCCCCAGCCTTCTGACAGCCCCCTCCCTTTTCAGCGCTGGGAAGGTCGCTATGAAGCCCCCCCACAGCCTTCTCCTTTTCAGGCTGAACAAGCCCATTTGGCAAAGTCCTGTGGAGGCAGCAGGGTGAAGATGACCAGTGAGGAGCTGCCATGCTGAGGAGGGTCCAGGGTACCACCAGCACACCCTGCCTCCACCACCTCTCTGGGCAGCCTGTTCCAGGGATCCCCCACTCTCAGATCCAAGAGCTTTTTCCTGATGTCTGACCTAAATCTCCACCGAGAAAACTTCACCACCAACACCTGGTCTTGGGGATAAATCCCAAAATCCTGGTTGATGGTGGTTTTTGGCAGGACCAGTCCAAGGACAATGTGCCCAACCCTCACCTCCCCTGTGGTCCCGCTGCTGCCTCCCCGTGCCCAGGGCAGGGCTGTGGGAAACCACCACCGTCCGGAGGGCAGGGACCAGCAGGGTTTGGCAAACTCCCTTTTCTTCTCATCCCCATCAACTTTCTCCATCTGTATGGAAAAGCAGAGCCATGAATATTCAAGGGGTGGGATGGGGAGGGGGGGAAAAAAGGGTGTTAAAAACCAGTGACACTTCCAGGATTGGCTCCCGCTAGCCAGGGAGCATCACTGGCAGCAGCCACGAGTGAAATCCAGAGCCCTTCACAGATGACGACAGATCCCAACGGCCTTTTTACGCAGTGAAAACACTCGCCTCGACGCTTCGCTTCTTCCAACATCAAAATCTCTTCCAACCAGTTGCTGCTTTCGCAGGCACCTGTGAGCGAGCCGACTCCTCCCGGTACGGAGCACGAACAGGACTCTTCTTGCTGTCATCTCCAAGTTGTCTTGGTCAGGGACCAAACCACCTAAATGAAAAAAGGCTGCCTAAATGAAACCATTAACCCGGAGGAACCGCTAAAGGAACTTGATTCATTTGCCCAGGATGGACCAGTCCAACCTTGTTTAAGTCAAGCAAAGTGGCTGGGGTGGGGTTCTTCCCCCTTTTTTCTGAAGCAGGAGGATGGCCCCATCCTCAGCTGCATTGCTGTAGCCTCTGCCAGAGCTGCAGAGCTGCTCGGCACGGCCACGGTGATGTCCACAGCCTGCTGAAGGCAACGGGGCATCTCCCCTCCAGCTCAGCACGAGCAGGTCTGGCTGTCCAGGCTTCCACCCTAGAGTGGAATTACAGAACCACAGGATGGACTGTGTTCAAAGGGACCTTCAAAGGTCAACTCTCCAAGCCCCCTGTGGACAGCAGAGACAGCTTCCACCCTATCAGGTCACTCAGAGCCCCATACAATGATTTCAATGACCATCCCACCCAATGACCTCAATGATTTCAGGGACAGGGCATCCACAACCTCTCTGGGCATCACCTGCCAGCGTTTCACCACCCTCACCCGTAAAAGTTTCTTCCTTAGTCCTAGTCTGAATCTCCCACCATTGAGCCTAAAAGCACCAGCCTTTGCCCTACTGCAACAGACCCTGCTAGAAGACTGTCCCAATCCTGATGACAACCCTCCTCTCAGTGCTGAGAGGCTGCCCTAGTGTCTCCCCAAAGCCTTCTCTTACCCAGGTTAAACAACCCCAACTCTCTCAGCCAGTCCTGGTCCAGCCCTTGATCCTTTTTGTGGTCATTCTGAGACACCTTTTAGCTTGGAAAAAAAGGAGACTGAGGGGTGACCCCATGAAAGTTGATCCTGCTCCGGCAGGGGGACTGGACTAGATGATCCTTCGAGGTCCCTTCCAATCCCTAATGTTCTGTGATTCTCTGATAAATACGGAAAGGGCAGGTGTCGGGAGGATGGAGCCAGGCTCTGCTCAGGGGCATCTAATGATAGGACGAGGGGCACCAGGTGTGAGCTGGAACAGAGGAGGTTCCACACCAGTAAGACAAGGACCTTCTTCCCAGTGAGGGTGACAGAGCCCTGGAAGGGGCTGCCCAGGGCAGTTGTGGAGTCTCCTTCTCTGGAGACATTTAAAACCCACCTGGCCATTTTCCTGTGCGACTGGATCTAGGGGATCCTGCTGTGGCAGGGGGACTGGACCAGGCGATCTTTTGAGGTCCCTTCCCACCCCTAATGTTCAGTGATTCTGTGATCTTTGACTCTTCCCCAAGGAATCAAAGGCTTTGCAACGCCCTGGGATGGAGGAGGAGCGCCCAACGCTCCGCCACAACGCGCTTCCAACTCAAGTATATTTCTAATCAGCGCTTCGCTGCAGATTTCACCCATTCAACTAATTCCTCTAATTCTAGGGCATTACAGAAGTAATTGCTATTTTCCAATAGATAGGGGCCTGCCTCTCGAGACAGAAAAAAATACAATAAGGGGAAATAAAAAATAAATGAAGCACTGCTTAAGAAAAGTCAAAATAAGCTATTTCCATCTCCTCATTTGCAATTAACTTCAGAGCATAACACAGCAGGAGGTGGTTCGTGGGAAAAGTGTTAACTTCATCCCAGTCCTCCTGCTTTTGAGCAGAAAGAGCCACAGTGGTCGATGTGCCCAGGCAGCTGCTGCTCCCTGCCAAGTCACAGCTGTCCAGTGAGAGGTGAAGGCTGTTTGCCCCCACACCGCATCCCTGCTGGGCTTCCTTTCACTGATCCCAGCCACCACCTTGCACTGTGGAACTCTGTGGTCCCGTGTGAGCTGCTCCACCCCTGTCCTCATCCACATCCCCATCTGATGGGAACCCCCACACCGCAGTCCCCGAGGAAACCTCCCCAACGCACAGAGAGGAAAAGGGGTGAAGGGCTGGTAACAGCCTGGAGGAGCAGCTGCCTTCTCTGGCAGAAACAGGAGCTGGTGCTTGTGGGGTCAAGGCCAGCAAAACCAGCTCATGGGGAGGTGGCAGGCTGGAGCTGCCCTTCCCCTCTCTGGGCTGAGCTCTGCTTCAGGGAGGGCTGGTTGTTGTCATCATCTCCTTTTCACAGAACCCTAAAACCATTGGGGTTGGAAAAAAGCCCTTGAGATCACCAGATGCAACCACTAACCCCACTCTACCTCTTTTCTGTTTGCAAAGTATCAAAGTTTTCCGGAGCAAAGTCCTTTTCCTCTTCCCAACCGATGACAGCACCGCCACGAGAAGAGGTGGTCAAGCAGAACGTTCTCCCCTGGAGAGCTCTGGGGACCCCCCTGCAGCAGGGTCCCAGCGGCTGTTTTGCTCAGTGGGCCACTCTGATGCTGCTTTCCCTTGCGCCAGCCCTGCTTCACCTGCCGAAACCTCTCTGCCTAGGTGTGTTTCAGCTGCGAGCCCAGGCCAAGCAACCGTCTGGGGGCAAGAAGGACCTGAAAGAGCTGCTTCCCCCACCTCGTCTGGCAGTGCTGGGAGCTCTTCCCTGCCCTCCATGCAAACGTTCCCTGGAGAGGGAGGCCCAGACCCAGCCACGAGCTGGGAACTTTCTGCCAGTCACTGCGTAGAGGCAAAGAACCCAGACGGGAAGGGGGATGTCCATCACGCAGCTGCAGCCCATCTAACTTCTGGGTCGCAGGCTGTTGCAAACCAGCAAGAGGGTGCAAGGCGCAGCTCAGAGGCTGGTGCTCCTTAGCAGAGACAGCACCCAGTCAGCTCCTGCACCCCAGCACTGTGCAAGCGCAGAAACTTGCTGCCCTTGCAGGATCCATCCTCAGAGTCTCTCTCCAGTCTCCATCTGGTGACCTTGGCTGGAGAGAAGGATGTTCCGTCCTCCAGCAAGCACTTCCCGTGCTTTGCCCTACAGCGCTGAAAGCAGCGCTGACGTGGCGACCTGCTGACTGTGCATTAAAGATTCACCTCCACAGTACGTCTTTTGAAGAATTTTCCTTTCAACTGTTCTATTTTCATCGCCGTCCTCATCTCTCCGTAACGCTCCATCTTCTGCTCAAGTGTCATCTTCTGATTCGGTTCCCAATTAATATTTCTATGGCAACTGCATTTCATTCTGAAGTGGTAGCACTCGTTCTGCAGGGGCACGGGAGCCTCCTCCCTGCCTCATGGCTCTCTGCCCGTAGTGGATGTTCATGCCCTTGTGCCAGGGTCCTCTGGACCCACTTGTACAGCCTCGGTGCCCCTACCCCCTTGATGGCAGCCTGAGCACAGCCCACGGGGTGCTCCACGCAAGGCTTAGCTCAAGCCTAGCTATCATCTTGGGATCCCTTGTCACCTAGGACCTCTGTTGGCTGCAGCACTATAAAGGAAGTAGAAACACATGGGGAAATGCACTCAGCGGGATCTCAGAGGTCTGGGGAGCAGAGCACGCAGGGACACCCAGGGAACGGATGGGGTCCCCAGGTAGGAGACCAACACACCAGGAAACAAGAAGTGGTGGCGAACGCAGAGGTGGCAGAAGGAATTGCTGTCATTGGGAAGCCCATCCCCTTCCCATATCCAGCTCCAGGTGATGGCCAGTACTAGGTGGAGAGCTTTTGCCTCGACCCCCCAAGCCATGAAGCCAAGGTGCAGACACCACAGCCACACGCACTCCCCACGGCCATGGCAAAGGCACCCTGTCGTGTGGGTCTCCTCCCCTCTGAAAAGGCAGGAGCAACCCACAGAGGGGACCAGCAGCAGTGGTTTGGGGACATCCCCCCAGCTCAGCAACATCAGGTGCAACCCAGGACCCTCCGGTGGGCTCTGTGCTGGCAGGAGGACACAAGTGGGCACCGAGTGGTTAAAAGAACCACTGGGTTATGGCCTGGAATGAGAAGCATTTGTGTGCTGCTGGTTTCCCCAGTGAAACCTTGCAGGCATCTCTGGAATGACAGCAATGCTGAATGTCCTGTTAATGGGGTTCTGCACCCGTCAGCAGAGCACAGCCCGGCTTGTTTGGGTGAGGAACCTGTCTGGGGGTGCTGGCGGTCCGACAGATGGAACGCTGCGCTGCTGCGTGTGCATCACCAGAGCTCGCAGATTAAGCTGCACAAAGCCACCTTCAAAACCACTTTGTTCTGAGTCAACACCCTCCGCAGTCCCTCGCGGGCGCTGTGAGAGCATCTCCACGCGTGGGGACCAGACCTGCCCGGAGGACACCCTGTCGCTGAGCCGCTTCTCCTGCAAAGATCCCACGTAGGACGGCCAGAGGGATGCACTGGGATGTGGGCACAGCAACAGCACATCCTTACTGGTGCAGGGGCTCAAAGCCAAAGAGAGGAGATTGAACCAGATGTAAAGAAGCAATTTTTTACTCTGAAAGCAGAGAGACACTGGCCCAGGTTGCCCAGAGAGGTGGTAGAGGCCCCATCCCTGGAATCATTCCAGGTCAGGCTGGATGAGGCTCTGAGCAACCTGCTGGAGTGGAAGGTGGCCCTGCTCACTGCAGGGCTGTTGGACTAGGTGAACTTTAGAGGTCCCTTCCAACCCAAACTGTTCTCTGACCCTATGAAACACGCAGGGAAGGAGCTGGTTTTGCACCCTTTGGTGCCACCCACTGAAATGGTGGCTGCCGCCGCTGGACCAGGGCTTCCCCCAGACCGGCCAAGCGAGCAGGAAGCTGGAGAGGAAGCTGTTGCTCATGTTCTGCCTGTGCTGGGCGAAGGGATGGCAAGGCTTGAGTTCCTGTGCTGGGTGGAGGCTGCTTTCCGCAGCAGCACCATCCCTGGTTGCTCCATGTTTCTCCTCCTCCCAAGCCATCCCAGACACTCCCAGGGGACATTCTAGGGGTCGCTCTGGTTTTGGCCCCCTAAAGTAAAGTTGCCATCCAGCTTTCTGATCTCAGACTGTTCCTGGCAAAACGATCCCGAATTCCTGCTTCCAAGCAGAGCCTCACAAGTAGCCGGGTCGCCCACCCACCCGCTGTCCTCCCCATACCAGTGGCACCCCCCGAGTGCCGCCAACAGCCCAAGCGCACCCGCCGCAGGTTCAGCTTTAACGGCACCTCCCCGGCAGGCTCTGCTCACAATCTGGACGTTATTCCACGCTCAGATGAGGGAACCACAGAAAAATGTGCTTTTGGAAGCCGAGTAACCCAACTCCCCGCAGCTGCGCCGCTGCGGGCTGGGCTCCAGCTGCTCGCGCTCCTCCAAGCTCACACGAGCAGCGCTGGATTCCTCCCGAAACTCGTTTCCCAGGATGGGCACTTGCTGTGAGCAAAATCTAGGGCTTGGGTTTCTTTTCTCGGCCAGTTGGGCCACCCCGCGGTTGTGGCATGAATGTGGGTTTTTTTATGGAGCCCACGAGTGGCAAGTCGTGGCCACTGCCCGTCCCCACAGCTGTTGTTACCCAAATGAGCCCAATCAGCAAAGGAGCAAACCCTGCAGAAGAGTCAATTCCCTCTCTGTGCCGGTGGAGCGTGTGTTTCCCCACTTGCCTGGCCCTGCACCACCTTGCCAAGCCCATGCTGGCCAGGGTCCCAACCTCAGCCCTCCAGGGGAACGATTCTCCCCACTGCAGTAACACACCGACATCCCACCCGAAACCAGCTCCCCCCATCACAAGGCTTCACGTGTGCTGGAGACGAGACATAGCCTGGGGCAGGGTGACAGACCAGGGATGGTGCTCTAGGGGTGCAGGGCAAGGTCATCCCCGAGCGATGCGTGCTCGCTGGCTCTGTAGCTGGGCGAAGGTCAGCTGTGCCTTTCCCCTGCCACCAGGCACCCGGGCAGGCTGGTGGCAGCAGCTGGCCCCAGACCCGGTGCCACGGCCAAGCACGCCGGGCGTCAGGAGCTGCGGTGCAGCGGGCGCGTGGCAGGGAGCGTGCCGCCGTGGCCCTGCCCGGTCACCTCTCATTAACTTGAAGTGACGGCTCATACAGCTCGGTGGGTGAGTTGGGAGCTTGCCGGGTCCCCACACCCAGTGTCAGCCTTTTAAAGGTCCTCCGCGTCAGCAGATCGCTCATCGGGAAGGCGAGCGCAGGCAGAGGCAGCTCGTCACCGACGTGGCTTTAGCTGGTGTGTTTTCAAGCGTGAGCCATCCCTGCTGAGCTCCACAGTGTGTCCGTGCCCTGGTGCCTCTGCTCCAGCTCACGTGTGGATGACTAAGCCACAGCTTCACTATGCACAACCCAGCACAGAGCCTCTGTGCCAGGGCTGGGTTTCCACCTCCCCGTCGCTCCCATGGGTTTATCAGGGCTGGGGACAGCAGTGACGCCTGATCACCATGTCCTAGGACCTAAAGGGTGGCTGCCAAGAAGATGGTGACCCCCTTTTCACAAGGAGTCCTATGGAAAAGAGAAGGAGTGATGAGTGGAAGTTGCTCCTGGGGAGATCCTGATTGGAGTCTAGAAGAAAATTCTCCCCCATTAGAACAATTAACCACTGGAATCATCTCCCAAGGGAAGGGGTCGATTGCCCCACACGGGACAGTTTCAAGACCCAGCTTGACAGGCTGCTGGGACAGCTCATTTAAACTCCATTTTCAGCTGGATAGGTTGGACTAGATGATCCTTGAGGTCCCTTCCAACCTGGGATTCTATGAATCCATTAAGAAGTCCCCCAGACACTTGCATCTGTCTCAGCATCTGAGGGGCTCCACACCACCCTAGTGAGCACCCAGGGATCACAGATCGTGAACGACCTCTGAAAACCCAGACACCTTCCTCTGAGCCTGCAAGGAACCTTCCAGCTGATAATGGTGGGCACTCACCTTCTCCTTTAGCCAGAGAACCTTCAGAGTGATCAGCAAATTTGAGAGGCCAATTAAGGAAGATCAGCACTTCATTAGTTTCCTGAAATGCAGCCACTGCTGGAATGAGAGACAGCGGATGGAGCTCAGCACAGAGTTAACCCTCAGCAAAACCACGAGGAGAAAAATGCTCCAGCTGCTGTGAACTGCAGACAGAGAGAGGACTCTGGGTGCCTTTCTGAGATGCCATGGCACGGGACCATGAGTGTGAGATGAACCATAGGATCACAGAAGGTTAGGGGTTGGAAGGGACCTTGAAAGATCATCTAGTCCAACCCCCACTGCCAGAGCAGGATCTCCTAGGTTAGGTCACACAGGAACAGTCCAGGCTGGTTTTGAATGTCTCCAGAGCAGGATGCTCCACAACCTCTCTGGGCAACCTGGGCCAGGGCTCTGTCACCCTCACTGCACAAAAGCTTTTCCTGATGTTCATATGGAACCTCCTGTGCTCCAGCTTGCACTCATTGGCCCTTCTCTTATCATTGGGTGTCACTGAGCAGAGCCTGGCTCCATCCTCCTGACACCCACCCCTTCCATATTCATCAGCATTAATGAGGTCACTCCTCAGCCTCCTTTTTCTAGGCTAAAGAGCCCCAGCTCCCTCAACCTTTCCTCATCAGGGAGATGGTCCACTCCCTTCATCACCTTTGTGTCTCCAGGCTGGGCTCTTCCTGTTCCCTGTTCTGGAACCGAGGGGCCCAGCACTGGACACAGTGCTCCAGATGCAGTCTCACCTGGGCAGAGTAGGGAGAGAGAAGAACCTCTCTGAACCCAAGAAGTCAGACTCCCTCACACACCAGAAGCAGCATCCCCAGGGCCCTGCTGGCTCCCAGGCTGCAGACCAGTGCTGGGAGAGAAAACACAAACCCACAGGGCTTGCTTAGGTATGAAGTGCCTCCCCACCACTCGTGCAGGCTGGCTCCCTTCCCTCGGGTGAGCTCATTCCCTGCCTCACTTCCAAACCGCTGTGCCGTGGCCCCAGCGCCAGGAGCTGGCAGAGCCGCAGGGCCACCAGCGTAAGGTCACCCCAAGCCAGCACCCAGCTCCAGGCATCAGGAAGCCCATCTTTCCCAGAAGAAGCGAGGGAAAACGCTGAGGTTAAGGCTTGGCAGTGAAGTGAGAAGCCTTCCCCTTCCCGGCATCCCTTCCGCGGGTTGCGGCGACGCTTTGTTTTGGAGACAGCCTTGCAAAAACAGCATGAAAATTTAATCTCCCCGGCACACAACCTAATAGCTGCTCTTCACACGCACCTCCCTGCGATTTATTCCCCTCCTGAAGGCTTCAAACTCACCGCCCGCTTACACCACCTCTACTGTCCTCGGGAAAAAAGCAGCACCTCACCACCCCAGTCCTTCCCCACTGGGATTCACTGGTCCGCTCCGCTGTGGAGTAAAGGTGATGGAGTAGCTCTAGTGCCACACGGGGTAGAGGAACATGAGGTGCAAAGAGCTTTTCACACCTCTTGAATGTTGCTGTGAGCACAGTGCGGGGCTGGGAGAGCACGCAGCATCTTCACCGGCTTGGACCACTCCAGGGTGATGGCACTTCCCAGGCAGGAGACCCCGCAAGACCCTCCAGATCACTGCCGGGCCACCAGGAAAAGCTCCTGGATGGAAATGCTGCGGGCGATGGGCTTTGGCTCTTTAACCCAACCCTGGACTGGTGCTCAAGGGAAGCGGTGAAGTTTATCGTAAGAATCTCCTTCAGTTAGAGCCAGAGACCCTGATTCTGCGACCAATTTGGTAACATCATGAGTTGTTGATGTTTTCCAGGGCAAAAGAAACAGTGAGACTCTCCCAGGAGCTCCTGAGTTGATCCAAACCATGTCAAGTCAAGCCGACTGAGTCCCATTTCCCTGCGTGGCCAGGGGTCACTGGATGTTCCAGTGGTGGCAGCCCCAAGGGGAAGGGGTGAAGGGCAGAGAACGTCACAGAGAACACTCCATGGGATCTCTGTAAAGCAGGAGACACCCTGGGAATCACAGACTCACAGGGTTGGAAGGGACCTCCAAAGGTCAGCTAGACCAACCCCTCTGCAACAAGCAGAGACACCACTCACCAGACCGGATTGCCCAGAGCCCCATCCAGCCTGACCTTGAATGGCTCCAGGGACGGGACCTCCATCATCACTCCAGGCAGCCTGTTCTAGAAAATTCCTTATCCAGAAGAGGCTTTCTGGACTCAGAAGAGGGCTGTGGCTCCTTGCAACTCCTCAGCAGCACCTTGGTTGCGTTAGGACGCTGTGAGGGTGCTGTGAAACCAAAGCAGCACCTTGTAAAGCAGGAGACAGACCCGTGTCTCTGGAGCAAGCCCAGTGCTGCGCCAGCTCCTGCGTCTCGGGTGCCCTGGTTTACAGTGGGGAAGTTTGCACGGCCCGTGCTCACGATCATCAAGCTACAAACCGTAGACTAATGATGGTGCCCTGGGCACAAACGTTCATCCAAAGAGCATAAAGTTCTAATGACTTTCTTGGCGTGATTAGACCAACAAGACCAACAGTCCAAACAGCAGCCGCAGCCTCGGGGCTCCCAGCTCAATCCACCGCGTGGCTGCGGGATGGCAGCGGGGGGCAGACGCAGACAGGGTATCCCACGGGCAGGGGGTGGTGAAGCATCGCTGACCCCACCACATGAACCTGGGTCAAAACCCCAGCGGGAAGGTCGCAGCGAGGTGCGCAGGGCTCACCCTGCCTGCCGAACGCTCAGATCCCAGTGCCTCTTCCCAGCCCCACGCCAGGGGTTCGGCGGCCAAGCCTCGGTGCCCAGGGAAGTGGCCTCGGGCAGAGTCAGAGGAGCCATTTCCAAAAGCTCGGTTAAGCGCAACGCTCATTTCATCGGGCTCTTGATTTATTCATTGCTGACTGGGAAGCGCGATGCGAGCCCTAATTATTGGATAAAAGCTCCAGGCAGGGTATTAATGGGGCAGACTTCTGCACAGATTTCCAAACCTCTTTTCTGTCTCTGGCTCAGAGCAGAGGCTGCCGTGCCAGAGCACGTTGGGGTGGGATGGACCCTCTTCACTCGTGGCTGTGGGCACAGGGTGGCAGAGGGCACGCGGACAGGAACGCCGGGCTTCCACTGCAGTGGCAAAGGGATGTTATCCATCCTGTTCTCCCTCCTGGAGCAACAACACTTGTCCCTAGTGCCGGGGCTGGAAGGAAGAGGAGGTGCAGATGAGCACGGCTGAGCCACCAACCTGCAAAGGGCATCTAGTCCAAGCCCCCTACAACAGCACTCACCAGACCAGGTTGCCTAGAGCCCCAACAAGCCTGACCTCCAGGGATGAGGCTTCCACCACCTCTCTGGGCAGCCTGTTCCAGGGATCCTCCACCCTCAGATTCAACAACTTTTTCCTGATATCCAACCTAAACCTATCCTATTCCAGCTCCAAACCACAACCCCTTGTCCTATGGTTCCCTGCCCTCGGGAACGGTCTTCCCCAGCCTTCTGACAGCCCCCTGCCCCTTTCAGGGATGAGGAGGTCACTATGAAGTTCCCCCACAGCCTTTTCCTTTTCAGGCTGAACAAGCCCATTTAGCAAGGTCCTGTGTAGGTAGCAGGGTGAAGATGACCAGTGAGGAGTTGCCATGCTGAGGAGGGTCCAGGGTACCACCCTGCACTAGGGCATCAGCAATCAGAGTGGAGGAGCAGGGCCCTGCACACAGCTTGGAGAAGCTCAGCGTCAAGGAAAGCTCAGAGCAGCATTATGGCCATTGTGGGGTCCCCAACCCTTCCCTGAAGACCCAGCATCCACCTCTGACCCAACAGACTGGAGAGGACCATCAGCATCACCTTCCCAGATGCTGTGAAGAAGTTTAAAGCCTCTCGTCAAGACAAGGCTGGACCAGCAGGGCTCTCCCCTCCTTCTGTCTCCATCACTTTACGGGCACCAGCCAAAGCCATTCCCCCACAACCTGCTGTTAAATCCAGCTGTAAATCCCAGCTCCCAGCCCCTTTCTGCTGCTCCAGGCGACACCCCAGAGATGAAATGCTGCTCGTATTGGTGGCCACGCTCAGCACCAGACCCAACGCATGCGGCTGGGAGCCCGGAGGAGGGGATCCTCCACCCCCCCAAGCCTCGAGTTTACCTCTTCTGGGGGGAAATTCAATAAATCCACCTCTTTTGTTCCTGCTGGCTGCTCTCCACAGGGGGCTGGGGAAGTCAACCCTGGTGGCAAACCCACCTCCCACCCATCTGGGGCCATGAAACCGCTCAAACGTTTTAAACCGGCTGCATCAGCCGGTAAATTCTGTCATCGCAGCGTAAAGGAGACTGTCTCGGGGCAGGTGAGAGATTAGGAAGATTAATGCCACCCGTAAAGGGTGTTTTAGCCTAAAGCGGGTCTATTTAACATGCAAATGGCAGATTTGGAGCTGGGCGGGGGGATGCAGATCTGCAGGTGATGGGGCTGCCCACAGGCAGAACTTGGCGGTTGGGGTTTTAGGGGGAGCTCGGCCACTGCTCCTGGGGTGCTGCAGGGGGGACTGACTGCTTTTTCCCTCCAGCCAGTGGCCCTAAATGACTTTTACACTGGCATCTTGACTGGCTGAGTAACTTGAATGTCCTGTTAATGGGAAAAAGACTGTTAAAATTTACTGTGCCCTGAGACAGCAGCAATCTCAAATCACAGAGTCACAGAACATCAGGGACTGGAAGGGACCTCGAAGGATCAGCCACAAGCCCCCTGCCACAGCAGGATCCCCTAGATCCAGTCGCACAGGAACATGGCCAGGCAGGTTTTAAACGTCTCCAGATGAGATTCCACAACCCCCCTGGGCAGCCCCTTCCAGGGCTCTGGCACCCTCACTGGGAAGAAGTTCCTTCTCAGACTGATGTGATACCTCCTCTGTTCCAGCTCAGACCCACTGCCCCTTGTCCTGTCATCGGGTGCCCCTGAGCAGAGCCTGGCTCCATCCTCCTGACACCCATCTTTCACATATTTATAAACACGAATGAGGTCACCCCTCAGTCTCATTTTCTCCAAGCTCAAGAGACCCAGCTCCCTCACCCTTTCCTCATCAGGGAGATGCTCCCCTCCCTTCATCATCTCTGTGGCTCTGTGCTGGACTCTAGCAGCTCTGTGTCCTTCCGGAACTGAGGGGCCCAAAACTGGACACAAGATTCCAGATGTGGTCTCAGCAGGGCAGAGTAGAGGGGAGGAGAACCTCTCTTGATGTGCTAACCACCCCTGTTCTGATCCACCTCAGGATGCCATTTGCCTTCTTGGCCACAAGAGCACATTGCTGACTTCTGGCCATCCTGCTGGTCACCAGGACCCCCATGTCCCTTTCACCTACACTGCTCTCCAACAGGTCAGTCCCCAACCTATACTGGTCCCTGGGGTTGTTCTTGCCCAGATGCCAGACTCTACACT
>JAOXOE010000776.1:5741605-5763389 GCA_028565055.1 Phoeniculus purpureus | reverse complement strand
AAGAGCCCAGCACCAACATCTCTACAGTGTCCTTTCAGATAGTTGTGGAGAGCGATGAGGTCTCCCCTCAGCCTCCTCTTCCTCAAACTAAACAGCCCCAACTCTCTATCTCTCATAACATTTCTTCTCCAGGCCCTTCCCCAGCTTCGTTGCCCTCCTCTGCCCTTGCTCCAGCCCCTTGATGTCTCTCTTGTCCTGAGGTGCCCATAACTGGACCCAGTACTCATTTGCCATGGCTACCTGGGCACCTTGCTGGCTCACATTCAGCTGCCTTTCAATTTGAACCCACAGGTCCCCTTCTGCCAGACTGTTTTCCAGCCACCTTGCCCCCAGCCTGCAGTGCTGCAGGCAATTGTTCTGACCAAAATGCAGGACCTGACACTTGGCTCTGCTGCAACCCACACAATTATCCTCAGCCTGTCATGATCCCTCTGAATAGCCTTAGTACCCTCCAGCAGGTCAGCACTCCCTCCCAGCTTGGTGTCAGCTGCAAACTTACTGAGGGTGTGCTCAGTCTCCACACCAAGATCGTTGACAAGATGTTGAAGAGGAGTGGCCCCAGCCCTGAGCCCTGGCAGACACCACTCCCATTGCATGCAGTCCTGGTGCACAGAACCGCCTGCCTGAAGTAACAGGTTTCTTCCACAGATTTATTAAATACCACGGTTACAAGTTTAGGAACCTGCTTGTTTATTCCTGAAGGCTGTTTTGTGTCTATTCCCGGGGATGTTTCCACTTCAGAAACATGTTTCTGCAGGAAGGTTTTTTCTTTCTGCAAACTCAGTCAATAGTTTCTGCTGAGCTCTGTAAATCTCAAAGTTTAACAAACCTTTCATTCCCCACACAAGTTTTTCTCTTTATGTGCAGTCACCTCATGCTAAAGTAACTAGATCTCAATTGCGTTGGCTAAAAACTTGAATTAACTGGATGGAGCACAAGTGTTCAGCTCCAGTCACGTGAGGTGTGGAATGCTGAGTAGGTGCTTTCGGATGGTATGAAGATAGTGAGCAAAAATCTGATTCAAGAAGCATAAAGCACTGTGGTGTGGGGTACATTTGTATCAAAGAGTGTGCGAAGAGTCTTAAGAGTGAGATGTGTTTGTAAAGCAAACAAAAAAATCACCTAATTAAACAGGAGGCCTGATGATGGTGAATCACAGAACATTAAGGGATTGGAAGGGACCTCAAAAGATCATCTAGTCCAATCCCCCTGCCACAGCAGGATCCCCTAGATCAAGTAACACAGGAACATGGTCAGGCAGGTTTGAAATGTCTCCAGACAAGGAGACTCTGCAGCCCCTGCCAGTGCTCTGTCACTCTCACTGGGAAGAAGGTCCTTCTAATATTGATGTGGAACCTCCTCTGTTCCAGCTCTCACCCACTGCCCCTTGTCCTAGCTCCATCCTCCTGACACCCACCCATCACGTATTTATCAACATTCATGGGGTCACCCCTCAGTCTCCTTTTCTCCAAGCTCAAGAGCCCTGGCTCCCTCAGCCTTTCCCCATCAGAGAGATGCTCCAGTCCCTTCATCTTTGTGGCTCTGCACTGCTTTGGCTTTGCTCAATGAAATAGAACGGATCTTTTGTGATCAAAACAAATATTTAAGGCCACAATTACAAAACTGGGAACAAAATACGTGTTTCAGAAAAGTAAAAAGGGATGTTGATCAATGTCTTGCAGTTTTCTTAAGACTAGAATATTAGAAGTAAACAGTGATGGGACTAGTGGGAGCAGCCTGAAGTTGCATTCAAGGGAGGTTTAGGCTGGGCATTTGGAAAATTCTTTTCTAAGAGGGTTGTAAAGCACTGGAAGGGGCTGCTCAGAAAGGGGTTTGACTCACCATCCCTTGATGTGTTTAGAAGTCATAGTAGACATGAGGTACTTAGAGATCTGTTTCAGGGTGATAAAGAGTCGAGTTCAGCGTTGGCCTTGATGATCTTCTAGATCTTTTGCAACCTAAATGTTTCTGTTATGCTGTGATTATACCACTGTGAAGAAACAGATTGGTGATTTCATCGGTGATGCCGGCACTTGAAGGCATTAAACAGTATTGAAGTTAATTTTCATCAGTTTAGTCTTGGAGTTCAGATTTCAAGTGCTGAAAATACAACTAAAATGACAGGGTGAGGGGAAGTGATGAGCAATGGGCACGGCACAACAGATGAAAGCATCTAGGAGTGAATACAGAGAATGACCCTACTTCCATCATTTCAGTAGCTTATCCTGCTGGAGGACACTTTCCACTTCCCCCACCCTCCTCCTAAGGAGCTGTTTAATGTTCTCCTTAGCAAATGTCTCTTTGTTTCAGATGTTCTCCTGCAGTGATTAAAATGAAAAATGTGCTTTATAATCTGATGGAGAAGTAGAGCAATTTTTAACTTGTAGATCTCCAAAAGTTATTCTTCCTAGCAAGTTACTCTCTTCACTGGTGCAAAATGCAATTTAATCTGTCTAGAGCTTCTATTTTTTGGGAAGCTCGTATTAAATATTAACCTAACGCAGCCATATCACAACTCTAAATGATTAGACTTGCTATAGTAATTCAAACATCTTATTCCTTCCAGCTGAATAAAATCCTGATTCTAAAGACTGCTGTAATGAAGCCTGATCTATTTGCATTTCAAAACAGCAATAACGACAGCACTGAGAAATATTCCACAATTCTTTCCTTTTTCTTGTGTAAAACCAGATAGGGCTTTAATCTTTATTGTAGTGTCACCTGCCGCTGCCAGTATGCCTCAGCATCTTTCACAGTATTCCTATATTCTGGAGAAATTGTTGTTGTTACGCGTATCATAGCCTGTAGAAATAGTCCCCGGCTTCACAGGGATGTGGCATCCTGTGGAAAGCTGAAGGTGTTTTCTTAACCTGTTTACTAAAAGTTTTGGCTTTAGTCTGGCTGTTTCTAACAACTCTGTGAACCCACTGGTTAATTGCAATTAATTCTAAAGTAAAGTACAAGAAATGCAGGAAGACGACTGTCGCTTATGTTTAGAGTCCCATATTCAACATCCTCTGAAAGGGAGAGGGTGGAAACCTGTTGCCATTTTTCATCTGGAAGATGGAAGAATGGATTCCCTTTCTAATTGGATTAGAAGGGTGATGGTGAGTAGATAGAGAGATGTTCACTTCCCCCTGTACTCTGCCCTGGTGAGACCGCATCTGGAGTCTTGCATCCAATTCTGGGCCCTTCAGTTCCAGAAGGACACAGAGCTGCTGGAGAGAGTCCAGCGCAGAGCCACAGAGATGAGGAAGGGAGGGGACCATCTCTCTGAGGAAAGGCTGAGGGAGCTGGGGCTCTTGAGCTTGGAGAAAAGGAGACTGAGGGGTGACCTCATTAACGTTGATAAATATGGAGAGGGTGGGTGTCAGGGGGATGGAGCCAGGCTCTGCTCAGTGACACCCAATGATAAGAGAAGGGCCAATGGGTGCAAGCTGGAGCACAGGAGGTTCCATATGAACATCAGGAAAAGCTTTTGTAGGGTAAGAGTGCCCAGAGAGGTTGTGGAGCATCTTGCTCTGGAGACATTCAAAACCAGCTTGGACTGTTCCTGTGTGACCTAACCTAGGAGATCCTGCTCTGGCAGGGGGGTTGGACTAGATGTTCATTCAAGGTCCCTTCCAACCCCTGACCTTCTGTGATTCTGTGAAACGCAGCAGATACGTATGACCTGATCTAGCAGATCTTGCGACTTGATCTAGGTGATCCCGCTCTGGCAGGGGGATTAGACTGGACAATCCTTCGAGGGCCCTTCCAATCCCTAATGTTCTGTGATTCTGTGACTTCAAAGGTGGTTTCAGACACAGATGAAGAAATCTTATTCCTTTGCTAGTAACAGAGAGGCATTTCTTCCCTCTCTCCTTTCTACTCAGTAAGAGGTTCATGCACTCCTGCTCTCAACGATGGGGCCATCAGCCATGGACACGTGCAGAGAGATCATCCCTCTAATGCAGTCTCCGTGCAAGACTGCACCAAGTGCCTTAATGTATCCTGCATTTGCCATCACTGGCACGGAAGACACTGATCTCCACTCACAGCAGCCAGTACCCTCACGCTGCCTGACACTGCCCAATTTTTAAGGCTTCCAGAAAGGGGAGGGCAGAGCTGGAGATGCTCAGCATCTCCCCAGAGCCCGGTAAATTCTTCCCTCCAGCCCGTTTCCCCAGCATTCGTGCACACGTGAGATGTTTCATGGGTCTTATCCAAAGGCTACCGAAAGATTCAGCGAGAGGGAATAATTTGGGGCTGTGCCCTGCCAGCATGATGTCAGAGCACATTTGCAAGACTCAAGAGCTTTGTGAAAACCCAAAGCCAGGCAAAATAATTGCTGATATAGAAACATTTGAGTAGCTCAGGCATGCATTAGATAAGGGATCTTGTTCCTTCTCACCCTCCCCTTGGCTTGTGAGCTTCCTCTCCACATTGTTTTATGATGAAGAGAAAATAACCAGAGAGAGACAGAACAGGAGAGCCTGCCAGCAGTGTGATTTATGTTGGCTGTAGAGCTGAAACCCCTGATAAAGCATCCAAAGCCTTGGATGGTGATGAGCGGGGGCTGCAATGAAGCCGAGTGCCAGCCTGCCCTCTCAGTGCCTATGGAACCAGCAGGCAAGGAAGGGAGTGAGGGCAGAAACACCATGGCTGTGCTGGTTTTATGCAGACACCAGTCAGAAATACAGCAACGGTGATGCTGGGCTGGGTTCTCTCAACCCTTCCTGCATCCACAGCCGACTCGAGGCACTGAGCCAACCATCCAGCCCTGCCCTTGGGAAGGACATGGAGAACTGCCTGCTCCAAAACACATGTCCTCCACACCCAGGGCACCAGGCTGCAGCCTGGTGTTGATAAGAAGCATCACTTGGCTGTTCAACATCTTGCTACAAAGCCCATCAGAAATGGAGAGCATGTGCCTGCACACAGAGGGACCAGTCTGTGCAGGGGTTGTCTATGGTGGGATGGAGGGATGAGTCTGCACAGGGATTATCTATAGTGGGATGAGTCTGTGCAAGGATGTGTCTACAAAGGGATGGAGGGATGAGGCTGTGCAGGGACTGTCTGTGGTGGGATGGGCAGTTTGTAACTCCACAGCCCACTTTGATGCAGAGTTGCCCCAATAACCACATTGGCAAATTTTTCCACAGGACCAGGATGGAAAGAAAGGGGTTACCAGAGCCTGATGTGTATTTATTCATCCCTATCCCAGCAGCGAGTTTTCTCCCTTATTTAAATAGAGTCTCCAAGGGCCTTACCCTTCCTCATTTAATAAAGCAGCATGTCAACACCAGTTCCGCACTGCAAAATGAAGGGCACTCAGCGATGCCCCCGTGGGACAGTTAAATAAAGACAGAAGAAAACAAAGGATCAGCGCTGCATGAGCAAAGACCTCTCATCGCATGCGGCACGGTGGGGCCAGGGCAGCACAGGGCATGGCAGGTGAGCTCCGCTCTGCCCAGCTCCGAGGGCTTTAATCCCATGAAATAAAAGCTTGGGGTTAATCCTCCAGGTGGGATGGTTAGGGGGGCTCCCCCAGCAGCACGGGGGACCACTGCACTCCCAGGAGTGTAAATGAGCGGCGCTTCAGGGCTGAAACGGGAATTCAGAGCAAAAAAGCAACAGAGCCACGTGAACCACCTGCATTTGGTGGGGTGGTCTGGGGAGCATCATCCTCACAGTGGCTGCCCACAGCCCATCCACCTTTCTCCTTCTCTGGAGACGTTTAAAACCCACCTGGACATGTTCCTGTGCGACTTGGTCCAGATGATCCTGCTGTGGCAGGGGGATTGGACTGGATGATCTTTGGAGGTCCCTTCCAATCCCTAATGTTCTGTGATTCTCCTTCCCTGCCCTTCTTCTCCCCCAGATACCCCCAGACAGGATCAGGCAGCAACAGCAGCCCACAAGCATTTGAACTCTGGTTTTTTATGAAAATACTGAAGTCCCTTTTATTCCCCCCCCCATCTCCAGACAGCTGGTTGCCCAACACGAAAGGACAATATTTGGACATAGGAGCTGGAGCTGTCCTGAGACACAGTCACCGCTGGGAAACCCAGTGCTCCTCTCCCCTCGGCACAAGGGAAGGAACCTCCGAGCGCCTCAAAGTGAATTTAATTTGGAATGGATTTCCCATTGGCGCCCGATGCCTGAAACCCAGTGTGGTTTAACAAGGATGTAATGGGTTCTATATGTGATCTGTTAAACAGGTGTTTGAGGTTTGGCAATTATCTAATAAGAGACTCATACATATTACAGCAGATAAACTTCAATAAATATGTTCTTAATCAACCGGAGAGCACTCAACACACAATTACCGTCCCTGCCACGTCTTGCTGAATCGAGCAGCTGATTCAGTGCACCACGGGGTTTTATGTGCTGTGGGAAAAAAACTACTCCGTGCCTCCTGCTTGCGCTGTGGGGTGGGGTTGGGGGTGCTGCTGGATGGTGGTGGGGATGGGATGCCTGTGCTCTCCACATGGGAGCTGCAGCAGCTTCGGGGTAGGAACCTCAGCAGTTGGTCGTGCCCCCGTGGTGGGTGTCCGCGTGAGCATCACCAGCTCCTGCCCTCCTCTCCCCACCTCGCTGCCCATGGATGCAGGATGGGGAGTTCCATCCTTATAAGAGACATTCCAGTAGCTGAAAACAGCATCTACAGGAAAGCTGGTGAGGGACTGTTGACAAGGGTGTGCAGCGGCGGCACAAGGGACAACGATTTTCAACTAGAGCAGGGGAGATTAGATCGGGTGTTAGAAAAAAGCTCTTCACAACAAGGGTGGTGAAACACTGGAACAGGCTGCCCAGAGACGTGGTAGAAGCTCCATCTCTGGAGATGGTCAAGGTCAGGTTGCTCTGAGCAACCTGATCTAGTTGAAGATGTCCCTGTTCACCGCAGGGAGTGGGTTGGACTAGATGACCTTTAAAGGTCCCTTCCAGCCCAATGATTCTATTTTTGTATCCCAGGGGATGGGTTTACATTAGGAGGCATCAAAAGGGGAGCAACAGGCTCAATGCGCACTACAATGCCTCAAGATTCCCTAGTGAGTAGCTGTGCCACCGATCCAGGTTCCTCCCAGGTCACTCCAGGGAGGGCTGCAGAAACCCAGTCCCATCCTGGGGTTAACACTGGGATGCTCTGGTTAATTTGCCACCTTCCTCGCTGGGGTGTTAAATCTAATTAGCACATTAGGGCTGGCTTTCCCAGCCCTAAAACTGCAGGGGGGAGTCCCCACAAATTGCAGGAGAGGAAGGCTGGGTCTCTTTAGTGGCTTCTCCACACCCCCCCATGACGTGGCAAGCTGGATTTCACCTCAGATCAGAGCACAAACAGACAAAAGTGCCAACACCTCGACAACCCCCCTCCCCAAGGGGCAGGAAAACACGCAGGGGCTGCTGAATGTGAAAGCAGCCCAAGAGCACCACGGGGTCAGCAGAGCTTTGTGCACAGACCTCGTGCAAACGTTCACGGCTGGTTGGAATCATCGCTGGGATGGGGCAAAATTCAGCCCAAGGAGATGCAAAATTTTGACTTCTAATCACAAGGATCTTTGCACAAAGAGGTTTTGAGCATCTCAGCGGAGGAGCAGCACATGCCCGCCCCCGCCCCCGGGTACCTGCTCTGGGCTCTTACTTTCCTGGTCCCTTAATCCCCACAAAAAGGCAGCAAACCATCGAGCAATGGGGCTGCACAAAGGGCCTCGTCTGGGCTTTACAAATACAGCAACACCGAGCCAACCTCTGAAATCACATCCACGGCCTCATGTTCCCTCAGGACCACCAGCTCCTCCTCACCCCACATTACAACCAGGTAACTCAACCCCCGTGTGGGATTAACACTCTGCCCTCTGTGGTGCCACTGGATTTACTCTCTGCGGCCCCTGCTGCTGGAATAGGAGGGTTTGGGCTGTGCACAAGCTGCAAAACCCCCTTCTCCTCCCATATCTGAGCTGCAGGAGCCCAGGGACACATCACTGCAGGCAACAGGTGGGGAATGCAGCGAGCCAGGGGGCTGCAATCCCTGTGTCTGAGGCACTTTCCTGCGTCTCCCCTTGGGTGCAGATGATGAGCACATTTTTATATATAGCAGGAGCGCTACCTAATAGCCAGCTCACTCCGGCGCGGAAAGCTGAGTGGCTCTCATTGATTTCACAGCAGCCAAATGCACAGATAGCCGACATGCCCAGGGGACACACAGCTCCTCCGGCACAGCCTGCCCTGGCTTAATGACTTCTGCTGAGGCGTCGAGGCTGCCCAGCTCTCCCTCCCCGTGTACAAGGCGGCAGAGCTTTATGTTCTCCTGGTGGTACCTTTTTTCCCCCCCATCATTACCAGGGCAATTTTATCGACGGCTGTATTGCTGGCTATTTAATTATTCCCTTTTAATCCCTTCAAGCAGATGAGACATAAAAGCAGAGGCCATTAGTGACTCCGGAGCGATGCACAGGGGGCATTAGCCTGGCAGGCAGAGCAAACCCCAGCCCGGATCACACCACCCACCTACCACCTCCACGCTGGACAACCATGTGGGAAGAGGCATGCCGGAGGGAGCAGGGCTTTAAATAGAGATGTCAAAGGAGGAAAAACAAGGAGGAAGCTTGACAAGGATGTCCCAGCTCCCATTTCCAGCTCCCTGAGGCAGCCCGCAGCCCAAAAGCAGCCAAGGGCAGAGCATCCTTGGTGGGTTTTTCTGCCGAGCCTGTCTCCACAGCACCCAAACCCCTGCAGACCCACGGTGTTGAGCCCCATCCATCATCCCTGGGGACACCCACAGTGCCCCACTGAGTTGCAGCTGATGGGCTCAGACGGAGGGAAAGCAAAAGACATTTACTTCTTTTTTTAGACCCGACCGGAGAAGTTGTACAATTTCAGCTTATAAATAATTGAAGGGCTAATGTGATCTCAAACTGAGCGCTTATTAAATGGAAACGTCCCTGTTGACAGATGAATTCCTGTAAATTTTCTCTGGTTGAGCTCAGACGCTCGTTCTCTGCCTCGCAGCAGATGAGGTCACGCCGGCTGGACCGGCACACGCTGTGCCTGCCAGGGAGCTGGGGCGACGGGAGGGAAAAATTGATAGGAGCTACACAGTCGTCATAAAGGACAGAGGCTTTGAAGGGCTGCAGGATGCTGCAGGCAGGAGCTCAGCACACACCTCTACTTCCCCTCTTCTCCAGAGACCCGAGGAGGGGTCCCCTGGGGTGTCACCAGACAGGCGGGGATGCCACATCCCCAGCACAGCCCCTGTGCATCACCCCAGGGACTCGCAGTGGGGATGGTGGGAAGGAAGGTCAGGACCCCTTGCAGACGGGCAGTGCAGAGCCACGGCCACCCCGGTGTGCCATCAGCTCCCCCCACCGCCGCTGTGTTTACGTTCTGCCTTCCTTCAATTATAATTAATAGCGGCTCATTATCAGGAGGGGACCGTTTATAAGATTCAATTAGAAGCCATTTATTTTAATGCTTTTGAACACAAAATGAGTTTGATCTCAGGAAACATTTCATTAGCATAATCTTCCCATAACGAGATCATCTTCTGAGCCTGACATATTTACAAGCCCGTACCGGGGGGGAGGAACCATGTCCGAGCAGCCACGGCCCTCGGGTGCCCAAAGCAGAGGCGGCAAGCGGGGCTCTGCCTGCACCCTGCCAGCTCCTCCTGCTGCTCCAGGACAAACATCCTGCACCCTCCACCGAGGGCTTGGCTGTTTGGTGAGTGTGGAGCTCCCAAGCTCATCCCCTCTCCCCACCACCAGCACCAAACACCACCGTCGGCCATCGTGCCGGAGTCACAAACCCTACCTGGAGGCACCAGGAACCTTTTGCCTTTGAGCAGACTCAAAGTGGGGCTGCCAGCGACGCTCCTCAGCTGGAACCCAGCCGGCTCCAGCTCTTGCCCAGAGCGAGAGGCTCGCAGCAAACCTGTGCCATGGCACAGGGAGGGAGTGAGATCATTTTATGTGACTGTTCAGCTTAGGAAATTTAGTCATGAAGCAGGAATGAAAACTTGCGTCGCGTCCAAGGCAAAATATTCAATACAGCATGGCCACTTTTTTCTTCCCCTCTCCCCGAGGATAATCATCTCTGAGTTGTTGCCCATAGGCAAGATGGATCGGTTTTCCATACGCCGGATGAGTTACGCTTCTCATAAGCTAGGCTGTCCGTATACTCAAAGTAATGTGAAACCCTTCCCTTACCCTTACGCTGCGCGCCGCGCCGCCGCGTATTTTGGGTATAAACTAGTGCCACAAACACATTTTTAAGTGCTTGGTCTTTATACAAGCCCTGTCTGGAGCTATCGCCCTACAGAGAAGGATGTTCTGCCACATCCACTGCAAAGCAAACAGTTTAGAACACACCCATCTGCCTGCTGCGCCTGGTACCCCACCACCACAGCCAGAGCCGGCTGGGAGGGTAGAGCCATGAAGATGATGAAGGAGGTGGAGCACCTCCTGATGAGGAAAGGCTGAGGGAGCCTTTAGCTTGGAGGAGACTGAGGGGTGACCTCGTTAATGTCTATAAATAGGTGAAGGGTGGGTGTCAGGAGGATGGAGCCAGGCTCTTCTCCATGTCATTCTAGTGACAGGACAAGGGGCAATGGGTGTGAGCTGGAACAGAGGAGGTTCCGCATCAATATCAGAAGGAACTTCTTCACAGTGAGGGTGATGGAGCACTGGAACAGGCTGCCCAGGGGGGTTGTGGAGTCTCCTTCTCTGGAGACGTTTAAAACCCCCCTGGACGTGTTCCTGTGCTACTGTATCCAGGTGATCCTGCTGTGGCACATGGATTGGTCTAGATGGTCTTTCGAGGTCCTTTCTAATCCCCATTGCTCTGTGATTCTGCGAAAACCCTTACTCACTTGGTTGCTGTCACCAGATAAAGCAGCTTTTTTCTAGTTACTCATAAAGCACACAGAGTGGATAGAAGAGGATGACAAATTCAAGGAAGAGAAATAATGGATGCAGCAAAATAGGTTAGTCATATTTGAAGTCACAATAGGAATGTAAACCCACCAGTGTGCACCACACATGAAAAGAAATGGTTTGATTTCTTTGTCTTTCCCTTGACCAGGAAAGGTTTATTTGGGTACATCACTTCTTGCACGGTTTCATAACCAGGCAAGGTTCGTGACGCACACTTGGTTTGGGTCCTGCCACATATGGTTTGGCACTTCTAACAATTCCCTTCAGCAAACACTTGTCAGCGTTCCCAAACATGATTCAGCGTAAGGCTTTCTGTTTCCCAGGGATCTACAGCATGCATGCACTAATATTTTGCCAATAGCACGATCTAACTGGAATTTATGGTTGTGAGATTTGTCTCTTTCCAGAATATACACTCAGCTAGAGAAGGGCATTTGACACCTTTCATTTGAACAGAAACCAACAAAAGCATGAAGCCAACTCACAAACTCTGCCAATTTTGCTAGCAGTGGGATGGTTTTTTCCCCCCAGTTCCAGAGGTAATTTGTTTAACACACTTTCAAATGGAGTCGCCGTCCCTGGAGCTGTTCAAGGCAGGATTGGATGTGGCACTTGGTGCCATGGTCTAGCCTTGAGCTCTGTGGTAACGGGTTGGACTTGATGATCTGTGAGGTCTCTTCCAACCTTGGTGATTCTGTGATTTAATTTTCAAGAGCACTGCATGAATAACAGAGGATCTGAATAACTGTAGGAAACGCTTCTCCCCACAATTGCCTGATTGGGCATCAGGAAAAAATTCTTCATGGAAAGAGTGGCCAGGCACTGGAACGGGCTGCCCCGGGGTGGTGGCTGAGTCCCCATCCCTGGATGAGTTTAAAACACGCTTAGATGTGGTGTTGAACGATCTGGTTTAGGGGTGAACTTGTAGAGTAGGATTGATTGTTGGATTTGACGATCCCAAGGGTCTTTTCCAACCTGAACGATTCTATGATTCTATAAGCAACAAACAAACTTTATAATTTGTGTAAAGTTCTTGTAGTGTGCTAAGTATCACAAAAAAAACACAAACAAAACCCAGTGAAACCGCAAAGTGGAAAATACATCTGTATTTCCAAAGAGTAAAGCAAAAAAAAAATTACACTATCTATTCCTCTGTGACCTCCACAGGACCGAAAGAGTATAAAGAAACTCTTCTTTCTGAGACAGAGAAATGTTTACTCTTTTTTCAAAGTCTGGAAATCTGGTGTGGAAGAGAGACTCGTCTCAGAGGAACATGAAAAGTTAAAATGGTAATAAATATTTATACACAAATAGGGGTTCTGGATGTTTATCACTGTGCATTTGAATCAGGTTTTAGGGCTCCCTTGTGTCTATAGACATTTTGTTGGGCAGCTCTTGGTTTACAGTTTCTAAGCTCAAAATTGCTTTAATCTTTGTGATTGGATAATGATGAACTGCAAAGCCCAGAATTATGAGGCAGAAGATGTTTAGCCTTTCATCCATCCAAGTGCCTTTGCAAAATGCCTATTGCCACTGATGAGAGCTTCTCTTAGCCCATTTGTGGAACTCGAAGTAAATTTCAGAGTCCCCCAGCTATAATGTAAGAAGTACTCAGACAAATTAATGGAAGCCTATGTCTCATATCCCCAGCTATGTTAATAACCTGCATTCCCCAGTTGTATCATGATTACTAATTTGGCCACAATAAGCTGTAACTAGGACTCACAACACATTTGCCATAAATACACAGCAGTTCTGCTCTGTGAAATAACACTACGGTATGCAAAACACCCAGAGAGCAACAGAAAACCAAAGGACGTGATGGCATAGAGGGCATTATTTTTTAATTTGATTGCATGAGGAAATGAAGCTTGTGCTGACATGCTGCATGTATATGGCCCACACGGGTGACCAGGTGAGAAATACCTGTCTGTCTAATCTAAACATAAAGATTTTATACAGTGAGGGTGACAGAGCGCTGGCTGCCCAGCATGTTTGTGGAGTCTCCAGCTCTGAAGAAACTCAAACCCCATCAGGACACGTTCCTGTGTGAGCTGCTCCAGATCGTCTTTCTCCAGAAGGGGAAGTTGGACCGGATGATCCCCAGAGATCAATTCCAACCCCCTCCCATTATGTGTTTCTGTCTGAACATCTCCAAAAGCTCTCAGGAGTTTGCAGCCTTTTCCTCATATTCAGTTGCAAGGAAATGAGTCATAGAGAGAACAGTACTGACAATACAAGTTCCTGAAGGTTTTGTGCAAGTACATAGCTGGATAAAACAAAGGCTTCATGATTAATCCTACTGGCAATTAACATATCTACCAGGGATGTGAGCTTTTATTATTGCTAGATAAGCTACCACCTCAAAATAAAGACAAATGAAAGCACTGCTTGTAGAATTACTAGCTGCTGCAAAGGAACAAAGATCCTGCAGTGGTGGGACCACAGAGCCATTTATATAAATATAACACATACAAGATCATGGTGGATTGTACAATTTAAAGAGAAAACATTATGCAACACCCAGTGCTGTGCCAAAACACCATACTGATATGATCAGTCTGTATTAAGTCAGTCATGGCCCTAATGGTGAGGCAGCCTCATGATCAGCTGCAGCCTTATTACTTCAGAAACAAGATAGATGTGCAAGAGAAAGGCAGTGGCACCAGAAACCTTTGCTAATGAGCATCTACTGTGAGCAAGAAGAGCTGTCAGTGGTTTAAGGCCTCACATAATACACCCGGTTGCTACAGAATGAGTCACTGAGGAAGTGCCATGGGAAAGAGGCGATCAAGATGGACAGGTCTTCTGTCTTTTTCAAGAGAACAGCTCCCTTACGCTGTCACACTCATCTGTTCTAGATCTTTGGTAGAACATGGATATTTGATAAGTATTTGGATATTAAAGTCTGTGTGTTGGTCCATGCCAAAGCCAGAGACTTGTGCTGTTGCAGGTCTGCCTACAGCAAGGCTGACGCAAACACTAGTAGTTTTTTGACAGTGTTTCTAGCTGGCTTAGAATCCTAGAATGTACTGGGTTGGAAGGGACCTCTAAAGGTCATCTAGTCCAATCCCCCTACAGTAAGCAAGGACATGGAATCATAGGATCGGAATGACTAGGGTTAGAAGGGACCTTAAGGACCCTCTATTACCAACCCCCCCCCCAACCCGCATAGGCAGGGAGATCTTGACTAGATCAGGCTACTCAGTGCCCCATCAAGCCTGACCTTGAATTTCTCTGGAGATGGAGCTTCCATCACCCGTCTAAGCAACCTGTTCCAGGGATCCACCACTCTTACATTAAAAGACTTTTTCCTCACATCTCATCTAAATCTACCCTTTTCTAGCCTCACATTGACTCCTTTTCCGATTTCATTCAAATTCCTCTTACACTTCAGTTTGATGTTAGTGTAACACGATGCCAAACCCACATCCAGATTTGCACCCAGAACTGTAGCCCTTTTGAAACTAAACTCTCATGAAAAGGAATTTTTGTCCAAGCCATAACTGTTTACGCAAAGAAGTACAGGCTACTATCCCGTATGTTTAGCTGCAATTTTAAGTACAAGCAAAATCAAATTCAGGGAACTTATAGCTGTCTAAATAAGAGTCTACTTCTTCCTTTTACAGCGCTGTAGCAGAAAAGGAATAACATTTGTTTAGCAGTTGTGAATCTATTCACAGACAGGATGTTTGCAGAGAGATGCCTCCAAGTGCTTATTATAGTACATGAATCCCAAAATCTTGACACATTCCTCCTTACAGATTATCAATTAAGACAGGGGCTGCAGAATGAGCAAATATGACTTCATATAAAATTCAATTTATGTCACAAATAGATTCAGACAAAAAGATGTAGAAATCCATTTTAAACGCTCCTAAAGCAAATCAAATTCTTTTCCAGCTTTGTGAAATGCTCTTCCAAACAGCACCACCACATCAGAGAAAGCAATGACTTCACCTACGCAGAAACTTGCTACTAGATCATGAAAAATAGTCCGGGAAACCACAACTGCATGTAAAGCTACATCCGACACGATGTATGGCCCCACTGTCTCTATCTACTGGAAATAAAGCTTTATGTAACCCTTCATTAATGAAATTTCAAAGCACTAACCCACGTGTTCATGAAGTATGAATTTAAGCTAAATGGGATAAATGAACCAAGAGAAATTTATGCAGCTTGCTCAAGACTATTGTGGTGATCACAGAGTGAATTCAATTCAGCACCCGGGTCAGTGCAGTACATTGGCAAACAGAAATAAGCAGGGTTATACTCAATCTTACTGCTCCGAAGTTTTCTTAAGCTTCAGTAACATAATAAATGCAGAAAATAAAATTTGGGTTAAAATTCCACTGAAGTACAGACAATTTAAAAAAAAAAAATCATAACTGGAGATGTTTAAAACCTGCCTGGACATGTTCCTGTGTGACTGGATCTAGGGGATCCTGCTGTAGTGGGGGGATTGGACTAGATCATCTCTCAAGGTCCTTTCCAATCCCTAATGTTCTGTGCTAACAGACCAGTTCCACCACCAGTTGTTCACACAGTGTCTGATCAGCTCACAAACCCCACCCATGTAACCCAGGCTCTCTTTAGTCAAGACGGGTTCATCACATCCTTGTTCTGGCACTATGCTCATTGTTATTTTTGGACTAGGTCCTCTGTATTTTTCAACTCAGCTCTTGACACAAGCACTCTGTATTTTCTGTTGCTGAATAAAACAGTTTAAATTCCAAGCAATCTCAACAACGATGACTGCTGCACCTGCAAAATGCTGAAGACTCCTCCATTAAAACCAACAACAGGGATGTTTTACCAAGCTGAAAGAAAACTTCCAGGTAATCTGCCTTTGTCTGATATGTACTGCCTAAAGGCAGATGTCTAAGCACATTCACATCAAGCATCTGCAATTTCACTGAATAAATTTATATTAAATAGCTTTAAATTAAATAGTGAAGCACAGGTATTGAAAGAGGAAACACTATTTTCATGCTCCATGCCAGGATGTTTTAATACATAACAGAATACATTAAGTAGATCCTACTGATGGATTAGCAAGAAAAAATGAACAAAAGGGAAGATTTCAGTTAGTCAGAAATTAAGATCTCACTGGATTATACAAAACTGCTCATACAGAACTATTCAAAGTGAACCACTGCAAAAGTGTCTTTCTTAGGCTTGAAGTTGGTTCCAGATGGAAACCATCTGCAAGCATCCTAGTAGAAGTTGACAACTGAACACTCTAAAGCAGATTTTCAACGTTGAGCATTTTTACTTTCATATGGAACAGAAAAAAACCATCTATTATGGAAATTTCAAGTAACAGAAGAGAAAATTTAGACAGTGGTGAATCAGTGGTAACAACAAATTTCTCGGTAAGCTGCTAAACACAGCGTCTAGTGCTCAGCCTCACTATGCAAAGCCCTTAGAGCAAAGGAAGAATTTCAGCTTGATGTGAGGGTGGATGGACCAGCAGACACGACAATGATCCTGTCTCATGGTTCTAAACAGATTTTGCAGGCTACACAGTGTGAGAAAGATTATCTGAAAGAAGGTGGTTCATCACTGCACAAGCACAGGCCACTGTCGTCTTTACGTAGGTGCGAAAGAAACCACGAGAACATCCTCAGAAATATTACATTGCCCATTTTGTCACCCCTTCAGGGAAAAGTTGGCCTAAAAGCAACTTAAATCTCACGGCAGTGTAAGGTAAATATAACTTCTGCATGCACACATCAGTAACCAGAATCAAATGTTATACCTGAAGTTTCACAGACAAGTTGACAGTCTTTGTAACTCAGGTCACCGTTACTCCTATCATGAAGGTACCTTGTACCTCAAAGAGATGTCATCCATGCTCACTGCTATATGTGTGAAAAACATTATCCACTTAATGTTCACAGAATCATTCAGGCTGGAAAAGACCCTTGAGATCATCGAGTCCAACCTTCAACCCTACTCTACAAGGTCACCCTTAAACCTGATCCCCCAACACTACATCTAAGTGACTTTTAAACTCATCCAGGGATGGGCACTCAACCACCACTGTGGGCAGCCCAGTCCAGTGCCTGACCACTCTCTCCATGAAGAATTTTTTCCTAGTGTCCAATCTAAACCTACCTTGTTGAAGCTTGAAACCCTTCCTTCTAGTTCTGCTACTAATTCCCTGTGGGAAGAGACCAGCACCAACATCTCTACAATGTCCTTTCAGGTAATTCTAGAGAGTGATGAGGTCTCCCCTTAGCCTCCTCTTCCTCAGACTAAACAGCCCCAATTCTCTCAACCTCTCCTCATAAGATTTATAAGATTTCTTATAAATGTTTCTTCTTTCAATCACATGCTTTTATATCATTGTACCACGCCATTATAGGATTATTGTGCTCAAGATCCCCTAAGTGTCCAGCAAGTCTCAGAAGTATGAATGTTGTAGTCAAACATGACTAACTGCATGCACTCTCCTGTAAGCTACCACCTGAGAAGATGGCCAGAAAAAACCTAAACTGTGGCCTTCCAGGTGCTGACTGACCACGAACAGGTGAGCTGTAGGGTTGGTGAGCCACACTGTGCGATATGAGAGACAGGAATAAACATTAAGGCAGTCATGGTGCAGAGAAGAAACACGGCCTGACCTTTGTGGGGCACACTTATCCCAAATGTGGTTTCAGCCACAGGCAATTACCTGCAGCATGTTCCCTAACATGTAACAGAAACATTACATCCAATCTTTGCAAACAAAAAGAGGGCTCCTCTCACATCTGTCTTCTTTCCTCTTTTAACAGGACTGCTCCAACAGAGCCCCAAATACCAAGCAGCTAGTTGGATGGAAGGTACTGTCACACAAATCATTTTACACTTCAGAAGCTGCCTTGAGTACTTCAGTAAATCAAAAGATTCCCAGACTGATGAGAACTGAGCTTGTGGTAGAAGACCATCCTCTCTGTGGCTGAGCAAGACCAAGCTGATTCAGTTACACATCGTGCCTGCCACGCTCTTACAAAACACCAGCACTCTTGTTCCTGGCCAGCACATGCAGGCTGCTAGGGAAACCAGCAGGACAACTGCCGTGAGGATTAGCCCAAGAGCCACTCATCTATTCAGAGAACAACACAATGTCCCCTTTCCAGCAGCAACAGGACTGAGAAGCCTTCTGAATATGAGCAGCAGTACCTTCACTTCAGGCTGCTGCATGTAACGCAGCAAGGTTTGCATCTTAAAACCCAGAACTTAAGAAGTCTATTTTATGACCCATAACCACAACGTGTGTTCTGGTTAAACGTGCAGGCTTCCTTCTTGGACCTCAGACTTTGGCATAAAGGCTAACTCTGGCTCTTCTCCGTTTACTGCTCCACCATGTCAAACATCACTACTCAAATAATGCAGTATCCACGATCAGATGGAAAAATATCCCAGTCAGCACTGCACAGATAATGCAGCAAACACAAGCACGGAGAATTAGGATCATTTACTTAAACAAATGAATTTTCAAAGCATAGAAGGTAGTGGGTGGTCAGGCACTGGAATGGGCTTCCCAGGGAGGTGGTTGGGTCGCCATCCCTGGATGTGTTTAAAGATCGTTTGGGTGAGGTGTTGAGGGATCTGGTTTAGAGGTGAACTTGTAAGGTAGGACAGATGGTTGAACTCCATGATCCCAGGGGTCTTTTCCAACCAGAGTGATTCTGTGAAAGTATAACCATGAGAAACCACCTGTAACAAAAGACGTAGATACTGGGGTAGAGAGGAAGACTGTTGGTCCTGAGCTGTGGATCTATTATGAGGAGGAATTCAGTAGGATAACTGAGAAGGTAACTGTCCCTTATCATAGAATCATTAGAGATTGGAAGTGACCTCGAAAGATCATCCAGTCCAGTCCCCCTGCCACAGCAGGATCACCTAGACCAAGCATTAATCAGTGTATCATGACCAAGCTTCTCTGTGTGTTTGGGAACACAAACCTGGCTCTGTCAGTTCACCAAACCAGTAGATGGCTGCATATTGCACCGATGTGTGCTTCTGCCTATGGTAACGTTTTCATAAGCGATTTCTTTACTGATTTTTACTTCATTTTATAATGTTAGACATCACTCTGGAGCTTTGACTTGCAGGCTCTAGAGGGTCCCTCATCCTAAATCAAAGGCTGCATGGACAGGTGTTACTGGCATGAGCAGCAATTCCCAGTCCAGACCATCTCACGTGTGCACTCATTCTGCTGGATTTGTTTGCGCAGTGAAACACTCAAAGCCCAAACACTGCCCCTAATCAGCATCCCAAATGTGCTCCAGATTGTGAAAACAGTATAGCAGACCTTAATATTGACATCTAGCACTACTTAGTGGTACTTAAAGGCATGTTTTCAGGTCCTCATCATTTCTGAATACCAGAGTATTTCACAGAATCACAGAACATTAGGGATTGGAAGGGACCTCGAAAGGTCGTCTACTCCAATCCCTGCTCCACTTCAGGATCACCTAGATCATAGGATCATAGGATGTTAGGGGTTGGAAGGGACCCAAAGAGATCATCGAGTCCAACCCCCCTGCTGGAGCAGGACAAAACTATCTAACACAGTCACTCGTGATTTCAGATGGATGGTATTAAAAAAATCTTCTTTCAAATAAAGAAAAAAAATCAGTATTTGTGTAATTATACCTCTCTTTAAAGCCAGTGAAAAGCTTTGATCATCAGACAGGTGTTCTGCACAAAACCATAGGTTTTGAACACACAGTGGGTCTATGTATACGATCATAAAACATAGGTGACTGCTGCAGATGTGTGTTTTTATAAAATAAAGGACTAGGCTTTCCCTGCAGTAGCATCCTGGGCTATTTACGTGCCACACACCTGCAGATAGAGGCATTTAGTTGCAAATGCAGAACTTCAAACTACTGCATGGGTTTTTTTGTGAGCTTTTGTGCAGCGGTTTTTCCAATGCTCTAAATGCTTGCAGAGAGAGAGAGAGAGAGAGAAGTTCTATATAAAAGATGATCTACAATACTTCTTACATTCCAAGAGAGTCAGTGATTCTGCTGCCACAAAACAAGTGATGGAAGTTGATCTTGTGTCTCGCTTAGTAACTGGTGTGGTATTTGCTCTCTGAAAGCATCCTCTGTCTCACCACCTGAAGCAGCATCAGCGTTTACAAAACTCGCAATTTTAATTTTACATTGTCACAGTTGCCTTTAGAGATGGTTCCAGCTCCTCTTGCTGGAAGGTCCAGACAGTTTCCTAAGGAAATTAGAATGGTGAAAATAGGTCCCTAACTCTGCTTAATCTCCCCAGGCTTCTGAGCACTGTAGGTAGGGTCTACTGTGAGAAGAGGTGTGTGTACGATGCCAAATTTATCACATTTATCTTGAGCCAGAGATATCTGAAGTATGGCAGAGCGAACAAGAAGAGACATCCCGATGATGCCATTTTGGCATCTCCTCCAACAGGAGACAATGTGAAGACCTCACTAATTTCTACAAGACGCCTGTCTGAGATAGCCTGACTGAGTGGAGCCTCTTTTTTCAATTACCTCTCCAAATGGACCCACAGAAGCGACTAGTCCATCTAAGGACACAACAAATCCCTTCGCTTGAGGTTCTGCTTTAAAAATGGGGAACTCATGGGACTTTTGGAGAGCAATGACACAGATACAGTCTTTCCCAGATGTTGCTCATACCGATAGGGAATGTGCTCCTGGCAGAACTCTTCTGCATGAGTAGCAGGTCCATGTTCCAAGCATGTAATGCTGAACGGTACTCAACAACTGCAGTACTGGGAAGCACTGCCTTTCCCTCAAGAATACAGACACCTCTGAAACACCTGCTTTCTGTCCTTGCTTTGTCTAGAAACACAGCTGCTCACCTTTTCCTCTTTGAAAGGGTAATACATACGTTGTCTCTAACCCAGAAAAAGAATGCAAAAGCAAATCCACCCTGTTTTTCTGCCTTCTTACATACAGTCTATTGGTATGTTTACGATCCCAGCCATTAGTGATCTCAGGATCTCAGTCTTGTGGCTTTCAAAGAAATGTCTAGAAGGCATACTGCTGTATACAGCTGGTGGTCTGTGCTACCACCCAGTAGCTAGGTGGGAAAGTGCTGTCACTTTATGCTCCTGAGAGTAAAAGGTGGCAAAAAGAAATCCGTAGTGAAAAACAGCAGAGTTCCATGTCAGAATCCTTAAATAGTCACCATCTCTTTTGAGCTAACCATTGCATGCAGCTCCTTCTCTGCATCTTACAGCACTCAGAGAGCTTGCAGCTTTGTATCCCGAGCGGCCATTATTACTGCCCTTTGTACAACATTATAATCCATTAAAAGCTTCTGCTTTACCTGGTAAACATTTCACTGACATAAAGGAGTTCATTTCAAGCAGCTTTCCTTAAGAAAGAAGTCAGGAAAAAAATACTTTTAAGGATTTTGAAGGCTTCAGTGTCGAGACTCAGAGAATTGCTCCTGGCTGTATCGTAGCGTGCACAGTCAGGGTGATGAATTTGCTTTAGAGGTACCATCTCTCCCTGCATAAAGAGTTATCATGTCTAAGGTCAGCAGCTGCACCACATCTTTTTCTCTGAGAAAGCACACAGATACTTTCACCTGGATGTGCAAGTTTCTGACTCTGATTTCCTGTGACAGGTTACTGGAGCTTGTCCCCGTTCAGTACTAGGGGGGATGTTTCTCAAACTGGCACTTCAGACCGGATCTTAAATCTTTCTCTACTGCTGCCGAGTAGAAAAGTTATTCGATTCTTCTCTGATACACGTTTTCAATAAAGGGAGGCACCATATTTCTTCGTAATGTTCAAGAATATAAACATCTTCTCAAACTGAGCATAGAATAAAACAATCAAAAGGCATTCCTTCTCGGATCTACTGCAGCAAACAC
>JAOXOE010000776.1:5702966-5725149 GCA_028565055.1 Phoeniculus purpureus | reverse complement strand
GCCCCTCCATCTCTTTCTTGAAGTGAGTGGCCCAGCACTGCCCCCAGGACTCAAGGGGAGGCCTCCCCAGTGCCCAGTTCAGGGGGAGAACGATGTTCCTAGTCCTGCTGGCCACACTACTCCTGATCCAAGCCAGGATGCCATTGGCCTTCTGGACCACCTGGGCTGGCTCCTGTTCAGCCGGCTGTCACCCAGCCCTGCCAGGTCCCTCTCTGCCAGGCTGCTCTCCAGCCACTCACCCCCCAGTCTGCAGCTGCAGGGGGTTACTGTGGCCACAGTGCAGGACCCTGCCCTTGGCCCTGTTAAACATCACCCCACTGGTCTCTGCCCATTGACCCAGGTCTCTGCAGCATCCTCCCAACCTCCAGACTTCCCCCCAACTTGGTGTCACCTGGGAATCTACTAAGGGTAGATTTGATCCCTTAATCCAGGTCACCAATAAAGATGTTGACTAGAACTGGGGCCAGCAGTGATCCCTGGGGGCCACCACTGGTCCCTGGGCACCAGCTGATCAGGGCACCAGCCACCACCGCTCTCTGTGCCCAGTCATCCAGCCAGTTTTTAAACCAGTTTCTAAACCAACACCCAAAGGAGACTGAACTCCTAAAAGAAACAGGAAACAGCATTTAGTGTGAAATAGGAGAAGGGAAACACTGGTTTAGACTTTTACGTGGAAGAATTCAGCGCTTCGCCTCCAACAGTACCTGGTGAGCACTGCTCTGGGTCCTCGAGCTCTTGCGTGCATTTTGTCCAACACCATGTGCTTCAGCTTTTGGTAGTACACGGGGCCAAAGTAGATGTAGGCTTCCAGAGGCTCCCTGAAGGAATCCAAAAGAGGAACAGAACAAAAGCCATGTTCACAGTTAGCCCAAGCTTAGGTTAAGAGAGGCAAGAGGGTCACGTACAGGAGGGACAGGAAACAGTTTGGGAATCATGAGTCCAAGATATGTTTGTGCCTTGAGGGCCACTACAGTCTGAAAACCCCACAGGGACCCTTCTGAACACAAAAGCAGAACAGGTTGGACTCTTCCTGCACGCAACTAGTGCCAGGATGAGAGGGCAGGGCCTGAAGCTGCCCCAGGGGAGGGTGAGGTTGGATGGTAGGAAGCTCTTCCTCATGGAAGGGGTGATGAGAGACTGGACTGCCCGGGGCAGTGGTGGAGTCCCCACCCCTGGAGGTGTTTAAAAACCAAGTAGATAGAGTGTTTGAGGCCACAGTCTAGGGGTTAGGGAGCTGTTGGGATGAGGGCTGAGCCTGATGATGCTGGAGGTCCTTTCTAGCCAGGATGATTCTGTGGTGCTGTGATTGGTGCCCAATAACTATCGTAAATGTGTCAGTCCCCAAAGAGCGACTGAAGACATTTCTGGTTATAGTTCTTCGCTTTACATCCTTCACACACACAACAAAGGTAAGTAAGCCCACACCTGAATAAATACAGGCAGCATAAATGCTCATGACATCAGCCTGATGGGAGCACTCCAAGGAATTTTCCATTTGCAAGGGCAGCTTAGCATCGGCACAGTGTGAGCTTGAGAGGCATTACTGGAACATCATCGTATGAGGAATGGCTGAGGGATCTGGGGCTGGTTAGCTTGGAGAAGAAGAGATGGAGGGGAGACCTTACTCTCTACAACTACTTGAAAGGAGGTGTAGTAGAGGCAGGGGTTGCTCTGTTCTCCCTAGTGGACAGCAACAGGATGAGGGCAAATGGCCTGAAGCTGCACCAGGGGAGGTTCAGGTCGGCTGTCAGGAGGGATTTCTTTCCTAAAAGGGCTGTCAGGCACTGGAACAGCTGCCCAGGGAGGGGGCTGAGTCCCCATTCACAGAATCATAGAGTCATTAGGGATTGGAAGGGACCTCGAAAGATCATCTAGTCCAATCCCCCTGCCACAGCAGGATCCTCTAGACCAAGTCACACAGGAACAAATTCTGTGAGTCTAGGGAAGGACAAGGGGTTAGAATGGCAAGTGGGTCAGGTGACTTCTGATTAAGTCTTTTGTGCATGTTCCCTACTTACTACTTCCAAAGCAGTGTGTTGCTAGACCTGGTAAATCAGAACATTATCTTCCAGTAGAAAAAAGGGACACAATTCCAGAATATGGGGAGACGGCCGTCATCAAATTAATCTAATTCTGCATGGCACAGAGCTCATTCCCTTTCAGGAGAGTTCTGGAAACTGGCTGGATTTCAAGCTATGTTTTAATGCAACTTTCTGGCTGCCTGCCTCTTCAGAAAGTCAAGGGTCACTGCTCAGTAAGCGAGTATAAATACAGTCAGTGCAGAAAGCCTTTGTTTCAGTCATGCAGAACCAATTTTTAGTTTGATGGTATCACTGTTGCATACTTTTAATTGAAAACGTTGTGAGAAACACTGACATAAATCTCATTACAATTCTGTTTTTCCTGGAAGCTTGTGGTGCTGTCTGACTTTGTTTGATGATGCTGTGATCACCAGCACTAATATTCAAACATAGATGTATCCCCAAGTTTGGAAATTGGGCTAAGAATTACCTTTTGATGATAAAACCACAGTACCAGTGTGTTCATTAGCCTGTTAATCGAATGCTTCTGCTAATGCCAGTTGTTATAAGGATTTTAATAGGTTTAACATGGGGCTGTGACATAATCTCAGCAGCCCTTCGTTCTCATACTGAGTCTAAATATTCATCCTGGAAAATGGACCCGATGTTTATTCCCTAGCGATCGCTTGCCCCTGCTTCCCAACAGAAAGAAAAGAACCTAGAGTGTATGTTAAACATTTCACTTTTCAGAATGTTATTTTGAAAATAACCAGAGCTTTCCCTGACAGTCTGGTTTGGGACATTGTTAAAATCAAGTTCCCATTAATAAATTATCTCTAGAAGATAAGTATTTACGTATATAATATAGGTATTAAATATATAATATAAGTATATAATATAAGTATTTAAGTAAGGTAAGTATATAAGATCAATGAGGGTGACAAAGCGCTGGAACAGGCTGCCCAGGGGAGTTGTGGCATCTCCTTCTCCAGAGACATTTAAGGCTCATCTGAATGTGTTCCTGTGCGACTTGGTCTAGGTGATCCTGCTGTGGCAGGGGAATTGGACTGGATGATCTTTCGAGGTCCCTTCCAATCCCTAATGTTCTGTGATCTGAAGATTGCTTTTCCCCAAAGGGCTCTTCTGTTTGTCTCTTTCCTTTTGACCTCCAGCAGAGCAATTTGTATCGTGCTGAAGGTGTCCTGGATTGCTGCCTGAGCTCTGGTCGTTTCTCTAGGCGATAAAGGTGTTTTATATTCCCTTAGGGGTTCAGTATGACGTGACCTCACTGAAGATGTGGCTTTCAAGAGCACTTTGCTCAGCCTGTTTCAGAGTGGAGGGCCTGGCTTGTTGCTGGATGTGACAAAGAATCAGACAGTTGGCACTCACACTCCTACAGGGCCCGGAGGAGCTTGGAAATACAATATCAAATTTAGCTATCCTTTCCCTGTGTTAGACTTAGCCCTTCCCTAACTCGCTGATCAACTCGTGCGTCGTGATTTATTCTAGTTAAGTGAATTACAGGCGATCCTGTGCTGGGGTGCTTCGGAGAGAGCAGCGCTTTCTGCTAGTTTGTATTCGTTAGTTGTCGTATTGCCCCCCTGCCTTTCCCTCCCTCCGGGTGAAAAGTTCATTTGCTCTGCCGATGCTCTGTAGAACCTTTGCTGCACAGTGTGTCCAGCAGTCGGTTGAATTCCTGTGACCAACAGGCTGTTACTTGGCTCTGTAAACAGAATCTTTTAAAAGTAGGAAGCAAGTAGAGGCGCAATCACCTGTGGGGTCTGTGAAAAGATGTTAAAGGCTACTTGGTTCAGTAAACAAAGGGTCACGGAGGCAGATCCATGCCTTTGTGGGAAAAGTGCACAGGCACTGATGGACATCTCTACATTTCGCCAGTGGAATGTGGAGACAAAAACAACCTCTGAGGTCGTGCAAGCCACCTCCCTGCAGACTGTTGTATCTGGATGGAGCAAACAGGAGGGTAGTGCTGTTGGTGCTAATGCAGAAACTTCTGCAGGATCCAGCTGTGTGTTAGACAAGGAGTCTGGCTGGCATTGGCACCTCTTTGGGTGCCATAACTGTCCAGAGTCACGCCTGGCTTGCAGCAAATTCCAGTTACCAGGTACATGGCAGCTTTGTGCTAGCGTCACACAGAATCCCAAAGCTACCAAGGCTGGAAAAGCCTTCTGAGCTCATCCAGCCCAGCCTGTGTTTATAAAAAATAAATCATGAGGAAAAACCTATGACAGCTGAACTGAATGAATTTCTCTTGGGATTACACAGGACAGGTACTTTTGTTGCACTTCTGGGCTTTTCTCGTCTTTTTCATAGGGAAATACGAAAATACATGAAATTATTTGAAATGTTAAATCTATTTCAGATCTGTTTTTACACAATTTACACAGTCGATTAGGGGCCTTCAAAGGCCATCAGGTCCAACCCTCCTGCTCAAGCAGGATACAAATTGCTGAGAAGCAGAACCACCTAAGAAGCTTCCACCAGCTCCACAAAACCGCATCCAGCTGGGGCTGAAACATCTCCAGGGAAGGGGACTCCACAGCCTCCCTGGGCAACCCCTTCCAGTATTTCACAACCCTTAGAAGTTTTTCCTCAGATTGAGGTGAAACTTCTTGTGTCCAAGCTGGCTTCCATCACCTCTTGTCGTGTCCGACGCCATAGAAAAGAGAGGATTCCTTTCTGCTTGGCACCCAGCCCTCATGGATTTATAGACAGGGATTAGGTCCTCTCATAGCTTTCTTTTGTCCAAATCAAAAAGTCCAAATGTTCTCAACCTCTCTTCATAAGGCAGTTGTTCAGCTGCTGATTCATATCATGGAAACGTCATTGGCCGCTGTTTAATTCCAGGACTCTGCTCTGCTGCTGTAGATGTTAGTGAAGTGCCAGGAGGCGACACTTCAGTGGAGCAGTGGAGCTGCTCTGGTTTACACCAGCAGGCTGGGGCTCTTATGTCTCAATAAGTGTAAGTGTTCTTCGTTACAGTGACTCCTGTCAGTGAGGAATTCAGGAAGGAAATGGAAGGGTGCTGTGAATAATGATATGGAACAAGCTCTGAAAAGACCCTGTCTCTGTGGTGTGAATTCGTGGAACTGAGTAGTCAGGACTCCAGTTGAGCTCTGTGCGTGCAGACACGGTATCCCATGCACAAGCTATGTGTGTTATTGCATCTCATACTCAAGAAGAGGGGGGGTTTGTCTACAAAAAACCATCTGCACGATCCAGTTTCCTTCTAGGAGAGCAAAAATCATGGAGATTAGCAGCTGCTTTTCTACTTTATATGTTTATAAATGTTGCCTAAGTGATATTCTCCCATCAGTTATAAATGTGTTTGAATAGCTTCTTTCTGAATTAATTCTCAGATATTGAGGACGTAGAGTTAAATCAAACCAGCGCTTGGAGAGGCTTTTAAAACGCGGCGTGGGTATTTTAAGAGCCTTGGAAAACAGGATTTGGAAATCTGCTCAGGTCTTCAGTTTCATGGTTTTCTCTAAATATTTTACAGCTGTTTGTAGCCTCTTGTAACTGATTTTCATTAGTTTTATTGCTTCAGCCCATCCTGCCAAGTTCGGTGCAGACTCCAGTGTACACAGGGTGGATGTGGTGCAGGCAGTGAGTCTGAGCGAGAGCCCAGTCGGCCCTGTTCCTGTCCCTGTTTCCTAACGAGGCCATTCATTAAACTCTTCGAGGAGCTCTGCAGAACAAACTTCATCTACATTCCTTTTCAATTCAAATAACTTACTGTGATTAATCGCAGAATCACAGAACATTAGGGATTGGAAAGGACTTAGAAAGTTCATCCAGTCCAATTCCCCTGCCACAGCAGGATCCCCTAGATCCAGTCACACAGGAACATGTCCAGGCGGGTTTTAAACATCTTTAGAGAAGGAGATTCCACAACCCCCCTGGGCAGCCCCTCTGTCACCCTCACTGGGAAGAAGTTCCTTCTCATATTGGTGTGGATCCTCCTCTGTTTCAGCTCACGCCCATTGCCCCTTGTCCTATCAGTGGAGCAGAGCCTGGCTCCATCCTCCTAACACCCACTCTTTCCATATTTATCAACATTCATGAGGTCACCCCTCAGTCTCCTTTTTTCCAAGCTCAAGAGCCCCATCTCCCTCAGCCTTTCCTCATCAGGGAGATGCTCCACTCCCTTCATCATCTTTGTGGCTCTACGCTGGATTCTCCCAAGCAGTTCTGTGCCCTTCTAGAACTGAGGGCCCCAGAATGGGACACAATATTCCAGGGCAGAGTAGAGTGGGAGGAGAACCTCTCTCAATCTGGTAACCACTCCTCTTCTCATCCACTCCAGGATGCCACTTGCCTTCTTGGCCACAAGGGCCCATTGCTGGCTCATGGTCATCCTGCTGGCCACCAGGTCCCTTTCTCCTATGCTGCTCTCTAACAGGTCAGTCCCCAACCTATACCAACCTCTCTTCCAAGCTAGATAAAACACTTCCCTTTTCACAGGACGGAGGGCAGCAATTTACCTTCTGAATCTCTTTCAGCAGCACACCATCCGTCATGAACTTGATTTGTGTCTCATCTGTAACATTGCCCTCGTATCGGATTTGATATGAAACCACTCTGGGAGGAAGCACCAGGGCAGCAACAAGAAGCAGCACAGGGAGAAACAGAAAATTCATGTTCACAGCAGGAGGCAGCCGGCAGCCTAATCGCATTCTGACTTGATGCCAAGACAAAAGTCGCCCCATCAGCTCCTCAGAGCCTCATGCACACAGAATGGTAGAAGCTGGAGGACACAGTGATGTCACTTTGAATTACTTCTCTGCTACGGGATGTTTTCTCATAGGGAGATAAACCAGGACCACTTCCCACAGGCCACCTCCACAAATCTCTCTCTAAGAAGCAACTTACAACTATTAATAGCAGCAAACCTGCAGGTTTTTTGATAGGACATCCCTGCAGAGGATTTATAAATAACCCTCCCACAGTTCTTCACCAAAGACCGAACAGGCCATGTGGAAGCCATGGTCTCAGTGTGGGATACACACAGAGGATCTCCACATGATCAGCCCTTTTTCTCCTTACCGGTGTGACAAGTTCATTTCCTTAGCAACTCGCTCTGACATGGACACTGCAGCCACACGACGAGGCTCGGTGATCCCAATAGCACCGTTGGAACTACAGGGGTGAAGGAAAGGAGGGTTTGTTTGGCAGCTTATTTTAAAGAGACAACTCTTTAGAAAGAGGACAGCAGGACTGCTGCACAGTGGTTCTACATGAACCATTACTCCCACTGTTATCACCCTCAGTCAGAAAAAGATAGAAAGGAAGGTTTGGGATTACCCTTCTATTACATGAGGACTGATCTGAATCACAGGGTCATTTAAGTTAGAAAAGACCTTTAAGATCATCAGTCAAACCATCAACGCAACTGTCCCAACCCACTGCTAAACCCTGTCCCTAAGCTCCAGATCTCCACAACTTTGAAACACACCCAGGGATGGCAACTCAATCCCCTCCCTGGGCAGCCTGTTCCAAGGCCTGATGACTGTTCCGATGAAGAAGTTTTTCCTAACATCCAACCTACACTTCCCCTGGAGCCGCTTGAGGCCATTTCCTCTTGTCCTGTCACTTGTTCCTTGTGAGAAGGGACCAACCCCCACCTCTCTACAACCTCCTTTCAGGTAGCTGTAGAGAGATGAACGTATCACAGGAATTTTTTCCCCAGATGTCATCTCTGTAGTTCCAGTTCTTTACTTTTGAGCTTCCAAAAGATTACTAAAGTGTAGAGACTTTTGCAAGTCAGGCTTATTGCCTTCAGACCTTTTAAAAGCCCGTTCGACATGGCCACCACCACTGCACAGGACAGACGAGGTTCAGCTCACCCACATCAGAAGAATCAAAATTAGACGTGACAGAGCTCAGCTTGAAAGTTTCTAATTCCATTTGGGTGCATAAAAGATGACTCATACCTGGCGTAACCAGCTTCATAGAGAAACTGAGGTACTTGGGTGGTTTTACCGCTTCCCGTCTCTCCGCATATGATCACTACGGGGTTCTCGTTAATGGCTTCCATGATGACTTGCTCCTCAGCAAGGATGGGAAGCTTCAGTCTGGCTTCCTAAAGAATATCAAACACACATTTCAGTTGCACTGCTTTGGTGTTCGCTCCTTTGGTCTTCCCAGCGTTGAAAATCGCTACCTTCCTCAGATTACAAAACCCACAAAAGGAGAGTCCCACAGGCTTTGTGGCTCAAAAAGCTCTAAACCAGCCAACACCACCCTAGGAGTTTCAAGAACCAGAGTCATCAGAGCAGCTTCCCAGAAGACAGCTGGCAAGGTTTGCGCTTCAGCTGGTGAAACCTCAGAGTCCCTTAAGTTTATTACTACATCACATCAAGGAAAAAATCATGTCCAGACACATGCAGACCTCTTCTCATTTCCACACAAGGTCCCACCTACAGTCAACGGAACAAAACTATCCAGCAGAATGGAGAGCTGAAAGCGACCTCAGAAGATTTTAAAGTGGAGAATGATAAAAGACCGCTAACAGATTCTGTATTTAAAACTACAGATAGATGCTTAGACCCTGAAAGAAAATTGGTTTTCCTCTGGCTAGATCAGAGAGGCTCAAAGCTCAGACATGTACAAGGCTGCCAGAACTGCTGCCACACAGCAACAGCCAGAGACCAGACAGATCAGCCAGCCAGAGGTGAAGCTGCAGTGCCTGCAGGGATCTAATCTGATGGAAGAGACCCCAATTTCCAACCCCCTTGAAGAGCATTTGACTGTTTACAGAGCCTCACCTGAATCTCAGGAGACCTGTCCACTGGAATGAAAACTGCAGGCTTGCAAGGAGGTTTGCTGGAGGCTTTCTGGCAAACCGGTGCACTGGGACCAGCTGGCTGCTGGTTAGCCACAGCCTTCTTGACACCTTCTGCTGGCTTTTCAGCACTGCTCGAATCATTGGCTGAAGACTTCTCAATCTCTTGCTTCTGCTCTTTCTGCTCCTCCTCCTCCTCCTCACTACTGAGTTCTTCCTCAGGCTCTGATTCTGAACCCAAGCTGCGTCTCCTCTTGTTTGCACCACTGATGCTCCTGATCTTTTCAGGTGCAGCAGGCCCTGGCTCATGTACCAACCTACAACAAAACATCAACATATGACCAATGTTTTGATCAACGTTCTGCAGGACCTTCAGCCACACACATCTTCCACGTGAATCAGAAACGTCCCATCATCAAAAGTCACTGCCTGAGCCTGAAGCCAGGTTATAATGCAAAGAAGGAAAACTTCTACACTTTGGGGGCAGTGCAGCATGAGAAGACACTACCCAGGGAGCTTAACCCAGTTCTCCATTCTGGGAGGTCTTCACAAGTCTGCTAGGTAAAGCCTTGGCTGCCCAGCTCACTGGAAACATCTCTAAGTGCACTCTATCCTCATATTTATTAACTTCCTCAGAAGACACTGTTGTACTTCAACAGCTTCTAAAAGCTTCTCCATCAGTTTTGCAGTTTAGCAGAATTTGAAAGTCTCTGCGGATGCAACTGTCACCCACCAAGTTATTTTAATTAGCATCCTCCCAAGAGAATGTCAAGAGACAGTAACTACCACACTATGCACCAGAGACAAAACTGCTTAACTCCATCCATTCTGAAGACTCGTAGGCAGTGGGAATAAATACATGAATAAAATAAATAATAAAATAATAAATAAAAACAAATAAACAGCAGCTAAAGCTAAGAAGGCACCAAGTTTCCAACTACAGCAGTAACCCCAAATGGTTCCTTCCAGGCAATGCTTCACCTTTTGGTCTGATACATGCGCTCCCCAGTACCCAGTTTGGAAGTCGTGTACAGCAGTTTCATTTCTGCCTCAGAAGCCTGGACCTCATTCAGCTTGCTCAGCAGCTCGGCTCGCTATTTGGGGAAAAAAGAGCCACAATCAGTGCTCATTGTCACCAGGAAATCGTTTCATTTCAGGGTTTATGCTGCAGTTTCCGAGGGTGTGCTCTGGCAAAGACGTTCTTGCTGTTACACTGTTAGTCCTCCCCAGTGAAGACTTGAGCCCTGTGCTAGAGCAAAAATAGCAACGCGGGCTCGACTCACAGGCTCAGAGCGCTCAGCTGCTCTCTTCAAATGACAGCAAAGAAAATAGATTTGAACTCAAAATGCTGGAGTGAGGGCTGGAGCGACAGAAGCCTCCCTTCAATTTCCTCACATGGGACAGAGCTGGCAGGAGCTCAGAGAGCCCCAGTTTTTAACTGCTTCTATAAATAGAGACTGTTTTTCAAAACCCCCTTCAGACACTAAAATGAACAGGAATTTTTGCCTGCAAAGCTTTTACAAAGACAGCAAACTCTTCTTACAGACAGCAAGAGCTGGAAACATTTTGGACGCACCAGCAATAGCAGAGTTCGAAGTGCATCAAGCTTGGCATCCTGGAGCAGGACAAAGCTCCTCAAAGAAGCTGTGGGAATACTTTAGAAAGATGATGTCACTTACTCTGCTGGTGATTCACTCCACAACATACAGCTATTCAGAGCCAAAGAGAAAACAGGAACCAGGGCTTAGAAATCATAGAATGGTTTAGGTTGGAAGGGACCACAGAGATCATCCAGTTCCAACCCCCTGCCATGGGCAGCGACACCTGTCATCAGAGCAGGTTGCCCAGAGCCCCATCCAACCTGGCCTTGAACATTTCCAGGGATGGAGCAGCCACAACCTCCCTGGGTAACCTGATCCAGGGCCTCAGCACCTTCACGTCTCATCTCAATCTCCCCTCTTTTAGCTTGAACCCACCTCCCTTTTATGAGAGACCAGAGTCTCTCATAAAAAGTCCCTCCCCAGCTTTTCTATAGGCCCTGTTCCTGCAGCATCCAAACCACTGGGAGTGTGGGGAAGCATTCCCCTCCACACTTAACAGTCACTTATGTCTGTCAAAATGCCCAGCAAAGGGCTGGGCTAATGCTGCTATACTATAAACCCTTAAACCTCAGCATCTGCACATCCCAGAGACACCCTATTCACTCCTGGACACCTCTCACTGGCACTGCAGGGCAGTCACCCACCTCTGGTTATTCACACTAGCAACAAAATCCCATCGCATCCCAGCTCAAAGGAAACCTCAACATCATCTCATTAACATCACCCTTCTCCCTAGAATTAAATTATCACTCCAACATCAGTCTCATTGCCAGAGTTACCATCCAGCAATCCCCCTTACCTCCTTCTTCTTTTCCTTCTGCTCTAAAATCTTCTGCAGGTTTTTTTTCTGTTTCTTGCTCAGAGGTTTCTTCTGTCGCTGCATAACAGATGCAACTTTTTCCTTCTTGGCTTTTCTCGCCGGCAGGACCAGTGCGTTACTGGCATCGATTCCCTTAAGCGTCGCTCCATCTGAAAGCAAACAGTTGATTTCTCACTGGTGCCTGGCAGGGTTGTTGTCAGCAGATGACTAACAGCCACAGCACAATTCACTGCAAACTCAGTTGTTAGAGACAAACACAACTCTCCCCCCATGCCAGGAGAAACTACCCCACATCACCAGGGACAAAAGACCTTTGCTGGGGACTTGATAACCCCCTAGCTACAGCCACTGGGGTGTTTTTCACTGAATGATGTAGCAACATGATGAATTTTTTGCCCTTTAACTGATTTGCAAAGGCTTGAAGGCAGCCCAGGATGGAGTGTAGCTTGAGGTGACCCTGCTGCCTCCTGCAGTGGACATCAGTGACTCTCAAAAAATCAGCTTAACATTTCATAGTGAAGGTCACTTTGATTCTTGCTACTGAAGGTCGCTTTGATTTTTATCACTAAAAGCTACTTTAACTTTTCTTTACTGAAGGTAGCTTTAATCTTTAACACTAAAACCTGCTTAAATTCAATTAATAAAAATACTATCATCAAATTGTTTATTAACAAGCACCAGTTGAGACCGCAAATGTTAAAGGTTTAAATGTTAAATTTTCTCTAATTTCTGTAGTAATTAATTGGCCGAATGCAGTAACTGCTTTAGCAGGGGCCTCTGAGATGCTTTAGGGGAACTTTAGGGCCCCTAGTTAAAGCAGCAGGATAAAACCACAGCAAAGACACTGCCATCTCGGCAGCCCCACAGCCCCTCTAGCAGCGCTGCACCCCCCGTTTGCGGTAACGAACGTGACGGCCCAGGAAAAGAAAAGCAAGAGCGGGGTTGGGGAGGAAAGCGGAGCCGGTCCCGCCGCACCTCCCAGCTCTAGCGGCAGCTCCAGCGGCTCAGCGGCAGGCGGGGGCTGCGCGGAGCCCTGCGGCAGGCGGGCCTTCCAGTTGTGTCTGCGGCGGGACCGGCCCATGGCGGCGCAACCGGGAACAGCGGGAGAACCACGACCCCACGTGCGCCCGCCACTTCCGGGGTCACGCCGTCTCGCGAGAGGGAGCGGGGTGTGCGCAGGCGCGGGAAGGTGGTCTCGCCCCCGTGCGGGCGGGGCCTTGCGGAGTGGGCGGAGCCCAGCAGTGCGCGCGTGCTGCTGGCTGTTCTCGGCACCGCCCCGTTCATGCCCCTCTGCGCCTACCCCGGCTCTCCAAGACCCGACCCTGCCTCTGCCCCTACCCGGCCTCTCCTGTCCCCACCTCCGCCCCTCACCCCGGCTGTCAAATCCCAACCTCCGTCCTTCACCCCGCCTCTCCTATCCCCACCTCCGTTCCTCACCCCGGCTGTCCTATCCCCACCTCCGCCCATCACCCCTTGTCCTCCTGTCCCCATATGACCTACTCCCATACCCCTTTGCCCCCAGCCATACCCTTGGGCCCCTATAACCCTCTCACTCCACAATGCTCTGCCCTCAATACCCTTGGGCCCCAGTACCCCTGTGCCTCGCAACCCTGTAGGCCCCCATACCCCTGTGCCCCCGATAACCCTTGAGCCTCCCATAACCCACTGCCCCCCACCCTGGCCCATCCAGCAAAGCAAAGTCTGAACCGCCATTAATTTTCTCAGTGCAAAGTTTGGGTAAACATTTATTTGAAGCTTTGTCACGATACCATAAGTTGATCTGTGAAATCTCTCTACAAATACTGCAGCTACGAGTACAGTGACGGGGTGGCCCGATAAGTAATAAATAAAGGCATGTGTAGCTCTGTAAAAAATAAGTCAGATATATTTGTAACTACTTAACGATAGCATCAGTAGAACCTAATACTCCCCTCGAGTACACACACAGCATCGCTTCAGACCGACTCGTCTGCGGTGGTTTTGCTTTACAGAAACACAACTGTACAACCTTCAATGCTAGAACCTGAAATCCGATCGACGTACAATGCGGGATGGTGAAACCACTCGGGTCGGTGCCGACAGCAAGTGCTACCGCAGGAAACACCAACTCTGATCTAGAAGGAAATGGCGGGGTTTGAAGTGTGCTGTCGCCACAGGTCCATGAGGCTCTCCCAAAGTTCCAAATACATGCGGATACGAGGGGAAAAAAAACCCCAAACCTTTAAGTTTTCCAACCTGGACAACGAGAACTTGTGGTCATTGATGCCATTAGCTGCCAGATACGGATCAGTACGTGAGGCAAATCACACTGAAGAAACTTCTACGCCATCGAAGAGCTAAGATTGATACGGGGTCTATTTCCCACACCAAGGAAGCGGATCACGATTCGCAGGACGCACTAAGCACAGCACTGAACTACACGGGATTGCACACGTTGTACTGACACCCAAAACCACTCTGAAGCGGTACATTCCCAGCACGGCAGAAGGGGGATCTATAGGGGAGGTGATTCCTCCCAGAGAAGCTGCTGCTGACGTTAAGTTTCGCAAAAACGCTGAAAATACTACAGTGGTTTTGAATCTTAGGTCTTAACACAGCGCCAAGTGTAAAGCACTTTGGATCCTACCGGAGGTGCCGCTGCTGGACAGGGTGAAGCCCATTAGGTCAGAAGGTCATGCTGGGCAAAGTTCTGCCAAGGTCAGCAAATAGGAACCGTTCAGGAGCAGCCATGGAGGAGACTGACCAGGCGGTTGCCCCCACACCACAGTCACCCCGTTGCCTCACAGCAAGGCTGTTAGCAGAGACGCTGCCACCCACCTTTCAGTGCTCAGAGCAAGAGCTGGAGAGCTGCGGGATCTGAGGTTTAATCCCAATTCTGCCACCAGCTCAGGCAAATCTGTCAAATTCTACGTGTGGTTTTACTGGTGGGTGGCACTGTGACATCTGCCTGTCTCTGCCATTCCCTCCGAGATGCTCCTACCAACAGCAAAACAACAGCAGCACAACCACCGTCACTGGAAGCTGTTCTAAAGAAACAAAGCAAAAACCTCGATGGATCAGCTAGACGGCTTGGAATGCAAAATATTCATAAAAGGTATTTACAGAAGAGATTAAATACCACATTCATGTCCCAAAAGCGCTTTCACTACAGTGCATGTTTAAAAATACAGAGCATTTGTAAGGTGTGTATGGATATATTTATAGATATCGAACGTTAGATTGTGCTTTAAAAAAAAATACAACCAACAATTAAAACCAATCAATCGTTGCTTCTGAACTGGACTAGCGCCGGGAGAAATACTGATTACAAATACTGTCCCATTTCCCGCTCACGCCCCGCTTCTCACGTTAACGTTTCGCTAGAGACGGGCTGCAAGTCAATACAAAAATACTTCTTCTCAAGCAGCAGGGTGATTGGAATTAAGAGGATCAATATGGGAGGGCTGATTGTGTAAAACTAAGGGAAGTTATTAGAGCGAGACAGGGAGCGACTAGAATCCATCTTTGCTTTCATATAGTATTTCCGAAGAAATCTTTATCATAGACAACTCTTTATATAGAAACCATCTCATATTTTGAAGTTCCACATTCAATAGGGGTCACACGAAATACAATCTACGCAAATCCGCCTAACGTGCATCGTCTCATGGAAGCCGATGGAGCTGCTTAACGTGGGCGAGGTTTGCAGGCTTTGGTCCTCAGGCCTCAGCTCTACACATGAGGACCTGACGAGCTCTGCTGATCAATCGTTTCAGCCCCAGTCCCCTGTGCACAAACCCACAGGGAAAACTGAGGTTACCAGGGAAGACTCTGTAATACTACGGAAAAGGAGCTGTAAAAAAGAGCACGCTGTACATCACCCTTCCAGCTTCCCAGAGCGGCCCATCTGCTGTAACAGCACTTAGCGGTTCACGGGGAAAAGATCCTAAGTGCGGAGAAAGCCGTTACTTTGCAACCTCTTGGGAGCCGGGGTGCGAGGGGGTTTACAGGTGACGTACGAAATGAAAGCGGATTACAACGGTGCCAACCACATTCGAGCCTCAACTGTGAGCGTGGAACTGGAGTGCTCCCAGTTTGGAGGAAAAGGCCATTAGCACGGATTTTCAAATAATCCTGCACGTCAACGTCACGCAGAGCCCAGAAGAGGTTAGGCAAGTAGCACGGAATTCAACAAGAGTGTTCAACTTCAGCAGAAAGAGGAAAATGAACGCGCCCCGCCGTTACATTCGGTTAAGCATCACATCCACCCAACACAAGACGCCAAGTCGGGCTCAGCCGGCGCTCACTGCCGCCACACAGTGCACACATCCCCTCCTCCTGCTGGTTCCCCTACCTTCAGCCTTCCCTATCACAGACCCACCTCGGCTGTGGGGTTTATTTGTTTGTTTAGCCACTGCAGAGTACACTTTTGTGTTTATTTGTTTGTAACACTGCAGAGCTGTTAGCTGGGGTCCAGTTTAGCTCTTGTGCTCATCACTATGGTCCAGGAGCTTCTCCCCTCCCTCCCATCCCGTTGCTATCCTTGAACCTACTGGTTCCCCAGTCAAACCACCTGCTGGACTCTCTTCCCTGAGGTTACCTTTGTTTCAATGCATTTCAGCAAGGCGCACAGAGCCAGAGGTCTGTCTACCCAGCTCCTTAAAGTCACAAACACATCAAACCCTTCAAAACAAAACTGCTTCAAAACTCCTGCATCACTTTGAAAACGCAACCAGTTCATAACACCCTTCTCATCAGGTGCCTCAGCTTCCCCCCAAAAGCCAGCGCGGTGAGGACACAGACTCGAAGCAAAAAAGCTCCTATAAAACTATTACAATTTTAGAAAAAAAATCCCGATCTTCCTGAAGGAAATTTATTGCCGCTTACTGGTCCTGAGAAAGCTTTAAGCAACAATAGGTTTGCGAGCGTTCTAACTGCTGCCTGTTTGGAGAGAGCACGTTGGTCCTGAGATTAAAAAAACCATGGCTGGCTCTTGGAAAATGCTCCATGGTGAAGATCAAATATGAGTTTCTATTGCCATGCTCCATCTCTTCTCTCTGCTTCCATTTACTAAACCAGATTTTCCTTTCAGAGACCAAATCAGAGATGAAATGCAATGAAACAACGGCACGCTGCGCCGCTCGGTTCCTCACACCGCACCGGCGCCGAAGGACTCGCGGAACCCTCCTTCTCCCTTACTCCCCTACCTCCTGTTAAAAAGCTATGGTGTGAATTTTTTGGCCTGGCTACCAGCAGAACTCCTCCTCTGATACTCTGTGAAAGGCAACTTCAAGGCAATGAAAGAAGCAGACAATAGAAAACAAAACCACTCACCACTTGGAAAGAAAAAGTGGACCCACAGCAGTTTTACTTCTCAACGGAAGCGTTTGGTAGCTTCAGAATTATTACTTTTTTTTAAACTTTTTCAACTCTTTACCTGTTAAATTTTGCATATCTGTAGCTCAATTTTCAATATCTGAAAGACTGACTCGATTTGCTTTTATAAAAACCTTACAAAAGATGTTTTTGAAATGCTTGTAAAAGTTAAGTGTTTAGTCTACTGAGAAAACTCTAGTACTGGATAAAACTCTCGGAATACACAGCTGGATCGTTTAAATTCTGCTGTTTTGTTGTTGTTGTTCCTCCTACAAGTATGATGGCTGAGTGTATAACCTAGAGAAATTAGTCTGGCACATGATGAAAAGGTAGAACTCAGCACACTTTTTACCATGTGATGTTTTGTTGCTTTGTAACTTCGAATGAGACAGTGCTTAGGAATTTTCTAGAGCTGGTGTACAGTGGTCTGTCGGGGCTGCTTCACTGCTCGCTGCCCCTGTCCAGGTTTTCAATCACCCTAGAAAGACGAATGTTCAGGAGTCTGATCTGACTGTCGAGGTGGTCCATCTTCTCCTCGAGGGTGCTGTTGCTGTTTCTTCTCCAGTAAAATCCAACCGGCCCCGTCATGAAGTAGACGGCTACGACAAAGCAGAGAGGCAGGACGGCGTGCTCGGGGTCGCCTTCGTACTTCTGGAGGATGTACACGCACGACAGAGTGAAAAGGGCAACCCTGGCAATCCAGAAAAAGCGACCAAACAGCATGTGCAGGAGATAGAAGAAGAATCCGAGGAAGAGAGATAAAAACCAATAGGCAAGTAAAATGGCACCGATCAGCAGCAGGGCACGGGTCGGGTTGTTGGCGATCGCCGCTGGGCTGAAATAGTGAGTCAGGTTGGAGGCTGAAAAACAAAGGAGAACGTACAGAATATTAACGAGGACTTAACCAATGCAGGGAGGGGGTAAAAACGCAAAGCGCAGCCTCGGAGGGTCATGCAATGGGGGTCACGCCTGTCTTTTCTACAGTCAGGGGTAAAGCTTGTTCATCCAGTTCTGGAATGACCTTGTTCAATCACTGGCAGAGTTCCAGCGATGCAACGGAATTAACTGCTTTAAAGTGGAGGTGCTAAAGGTTGTGTAAAGAGAAACTGCTGTAGGGCCTGAGGTCAACATTCCCACTAAGGCTAGAGATACTTCTCTGTAGAAGTCGCATTCTGAAGGCTCTCAGCTGCATTTCTCCTAGTCCTCCTTTATTGCCCTGCACTGTTCCTGGCCGTGTGCATCCGTTTAACGACGGAACCAAGACACTCACCAAGGCTTGTAACGTATTTTATAGACAGAATCATTAAGGAGGAAAGGACCTCTAAGATCATCAAGTTCAACCTTCAACCATCCTGCAGATACACAGAAATGGAATGAGCTGGCTTTAGTGCTCCGGTTTGAAGGTACTAACAGCAGAACCAAAGCGACGTGAAGCAGACCAGAGGTACCACTGATGGATGTGATAAAATGTCATTGTCATCCTGCTCCGCCTGTGCTTGATATAGGTGGACGTAGTGCAAGAGTTAACGGGCATCACACTTACCATCAATTCCAAGAACATCTAACAAATCAGTCCATATCCTCCAGAATGTGTCCATTAATACATCCACCCCATTCACAAACCTCTCTGTCAACCTTGAGAAAAACTGAGAAATAAAATGGAAAATTAAAAAAAAACACAACAAAAAGAAAAAACCCCTCAATACCTCAACAGACACTTTGCTTTGAGACTTTCTAGGCTTGAGGAGAATTTATCCTTCATTTAAACAAGAACCACAGGCTGTTCTGAAGTCCCCAAGATAAAATAATAAAACCAACGTAACTCTGTAAATGTTTTTCAACTCTGAATCGTTAAGTTCACTTATTACACTTGTATTTTGGCTCGTAAATGTGTGTGTTGGCAGCGTTTACAATGCTCTTTATTAGCTTTGTCGTCGCCCCAAAGTGTAAAGAAAACAGTTGCCAGCGACGGACCCAGTAAAGCAAATCCCTGGTGGAGTAAACCAGAGATTTACTTTTATCTAGCAACCCAGAGGCATCCCCAGCACCACACCCTAACGTCTCACACAGATTCTCGGGCCGGTTTAACAATATTTATGGCTTTTCCCTGCTGGCTGAGGAGCCAGAGGGGTGAGCGAGCAGAAGGATTAGAGAGAGGGGCAAAGAGGTTAAAGGAGTTAGAGAGAGGGGCAGAGGGGCCAGAGGAGTGAGAGGAGCAAAGGGGCCAGAAGAGCAAAGGGGCAAGAGAGAGAAGTCAGAGGGGTGAAAGAGCAGAGGGAGAGAGAGGAGCAAGAGAGAGAAGTCAGAGGGGTGAGAGAGCAGAGGGATTAGAGAGGGTGAGACAGCAGACGAATTAGAGAGAGGGGCAGAGGGGCCAGAGGAGTGAGAGGAGTAAAGGGGCCAGAGGAGCAGAGGGGTGAGAGAGAGGAGGGATTAGAGAGAGGGGCAGAGAGGTTAGAGGATTTAGACAGAGGGGCAGAGGGGTGAGAAGAGCAAAAGGGCCACAGGAGCAGAGGGGTTAGAGAGAGGGGCAGAGGTCAGAGGAGCCGAAAGGCCAGAGGGGAGCACAGATCCCTGGGCTGAGCTGCTGTGAGCAGAGGCTCTGCTGCTGCTGCACAGCCCCAGATGCAGCGGGGAGGCCCCGGCCGCCTCCCCCACCTAACCCCCTCGGTATTTAACCGGGTATTTCATCACTTTTTGTTGTAGATTCCCCACCTGAAGCCTCGCCTCCCCTTTTCCTCCACAGCCCAACGCTCCGGCCGTTCCCCCACCTCTCCCGCGGCCGGGCTCGCCCTGGAGACGAGGCCGCCACCGCTCCAGCACCGGGTCCTATCTCATGGCGGGGGAGATGTGTTCAGCGGCGGGTTCTGCCCCCCAAAACCTCCTCCCCCAACCCCGGCAGGAGCGAAGGGAACGGAAGGTGTCGGGTAGGATGGAGCACGGGGGGGAGGGGGTTGCAGCGCCTCACCTTCTGCAGGGCCCTCACATTATCCTCGCCGAAGAGGCCGCTGACTCCCTGGTAGAGTCCGCTGGCGGCTCGGCGGAGGCTGTTTTGTTTCTCGGTTCCGCGGCTGCGGGCCGCCCGAGCGCCGGGCCCCACCGTTCCGCCCAGCAGCAGAGCGAGGAGCAGCAGCAGCGCCGGCAGCCGCCCCGCCGCCATGGCCGCGCCGCGCTGCGCCCCGACCGCCGTTACGGCGCCGCCTGGCGGGCGCGCAGCAGACAGCAAACAACCGGGGCGGGGGGCGGCAGCGCGCTCCCGGCCGCCGCTGTGGCGCCGCCTAGCGGTCACGCGGCTATATCGAACAACAGGGCGGGTGCACCCCGCCACCGGCTGCCCTTCCGGCGCCACCCTGTGGTCATTCCGGGGAATTACACAACGGCGCCACACAGCGGGAGCCGGGGAGGTCCCGTCTGAGCGTAACGAGCAGGTTTTTCAGGGTGAGGGCAGCAGAGCCCTCAAACAGGCTGCCCAGCGAGGTGAGATCTGCTCTGGAGACGTTCCATCCCACCTGGACGTGTTCCCGAGGGGTCTGCTGTAGCAGAGGTTTGGACTAGATGATCTCCAGAGGGCCTTTCCAACCCCAGCCAGTCTCTGATCCTGTGACCTTGAAGGTCTTTTCCAACCTAAGTGATTCTATGATATTCTCCTATCTCTCAGCGGAGGGCTGTTGGCTCTCTTCTTGTCACAGTGCACCTTGGAGAAAGCTCTGGCTCTGCTGGTGCAACGGGGATAAGGTGTCATCTTTCCCCTCCCCAAGTCCTCTCAAGCACCCTGTGCTCCAGCCCCCTGCCCAGCTCAGCAGCCTCAGCTGGACTCACTCCAGTATCAATATCCATCCGACAGTGTGGAGCCCAGCCCTGGACACACTGCTCCAGACGTGGCGTCGGATGAGCCAAACTGAGGGGAAGGATCACATCGCTCAACCTGCTGGCCACTCTCTTACTAATGCAGCACAGGATGCTGTTGGGCTGCTTTGCTGCAAGGGCGCATTGCCGACTCATGATCAATTCTCTTGGCCCCTAGATCCCCTCCTGCAGGGCTTTTCAGTCATTCAGCTATCGGATGGGCTCTCGAGACTCATCGCAAGCTGTACAGAGCACAGAGAGCCGCCTCTCCCATGGGGGCGTCTCTCTCTGAGGAGATTCCCAGGACCTAACATCACCACAGTCAGCTAGATCATGGCACTAAGGGCCACAGTCAGTCTGTCCTTAAACATCTCCAGGGATGGGGACTCCACCACCTCCCTGGGAAGTCCATTCTAGTGTCTCATCACCCTTTCCATGAGGAAGGGCTTCCTAACATCCAACCTAACCCTCCCCTGGAAGCTCCAGGCTGTGCTCTCTTGTCTTGTCGCTGGTTGCCTGGGAGAAGAGCCCGAACCCCACCTGACTACAACCTCCTTTCAAGGAGTTGGAGAGAGGGAAAAGGTCCCCCCTTGAGTCTCCTCCAGGCTAAACACCCCCAGCTCCCTCAGCCTCTCCTCACCAGACTTTCCCTCTAGCCCATTCCCCAGCCTTGTTGCTCCTCTGGACTCACTCCAGCCCCTCAATCTCTTTCTTGAGGTGAGAGGCCCAGAAGTGCCCCCAGTACTCAAGGGGAGGTCTCCCCAGAACCCTGTACAGGGAAAGAATGACATCCCTGGTCCTGCTGGCCACACTACTGCTGATCCAAGCCAGGATGCCTTTGGACTTTCGTGCCACCTGGGCACCCTGCTGGCTCCTGTTCAGCTGGTTGTCACCCAGTACTGCCAGGTCCCTCTCTGCCAGGCAGCTCTGCAGCCCCTCATCCCCCAGTCTGTAGCTGCAGGGGTTATTGTGGCCAAAGTGTAGGACCCTGCAAAACCTCATCCCGCTGGCCTCTGCCCACTGACCCAGCCTGTTCAGGTCTCTCTGCAGCATCTTCCACCCCTTCAGCAGATCAACACTCCCTCCCAGCTTGGCATCACCCACGCATTTACCAAGAGTAGACTCAATGTCCTCATCCAGGTCATCAGTAAAGATGCTGAACAGAACTGGGCCCAGCACTGATCCCTGGGGGACACCACTATCAACTTCAAACCGAGGGGTCTGAAGGGCTCTGGTGTTCTTTACCCTGGAGAAGCTCTGGCTCAGATGCTTATGCCAACATTCAGTGCTTGACGGTGCAACTCTCTCTTCTAAAGGGTTTTGTGTTGCTCTCCTGGGTTACCAGGCCAATAGAAGTCCATCTGGGAAGTATGAAGTAGACAATGCTATCAGCTCCTGCTGGGGAGTGGTGCCTGGCCAGGATGTTAGCAGGGTGAAGTAAGATTCCCCAGAGGCTAGCATTGTGCTTTGTCGCCCTGGGAACACGCTCTGATCCATCATTATTTGACAGGAGCTTGAGTTGGACAGGATAGGAAGATAACAACGGTAGTGTGAAGCAGATAGTGCAGGTTCTGCACCTATGGGTGGTGTGAGCTGGGCAGAAAGTCTGCTCAATTGCCCAGCAGTGTCTTCAGGAGATCCCCACACCATACCCAGGGCTTAGAATCATAGAATCATTAGGGATTGGAAGGGACCCCAAAAGATCATCTAGTCCAATCCCCCTGCCACAGCAGGA